>PRKT01000032.1:1881409-1923554 GCA_003671525.1 Saccostrea glomerata
TTGCTTGACCCTTTCATCAATAGTCTTCAGTACCATGTAATGTCTAATACAGACAGATCTTCATCCATGTCACTTACCACTTTTTAAGATTCTAGTTTAGCTTTTTTCTTTTTGTATGTCAAGAACATTATGGTCTACAAAGATTTTACTATGTTAAAACAACTCTGACACAATTCTGTAATTTGCTATACATGGCTTAATATGGTAGTGACAAGTGCTGATCCAATCTTGTCTCAAGAACGACATAAAATGATGCTTCTTTGTTAAGAAATATAGCTCAGTTTCTGAGTATTCTTAATCGTAAAATATTGTTGAAATTGTTTCTACGACATTTTAAGGAATGTTGTGAAAGAAATTACATGATAAAAGTGAGTTTGTCTAGAAATGAACATGAACATAAAAATTTGTGTAAGATATGTAGGTGATTTCTAAAGCCATATAGACTTTTGGTTTACGACTGAATTTAAAAGTGCAGGATATCGGTCCTGAGTAGACAACAGGAAAGGGTTAGAACTCATTCATCTCCGTCAGTGACCATTCCTAGATGCAACATCCAATCAAGATTGTCCAGGTAAGACATAACTACAAGGGAATGGAGAAGCTCATATTTTTAAGTTTTAACAGGGATTTAAATACTACTTGTAAAACCAATACCAGTGGTGGCAATAGAAAGAATAGAGCAAAAGCTCTTTTTCCTTGGCAAGGTGTGCTAAAAAAGTAATCATAAGGGAGCATATAATTGTCCCATAAAACCTATACAGAAGGATTTCAGCCTTTCATTTCCATCACAAAATCATTGTCTTCATGTATTTGATAGTTCCTCTGCAGGAACTTACTGCCCGTTAGTTTGCAGATGCCTGGAAATGAGACAAATCAAGGGCCATCATCAAGCCATCTGGTCTTGTGGTCAATTCTGTGGGTGTCTGATGAGGTGTAGTTTCACTTTTATTTACAGAAAAAAGGCTCAGATTTTTTTTTCTGTTTATATATACATCATACACGAAAACACAAATGACTGGATAGTTACATGGTTATATTTTGTCTATATATGCAATGCATTTACAGAGGGGAAAATAATACTTTTTAAAAAAAAATTAATTTCTAACATGTACAAATTTAATCTCTATTTTAGTATAAAAAAAATTCAACAACTGAAACTTATAAAGTGCTGACAGTATCTTACTAATGCTAGCTGTCTCAAATAGCAAGATGAGCTTTAATTTCTATTAGCATGCTAAGCCAATAAACCAGGTAGTACTAAGATTTACTTCATGCAGTTCTAATGAAAGCTTAACATCCATGGTAATATTTAGTTTTTATCCACTAGAAATTTTTGCCATTAATCTGTCTAACTACTGCCAAAGGTTCTAATAGATAGCAGCTCTTTCCTTCATTCAGAGCAGCTGAAAAAGACTCAAGTCACCTGAGGTCAGCGGAAAAGTGGGCACTCTTTTTCCCCCAGCTAAATGCTTGCCATAAAGAATCATTATTTCAAAAGACCTGATAGCAATAATACATGAACATACAAGGCCATTAGATCAGGAATATACCATTAATATAATGTAAGAGTAGTCATTATACTTTGGGGGACCCTCGACTTTGTAAGATTTGTTTTGTCACCAGATGGCAGAGTTTGGTTAAGATCCATCATAAACTACCACTCATGCAGATCCTAGACTCAGGCACACATGAAGCCCTCTGCCTGCGAAACAATCTCTTGACTGGATATTCACCTTAAGTATCATGATGAGGCTAAAATACCACATCTTAAATTTGTCTCCTCAAATGATATATTAAATGTTATTCAACTTTTTCTACCAAAAAAAAAATTATGTTAAAAAAGTTATAGGCCTGAATTTGGCTACTCCTGGATAGGTAGGACATCCCTGTTAACTACTAAGAGACCTGCAAACTCACAAAGTTAAAAAATAAATAGATTGGCATTTTTTCTTCCGTCATCATTTTCAGTTACTGTGACCTTTAAATTAGTCTCGTAGCATAGCATACTGATTAATGACATTTTTTTTCCAGATCTTTTTTCATGTACATTACTAGCAATGTGGCATTCAATTTTATTCTAGTATCTAAGTAAATTCATGCTCTCAATTATACAGTTATCAATTTGTATCAATTCGCTCTATGTAACAGGAACTTCATGGGAGCAAGCTATGTTTTTTGAATGCCAAACATATGAAGTATACAAATAACATCTTGATGAAAGAGAGCTTTCTGAGAAGATCTGTTTTCTTAACAGACAAATAGCCACTATGAGAGGACATTAATCAGACATCTTACCAATTTGGATACCGTAAAATAAGCAAAAAGCCTCTTCTACAAACAAAGAGGATGGGTTAAATTCACCATTGATGCTAATGAAGGATAGTGATTCCTTCTATTCCTTCACATAACAAGCCAGTTGTAGCACTTGTATCACTTAAGGTGAAACATAAATATTTTCACAATTTAGAATCAGAGATTATTTTTGAATTCAAGATTTCTTAATTCTTTATAGTACTCGTCTCTCCGAGACACAGGAAGTCTAGACGAGACACAGAATTCAGGGTCAACTGATTTGTCTCTTCCAGGTACTGACATTAAAGTCACATGATCATGTTTCTCTGGGGTTCTGACACATGACATCACAGTCACATGATTATTTCTCTTTGAGGTTCTAACATCAGAGTCACATGATTATTTCTCTCTGAGCTACTGACATCAGACGCAGCACAGTTAAGGTTACAAATGGAAATATCGGCGATTTTTTAACATAAAAAATACATACTTTATTAGGATGGGCAATTGTTTTTAGGACTTTACTGATATCAAAATATGTAATGTGGTTTAAATCTACATGTTGGGGACATTTAGATTTTTTATTTAGATTTGTCATGTGATGTCGACGTCACATGATTTTTGCAATTATACTTGCAGTTTAGAGGTCATTTATAAATTCCAATATTGCAAGGGCATAACCAAGTTAAGAATCTTAGTTTAATTTATAATCCTTTTCAACACTATATGTAGTTTGTGAAAAATGCTGCGAACCTATATAGATTCCCTTTTTTAATTGCGCAAATTTAAGTTGTTGGACGGCAGGTTGAATATTTTGCTGGTAAACTACATTAAATATAGCTATAATTTATTTATTTGCAAGATTTCATGAGGTTCGCAGCACTTTTCAAATATCCTAATGCTTCTTGAGTTTATGTGTAAAAACTTGACAAGATACATCTAGAGTATGCCCTTGCAATAAATCGATTTATCAGGGCCCTTCCATTACTTTTTCAACGAATCTGCATACAAACACATGACAGTATCACGTGTATGGAGAATGTACGGACAGTTTATAAATAAAATACTAAAATAGACATCGCATCCAAATTAACGGCCTTTTTTTAACTGCAAATAATATTTTATTTAAGAACAAAAGACATTTTTCATTGCACAAAATGTGACTTGATCAGCCTCTCACTATGTACAAACTGCATCATTTTTTCGAGATGACGTCACATTGACAAGTGCATTGCGATCGATGCATCGTTTATATACTGTTGTGTGGGATTTAAAAAACTGCATGTAATAGTAAGTTTGTATGTAGTATACAGCTATCCAACTGTTTGAAATAGCAAATAATTTCATTTTGTGGTATTTTGAAGACCTTATATTATGCGTGACGTAGTTAACGTTTCCCTTACAAATTAGGTCCCGCCTCCTTACTCAGTAACCTTAAGGGGGGACCTATGTCCGAAAAGTCTTTGTGTGAAATTTTCAAAACTTTGACATTTCTTTCCTGATCACTTGATCTTAATTTTTAGGTATTAAAAACAATACCTTTATATGCTTATTTTTACACAGGAGAACGGGCAAAAACAATGTGAAATGCTAAAAATAGATTATTTTTAGACGTTATTGTTCTACTCCAAATATGCGCTAAAAAGAACCAAAAATGTCAAATCACATTCTAAATCAACATGTATTTAATCTATATGACTTGTATCTTTAAAATGAAGGCAAATTCATTGTAATTCATCTCGCATGAAAAATTATACAGGTGCACAATGTAAGTATCCCCCCGTTTTTTTTTGTCGTATTTTTTACAATTTCGACATGCATAACAGGTAATATCTTAAAAAGTCTTTGTGTGAAAATGTGGTAATTCATATTTTTTGAGAGAAATGACCCCTCTCTTTATTTTAACAAGGAAAAAAATATACCTTTATGATAAAATAAACGAGAAATATAACGTTTTCTTTTATTTTCGTACTCTTTTTCATAAATATTGACCTTTCTGCACTTAAAAAAAGGTAAGTTAGCACTGACAAACATCTGAATATAAAACTATTTTGCAAAAAACTAGTATTTTGTTTTGATAAGAAATAATTTAAACAGATATACTCTTTCTTTCTTCATTCTAATCATTCTGCCCCCCCCTCCCCAGCAACAACCAACACCTAATACATATGTAATAGGTATGACTTTATACAATAAAATCTACATACACTATAAATCAATAAGTTAATATAGGTACAAGTACATTTCTTTATTTTTCTTAGTTTTATCCAGAAAATACAAATAATGGTAATCATAAAATTAAACATATTTCCCTAATTTAAGCCATTGTCTTTGCTGAATTTTATCTTATATTTTTTGCATTTTTATATCAGCATATCATAGAGGTATTTCTTCACAACTGAAATTGCTATGAATTATCAACCAAAGGAAGAGAATTCTGATATTAACAAACTCCATAAATCAAATAAAACTGTTTAAAATGATGAAAAAAATTTCTTTTTGTAAAATGTGTACGTTTTTGATTTATAACAATGTTATGCCTAAAATCACAGTTGCAAAAGTCAACGGGAAAAAAAACAAACGTCGCTATTGTGACGTCACATAACGCTGGTTTGACGTCGAACGACATAGGTCCCCCCTTAACTGTGCTGTAGAGTCAAATGATTATTTCTCTCTGAGCTACTGACATCAGAATCAAATAGTTTTGTCTTCCTGAGGTTCTGACATGTGTCATCAGGGTAACATGATTTTGTTTCTCTAGGGTTCTGACATCAGGGTCACATTATTTTGTCTCTGAAGTTCTGACAACAGTTTTACCTGATTTTGTCTTTCTGAGGTTTGACATCATGGTCACATGATTCTGTCTATTTGAGGTTCTGACATCAAAGTCACATAATTATGTCTCTCTGAGGTTCTGACATCAAAGCCACATGATTTTGTCTCTCTGAGGTTCTGACATCAAAGTCACATGATTTTATCTCTCTGGGGTTCTGACATCAAAGTCACATGATTTTGTCTCTCTAAGGTTCTGACATCAAAGTCACATGATTTTATCTCTCTGGGGTTCTGACATCAAAGTCACATGATTTTGTCTCTCTAAGGTTCTGACATCAAAGTCACATGATTTTGTCTCTCTAAGTTTCTGACATCAAAGTCACATGATTTTGTCTCTCTGAGGTTCTGACATCAAAGTCACATGATTTTGTCTCACTGAGGTTCTGAAATCAGGGTCACATGATTTTGTCTATCTGTGGTTCTGACATCAAAGTCACATGATTTTGTCTCTCTAAGGTTCTGACATCAAAGTCACATGATTTTGTCTCTCTGGGGTTCTGACATCAAAGTCACATGATTTTGTCTCTCTAAGGTTCTGACATCAAAGTCACATGATTTTGTCTCTCTAAGGTTCTGACATCAAAGTCACATGATTTTGTCTCTCTAAGGTTCTGACATCAAAGTCACATGATTTTGTCTCTCTAGGGTTCTGACATCAAAGTCACATGATTTTGTCTCTCTAAGGTTCTGACATCAAAGTCACATGATTTTGTCTCTCTAAGGTTCTGACATCAAAGTCACATGATTTTGTCTCTCTAAGGTTCTGACATCAAAGTCACATGATTTTGTCTCTCTAAGTTTCTGACATCAAAGTCACATGATTTTGTCTCTCTGAGGTTCTGACATCAAAGTCACATGATTTTGTCTCACTGAGGTTCTGACATCAGGGTCACATGATTTTGTCTATCTGTGGTTCTGACATCAAAGTCACATGATTATGTCTCTCTGAGGTTCTGACATCAAAGTCACATTATTATGTCTTCCTAAGATATTAACATCAAGGTCACATGATTATGTGTTCCTATGAAATTATGGAAGGATTAAGAAAAGAAAGAAAATGTCCAAATAAAAGTGTAAAATTTATAAATTGAATAAAAATGACATTTTGTCACAATGTGAAAGAAAACCAAACTTTTATTTTGTCATGGCATGAAGGAATTCAGATGTTAACCAATATTCAATAGTTTATCCTAAATCCTAAATCCTAAATCCCTTCACAAAAATACTCCCTGGGCATTTATCGGATAGACATAGAAAATAAACCATTCTGACAGAGAGTTAAACTGTCAAAGTTTCTCCAAATATGTTGTTAAAATCCATGTTTACAGTGTTTTAAATCTCACAATCAGTTAGCATTGACATCTTAACTGCTCAACTAACATGTCACAGCCTATATAGCACTGTCTTATAATACTACAGAGGCAAAAGAAAAGTCAAGGAATGGACAGAAAATTCAATATTTTGCATCTGAATATAGAACTTTTTTTTTAGCTGAGTCTCAAGGCTCAATGCCCAAAACTGCCTTTTACAGGACTAAATATGCATCCTCTAACAAAGTAGTGGAGGCGTTTCTAAACTTGAATGAAAAGATCTAAAATGGATGTTAGCAATCAAACAACCACCCCTGCAATCTGACAAGATGTTCTCAACCTCAACTTCAAATAGCTCCCTGCAATACCTGACCTTATAGTGTAAATATACACAAGTTTCATTAGGTCTTACTGTTTAAACATTGATAATATATGTCTCCACGGTTTATTCACCTGAAATGACCTTTTTAAATAGTGGAGTTTCCATCATTTATAAGACTTGCTGTCAATATAACAATAAATTTCTTATTAACATGCTGACAGTCTTTAGATCACAATTGACAAGCATATGCTGATATGAATTAATGTAAGTATAACTTTTGTTATTTTCAATTTTTCTTTAAATTTCTAATTGTTAATTTAAGAATATCTAAATCAGCTTGAAATTGATAAGAATTCAAAAAAATATTAATACTTGTATGAAATGAGAAGGCTTTCTCTTTGCTTTCATGAAATTACACTATAAAAATTATGTTGGTAAAACTTCAATAATTCATATTAGTTGTTACGATGCATGCATTTAGTGTGAATTTTGTACTTCACATATTTTAATGAAACATAAAAATGGTTGATACATTACACAAGATGTATGTCCATGAAAGAAAAGAAAGGGTTTTGAAGTTGAAGGTAAATAATTAACCAGACTATAATGTGTTCAAGAAAAAATAGTTATTATAGAATATCAAAGGAGAAGTGGAAGTCATTTGAACCTTTTATCCAATCAAGTTATTCCTTAAACCATGTTAATTATGGCAGTAAAAAACTCAAGGTCAAATTCAAGGTCAATTCATAATTTTAAGTTTGTATTATTAAATCTGTTACAGCATTATATAAACATTTTTACAGACTAAATTTTGAGAGGGGGAGAGAAAGAAAGGGAGGGAGAAAGAAAGTTGAAATTTTTTATCACATACCACTTTTATTCACATCCAAATATTTCATGAATAAGACTTTTCATCTCATTAACAAATTTTGGTAATACTTTTGAATTCACTTAATTAATTCCTGATGATGTCACAAATCTTTTTGTCTCCATTTTTTTATGCTAAATATTTTTAAATACCTATCTTAACTTAACAATTAATTATATTTTATTTCTCAATTCTTTTCATTACGCACATATACAGTGGACCTTCAGATATCCGGACACCAGATATCCCTATGCTTCAGTATCCGGATGTTTTTTCATCAGAACAGAATTTTTAAATGTTATTTTGTCTTGTTTAACTGGTGATTCAGGTATCCGGACGCTTCACATATCTGGACAAATTGACTGGGAACCAAAGCGTCTGGATAAATGAGGCTCCACTGTAAATGTATTAAGAGATCTGCACTTAACATCCTTAAAAATGTTAACAAATTTACAAAAGAAAATCTTTAATTTTTCCACATTTTCATTTCTTCTCTTTTCAAAAGGGTAACATAAATATTTCCCATGATATTCCCCAACTACTTGACACATAATAGTGCTCCATTACCCTTCAGAACTATAAAAAAAAAAAGTTAAAAGAAATCGTCCTACAAATAAAACCAGTGCAAATCCATCTAAGAATCAACTAATGGGAGCTAAGATTGTTTTTGATGACCGTCATATGTAATATTCCCCAGTTTTGGGAGACCATTATATACTTCAGAGCTTATCAAATTTTGCCAATCTGAATATCCTACAAAGTTTGACCTGAAGCCTTGTCTTCTAGCACCGACAGAATCCACCGGATCAGCGAATTCAATCCGCTGATGGATGATGTGTCAATAGAAAACAAGGCCAGATTTATACTCTGTCAAACGAGGAAAAAACAGACTCCAAAGTCCCATAGTCCAGCGGACTCTTCTCCTCACTAATACAACAGGAAGGGCAGCGAGTTTATCCTGGCCTTAACAAAGACAGAACAGCATTAATATCTTGTCTCTTAGAATCTCTCACTGAACAATGAACTTCTAATATATTTTACATATTCAATTCATTGATTTAGCCTTTTTCTTTTCTTAAAAAAAAAATTTTTGTTGCTATAAACATTAAAGTACCATTTATTACAATTCAAATTTCATGGAAAATAAATATCAATGTTAAATACTGTAGACTGAAAAAATACTTTATTTAATGTTAAAATAGATCTCAATGTATTTTTACTGGAAGTCTATAGTTTTCAATTTATTGGTCTGAAAAAAAAAATCTTTTAAAAAATTTCTTACTTTTATTGAACACAAAGGAGTGAATGTACAAAAATTAATTTAAAAAAAAATTGTGATTAAAAATGACTCATTTTTACATCAGCAATATTGAACAAATCATTTATACCTATTCCAAAGTTTTTACAATAAAAAACAAAAATATTACACAAAATTGAACTGTATTTTCAGCCTAAAGGTTGAAACTTTATTTTACATTATTACTTTTACTTTTTGCACAGGAAAAAAGCATCACAGCTGTAGTAATTCTGAACTTCCTGTATCATCTCTTAGAATGCAATATCTCTTTAATGAATGGGTACATTGACTTTGTATCTAGTGGAGCTATGCCCCATTTCATTTCAAAAAACTAAAAATACAAGATTTTTATTAGGACATATGGTTCCAGAGCAAAACAAGTACTTATTAACACTGAACCTTCATAACATGGACTTCAAGGTCAGAAGTTGCTATGATATTGATGTATGACGAATCCAATTACGTCTCCCTCATTAGTTATTATGACAATATCAATTTCATAGGAGCTCTCCTGTTCTGGAGACACGTTAGGCCTAAGGGGTTGGGGCAAGCAACATCACCTGATGTAATTTAAGATCTAGGATTAATGGATTTCATTGGTGAAGAGACACAAGAGAGGGAAAGCTTAGCAAAACAGAGCATTTTAAAACTATAAAATAATCTAAAGTACAGTTGCATGTGTTGTATAAGACTGTTATTATTTTTCCCCACTCTTTTCTCTTCTGAAAATTGCCACAAAAAAGTGCTATCAAGAGATTGTATGTCATTAAGGAGACTTGCAAGGTCAAATTTCAAATGTCAAAAACCAAGAACATTGATGTAAATAGATTGTGTTCTTGGGCTTTATTACACTGAAGTATGTTTACTCTGCTGCTGACCTGATGGTGAGAAATGATCCTAACTCAAGTTTATGTCTCAGAGGTCAAGGTCACTCTAGCCAATTATGAATATTATGTCCGATCTTAAATGCCTTTAATTGAAATCTAAGACGGGGATTTTGCCACAAGTGACCTAAAGATTTGTCAAAATCTTAACTCAAGGTAATATATTTTAAAGGTTGAGGTCAATTTGCAATAAAACATTCAAATCATATGCCCTGGCTGTACTAGAATTTCTGTTTGGAATGATTTCAAACTTGGATACATATTTAGCTACCCGAGAAGGCCAGGAACTTATTGAAGAAATGCTAGACTTTTGTTTGGTAATTCACAACCAATATCATATTATAGGGTACAAAAATATTTTATTTATAATCTTTACCATTGTTATAAGTACAGATGACTCTCTGTAGCTTAATCTTGGAGATAAATTTTGGAAGTGTCAAAGAAATTGGACTACATGTACAAGACGATTCCTTCATCACAGACACTTACCTGTCAGACAAGTCTTACCTTGATATTACTTTAGTACCTGGTAGTTTGAAGGTCAGTCACCTGTAAAAAGTAACACCCCTGAACCCTGCTGGTCTCTAAAAGACAACTCTCTTTCCTGAATTAGCACACACTGGTTAAATGTGTGATAGGAGTCAAATTGAATTATCCAGAATTAAGTTCCTGGGTGCTTAATGGACCATTCTGCTTATATTTTTATTTTTTGTTTAATAAATAACTCACTTATTGCTTTTAAAACCTTTGTTTTTGTCCACTCATTTATACAAATAAGTATATCTGTAACCCTGAACAAAATATTCACACAGGTACAAAATGCCATACTTTAAAAAATTGAGCTGACAAGAAAATACAATCAATCAACATACTAGAGATGCTGCCACTGACTAAAGCAAAACTGAGTGTAAATATATCTTTACAATTAATGTAGACTAAGATATATTACAGAAGAAGAAAACCACTGCTTTAGTAAAATTCTTATCCAATTCAAACTTAACTGAGATTGACACACTAGCTGTGATCAATTGAGCATTATACCTTCCTACCACACAAGCAAGAGATTTCCAAAATAGCGGGCCATTTGCAAAAAAAAATTCAAAATATGGTTGCAAGGTTATCTTTAAACATGCTTTGATAAAAAGGTTCATCTCTAATCAAGTTGAGCCGTGAGATAAACTTTTTGATGAAGAGAGAAAACAGAGCAGCAATGAATTGAATGCTACAACGTACTGTCAAGTGAGTGCTTGCTAGATTTCCCTTGCATTGATTTAAAAAGTTTGACCTGTTAGGCTGCCTTCACAATCAGATGAGGGGGAAAATGGCCTTAAATTCATCCTTGTCCTTAATATTCCGGAAAGAAACTGAGAAGTTTTCATGTACAACCTCCATAGACATCAAAAACATGAGTACATCCAATTTACAATTTAAAGTCTCACATAATACAGGTATTTATAGTGTCATGTCTAAAATAAGTGTGTACTTTCTAATCAAAGTTCAGGTATACTGTCATTTCATCCATTCTTTCATTGCACTCTATCATTTTTCCTCTACATTTTTTTTCATTAAAAAATACAGCATTTGAAAGTATTTCACAGATATTTCTTTTTTTAGTTACCATGGCAACACATGACCATACATGCAGAATTATGTACCATTGTGAAGTCCACTTGTGTGCCAAGTTATATCAGAATATTTCCATTTCTAAATTTTTTCTCTCTGATAACCCTTTAAAAGTAAGCGGAGTTGATTTCCAGATAATTCTACCGGAATGTAAATTAGGCAGGTCAATAGGTCAGGAGCTAAGGAGGCCTAGTATGCATGCAAATCTCGTGCGCGTCTGTCTCTGAGTCTGATGCTAAGGAGGCCAAATATGCATGTAAATTTCGTGCGGCTGCCGTTGTGTTTGACGTCAGTCGGCGAGGCCTATTGACATTGGGATGGGAATCCTCATGTAATTCAAATCTATGTCTACATTTTTAAAGTCTAAATCTACAATTTTATTTTACAATGAAATGGAAATATAAGGAATCACTGTCTAGTTAGTATAGTATGCCAGGGACATCAACAATAGTGGGAAACTTGGGATAATTTATTTTATGCATAACGGGCTTTGCCCGTTATGCAAATTATCCCATGTTTCCCACTATTGTTGATGCCCTGGCATACTATACTAACTAGACAGTGATTCCTTAAATAGGATCAAACTTAAGGGGGCAGACTATAGTTTCCATTGCGCAATATTTTGCACATTACAGTAAAATGAAGCGTATTTACTGTTTTAAAGCAATTTTTTCACTTGAATAATAAAATTAAACAAAATTAAGAAATTACAGGTTTAAAAATGTAATAACAAATTTATATAACGGAATTTTTAACCAATTTTGCAACTCATAGATAGGTTGACGTCCTTATAGTGTGTTTTTGACGCTATGATAAACTGCAGCTCATAAAGAAAGGGGTAATAAAATGCTTTTAAATAAAAAGTATCAAACATACGCTCTTGAAATTTAAAACATATAAATTTGAGAATTTCTCCATTATTCTTATAATTTTTTCATATAAAACCATTGTGCTTTTGTACAGTGTAGTACTCTATAAAATCAGGAAAATTCAGTAATTTTTGGCCTTTTGAGATGCCCCCTCTGTTAACAAGGCGGTAGAATTTTGTGTTTCTTACACATAATGTACAATATAGTATTATTCATCATATATTATAGTTTGAACAAAAAGTCTATTGTAGTATTTGTATAATTTGCTTTAAAGTGCTAAAACTGGCACTTTCCTATACAATCCTGTAGTAAATGTACCTATATTTTGAGACAGCCCCTTAAAATACCTGGATGGTAGATTTTATCCAAACTTTGCATGTACACTAAATTTAATGAAAGTTATATATGGTATAAAAATGAAGAGTTTAGCTATTGTAGTTTTCCCACAATAAAACCCCCTTAAGTAGTTTCTGAAAAACTGAACAGACAAATTAACAGACAGACAGATGACCAGAATATGATCAAACATTAGTTTTTGAAAAACAGGACAGATGAATGGACAGATGCACAGCTAGACAGACACACAGAATTATGTACCATTGTGAAGTCCACTTGTGTGCCAAGTTATATCAGAATAGGATCAAACTTAAGTAGTTTCTGAAAAACTGGACAGACAAATTAACAGACAGATGACCAAAATATGATCAAACATTAGTTTTTGAAAAACAGGACAGATGAATGGACAGACGCACAGCTAGACAGACACACAAGGGTAAAACATTATACCCCCTTTCCTTCAGAGTTAGGGTAAAATTAGCATGTATTGTACATTGTACATTGTATTGTTGGCTGGATTGTTGACATAATTTTCTGTTGTTTTCTAATCATAACAAGGAGCACACAGTGGGTATGACTGAGTGGCAGGGGATGCTCACTCCTCCATGGCACTTGATCCCGCCTCTGATATTTTGGAGGACCGTGTTTACTCTATACTGGATTTGCTTTGTTTAAATGGACGTTTATGCTTGTCAATGAATAGTGTTAGTTTTATCTATATATTTCATTCAACCATTTAGGAAAACATATTGATCAACAGTTTTTTTATTGATTAATTGATTATACCTTGATTAAATTAACTTCCCTCTTGAGAATTTTTCACTCATACAGAGATGCCATCACTTGCTGATGGACAGCTACAAATGTTGTCCTATACTTGACACTCGAGGCCATTACGAAGTGAGGGATCTTTTTGATGCCAACACCTACTGGGACATGGGACCTTAGTTTATAGGTCTCATCCGAAAGGAATGGACTCCATGTCCCACAGTGGGATTTGAACCCATGACATAAGGATCAACTCCTAACTTAGTGACTCTAGAGCAGACGTTCTTACCACTGTGCCACGTGGGCAACCGTTTATTTGAAGAAATATTCAAAATAAGGGAAAAAAAACAACTCACAATTTTTCACTATAGATACACAATCACCAAGGGTCTAACTAATGATAAAAGCATTTTTAATTAAAACTAAATAGTTTTTATTATTGGAAAATTTACTTTACATTTATTAATTATTTCATAAATAAATTAAAGCACATTGTAAATTGCATGAAACAGGTCAACTGCCAGGAGAACAGTTACCTTCATTACAAAGCATATTATAGTGTCTGGTCATATATTAAATGATATACATTTATTGACTGAGTTTGAGGGCAACATGCATTTTGTCAGACCCGAGAACCAAACTGTTTGTCTTAGGGCCGAAGGCAGACAGTTTGGTTTGAGGGTCAACAAAACACATTTTGCCCGAGAACACAGTCAGGTTTGCCTATGCCACTGGGTTGTCCCTGAAAAATGCAAACATTTTCCTATTTTTTCCACAAAGTTAAAAATTGGCGTGCATCATAATCAACATTTTTTAACAGTACTACCTAGAAATTTCAATGTTATATCTCTTTAAATAGCATTTTCCTTAAAGTTAAATCGATCGAATCTCAATAATACAAATTAGCTAAGGGTACAACGTCGATGACACTGAAAAATGATTCGTAGCATATGTATAGATCTGTTCCAGAGTTGTGTAGAACTTTAAAGTTTTTATTGAAGCTGTTTTTTTTGGACACTAAATTACCCATCTTGCACATACTGTAGGCATCATAAGATTGCAATCTCCCAATCCCGGTAAATAGTAATCTCTACCTAAAATGGCAAGCACCTGACTTTTCATTTTGTCATTTTTTAAGTAAATTAGGGACCTCTACCATCAGATATTTATTCTATAGTCATTCTTGAATCTCTTTTGTCATGTACGTATGAGTCCAAGACACCTGCATGTTCCTGCTATCTATTCTTTCCATCTCTTTTCCCGTGTGAAAAGTAGTATCCATCTCAATAGTAAAATCATTTGGTGCACTGCACTTAGTATGTCACAATTTTTGAAAATATATCAATTAATGGAAAATGTCTTACATATTATGCCATATAATAACCATTCAACATATTATATTAATGAATTTCTACACTACTGATTTCAGATTGTAGAATGTCTATCTATGTAAACTTTGTCATATTATTATACTCTAGATTAAAAAGTGGGAATTTAGGTATAAAGTGATCAGAATGTCCGTCTGTTCGTCTGTCTGTACATCCGTCCATTACACTTTGGGGTACCAATCTCTTATATGCAACTCCTCTTATACCGATGAATGAAATTTAGACTTTCAAATAATCTTTGCTTCATAGTGCCTTTAAATTAGCACCTCCTATTTTACTTTTTGCAAAACATGGACGCTGCCATTCTTT
Organism: Saccostrea glomerata; assembly: GCA_003671525.1. Taxonomy (NCBI): domain Eukaryota; kingdom Metazoa; phylum Mollusca; class Bivalvia; order Ostreida; family Ostreidae; genus Saccostrea; species Saccostrea glomerata. The sequence continues at coordinate 1,896,511 of PRKT01000032.1, forward strand.
CCATAATATTGAAAGGTACTCATCTCTTATACGCAACTTCTCCTATACCACTGAATAAAATTTAATACTTTCACATATATATACATATACATAATGCCATTGTGCGCCTCCTTTTTTTCTTTTTGACCTGACACTTATTTCAGGTCTTTTGGTCTCCTAGAGCAGAATATAAACTTTGCCTTTATATATAATCATAATTAGGAGGAGGAAAGACTCATTTAATGAGCTCAATGCTTACACTAATTGCCTCTAGTTTTTTTCCTGCATTATGGTATTACACAAATTATTGATGGCAATGCCATAACTAAACATGAAAAATATTTCCTTAAGGTAACCACCAATATCTATCAGATTTTTTATGCATATGATATTACAACATCATAATATCATGTCAAAATTAAGAAATCTCTTCCCAACAATTTTCAAAAATAAAGGTTGTTGGCAGGTAGTTAATGAGGTAGTTATGTTTTGTTTTTTTTCGGCGACAGCCTTCGTACAAATTGAGCCACTTCAAGACATTGAGGATCAATATTCTTTAAGAATTTGTATTCATACATTTTGGTTTCCAGAGAAAAAAGATTTTGAGAGATATTTCTTGAAAAATCAAGAATTTGACCTAACTATATATAGAACTCCATTATAGCGAAGTCTTGGGGACCTATGAATTTAATACGCTATATCTGTATGGATATATATCCATAAATAAACCAGTTCATATACTATATTCATCAACTGTACATACCGTGAATTTGTACACTTTTTTCTTCAAGTTTTACAACTCGATATGTTAGGGAATTATTTATTGCAAAATATATCTTAGATAACTAAGGTTTTTTATGAATTGATTTTATATACAAATACTTACTGGAAATAAATAAGTCAGTTCGTTATTAATCAAATGCAAGTTCTTTGAAAATTCTTATTATAAAAGATGTAAATTTCATTATTTTTAACCTCTATCATGGGTCTCAAAAGCAGTTTGATAATCCTAAATTTGTTATATCAGAGTTGATTATAACTGTAAAATTTTACCCCAAATTTTTACAAATTTGGCCATGGACCCCGAAAATCTTTGCTTTATCTGTGAATTTGCTATATCCATGTTCATACTCAATGAGTTTAACTGTACATGTAAGAGAAAAAGGGACAGGTATCTTACAAGATCAAGATTGAACTCGGACAAGATCTAATGATCTAGACTCACCTGTACTTTTATCTACTCTATTAAAATTTATTTAGAAAAAAGTGTTTATTTTTCTTTTTTTTAGAATACAATATTCCTCTAAAAAAAATTAATCTGCTTAGTCATGTTGGTTGTGGGATCTTGTGGCCTGTTTAATCGAGTGTTTGGACACTGATTCACCATTAAATCTACTGCCGGCTAACTGAGCACACAGATGACATGAGGAATTACAGAAATGAATGAAGAAATCTGATTTGTGTGTTTGCTGTGGAGAGACCTATAAATAATATTGGTGATGTGCACAGGCGGTTATTCATGATTGACAATAGATATCACACTGTTGAAGATACTGCCGCAATTCTGGAATTATAAGAGAATGCCTCAGCAACCATTTCATATTAATTACCGGTATATATCCACGGTGATAAGCCCATTTCGTCTCACTTTCCATTCACCTCTGATTTAATTATAGAGCTACATCATCATGTTTGATTACTTCTTTTGAAGGTAAGGAAATGTTTTACATTTTTTCTGTATTCATGATATTTACATTAAACTCATATTTCAATTAAAAACATTGTCATTTTATCTAGGGTTAACTTTTATACATCTTTTTTATTGAAAAATCTCACCTTGTTAAAAAATAATCATAAAAGATACTTCATATGAAATATAAATTACAGAAGCTAAAAGACATCTCTAAACTGATCATAGTAGTCACTGGAAATTTTTAAAAACTATAATTTTGTTTTTTATTAAAAAAAAGTTTGTTTCCCCCCAAATTTTTTAATATAACATTTAAAAAATACTTTTTGGATTTTAATTTATTTAATTATTTTTAAAACTATGTATTTTAATTTGATTGAATCTTTCAAAAACTATTTTGATCTTTTTTTGTATATAAAAATTTATATAATAATGTAATGTTTGATAATTTGAATAAGTGTATATACAATTATAATTTTAATGATCTAGCTTCAATTTTGGACTATGATTGATGTGACTTAATGGAGTAAAGATACAAACTTCAATTTTAATAAAAATAAAAAAAATCAATTCCAGAATTCATCAATATGACAGAATATTGATGGCAACTTTTCCTTACTCAGACTTTGGTAAGAGTCGTGCTTCGTAATGGAACTCTTTAATAAAGTTTACGACCTTCTTTTTACTTTATCAGTTACTAAACAACTGCCAATCTGGGGGTAATGTCTCCTCACCTAGACCTCGGCTCTCAGCCTCACTTAATCAAGTTTACATATTTTCTCAGATGTTTTCCTGATTTGAGTTAATCCTATCTGATCTTCCTGCTGGTCAATATTACCACGCTAGGTAAGAACAAAAAGGACCCTAGCTCCCAGCAATTTCACCGTTCTGTCATTAATCCTATAGTATAATAGATTCTCTGCTACCAAGGCCCTGGTTATATGCATATTGTTTCGTAGGATCATAATGTATCTAAATACTGTTTTATTAATCACAGTCTTTGGCAGGAGATGATTTAATGGTCTCAGACTAAAAAAATAAAAGTTCCTGTCTCTCCTCTATAAAGGAAAAATAAAAATCCTTGTCATTTTGATAAAACCATAAAATAAGACTGTTTTATGTATATTCTATAACAGACAAATACTGCATGAAAACAGTATTTATTAAAAGAACACACCTATTCTTGAAAGCACTCTGTCATTTTCAATCTCTCACATAAACCCCTATGTTTAAAATCATCATCTGGATCTAATAGTCATAAAAACTAGTGAATACAGGGCTAGTTTTTGTAACATGAATTAACGTACAGTTACTTTTTTCCTGCCGTGATCTGCAGTTTCTGACTGACTTTTAGGGAGAGGCTAAATTTCAGGCTGATTAAAAGGCACATGTACCTGTATCAAGACAGGAATAAGTTGATATTAAGGTTATAAATCATATTTCATATCACTCCTGAGAATCTGAAACAACCGAAGAATTACACCTTGCAGACTCCTAAATCTCCTCTAAAATTAACTACTACAACTATCTGGAATGATAAATCTCATTTCTTGAAGTCATTTACAATTCAATACATGAAAACAATGGTTTGGGAATTCTTTCATGTTATGAAGTGTTACAAAGAGTGATGGAAAACTAGAACAGAGTTAGTCATTCCTTTACTCCCAAATGAAATTAAGAAAATGAAAACCTTATTTTAAGTTGGGCTTCAACAATTGACATTACTGTCAAAATATTTTGAATAAACAAACCAAATAGAACTGGATGGAATGATTAAGTTTTATCTGTTTGTTACTACATGACCTTCTGTTATTAAGTCACCCCTATAGGTTTTAGGGCTGAGAGCAGCTCTTGTAGCGCCATTTCTTACAACAGTAAAATCAAGATTCCAAGCCACATGTACTTCTGACAAAAACCTCCCTGTCAATTTTCGGTTGCTGTTTTTTTTTTTCATTCAGGACAAATGATACAAGATTGTCTTTTTAATCAATAAATCGACAACTTCACTTCTTTACAAGTCAGATATTATTATCCGAACTCTCCATTCTAAAACTGCCGGGGGTGAGCAAAAATTTCTAATGGGTCTAATTTTAACAACTCTATAAAGCCACTTTAGTCTTAAAAAGATAGTTAATTTCTAAAATAACCAAGAAAATATTCTCTTTAGAACCTCAAAGAACACATAAGAATATGTCCTCAGCTTTTAATTATGTATTCAGAACATAACAATAACATTTTAAGCAGTACATACTAACTAGAAATATTTTCTTTTTTTCCCTTTTTATTTCTTTTTTTTAAATAAATGCAGTCAAAATAAAAAAAGGTGAAGACAACAAACAGTGGCCAACCTAACAAACAAGACGTAATCTGACCTCAGAGCATAATTTAAACGTGATGCAAATTGCCCCTTACACCAAGTAAATGAACTTAAGACTTATTAGAATGCTATTAAATTTACCATGTCGCAAGAAAAAAAATTCAGGCCTATAAAAAAAAAAATCTTGGGACATTCCTTTACTGATCTCAGATGTAAACAATCTGGAACGGCTCTTCCAAGGACATGCACAGTAAACCAACAAACTGTAACCTTTTCCTTATGCATGAGACATTCCTTTGTTAAATTTGGATATTTACCTTGTTTTTGAAGCCAAACACTGCCCTTTTGGGGATATATGTTTTCAACAAACTTAAAACCAAAACAACAAATTAAAAGTTTGCATTAATAAATTCAGTCTTATTCTTTGAACACAAGTTTTCTTTATATTCCTCTGTATGCTAAACCTTTCAGATTCTACTGAAGCTCTAAAATAGCTAAAACAAACAATTTAACTAAGAAAACAAAGTGTGTTTTTGAAACACTGATGCCTCCATATGACAGCTTTATGCTGCAGGGATAAAGTTTCTCATTTTAAAGCCAAGTCAAATTTCAAGGTTACCTTAATGTTGTTTTTACAGAAAAAAAGGACTTGGGTCTGAATTCACTTGTGAAATATGAAAGCCCAAGCATCAACCATTCAAAAATCATGGCAAGGTTAATTTTTTTTGAGTGGGTCAAACTGTTAAGTCAAGTTCATAGGGTAAAAATTAATGTTAGAAATACAAAAGCCTTTGCTCCAACTGTTCTAAGTTATGGATGGTAAGAGTTTTTCAAAAGTAGACCAATCTCAAAGGTCAAGAGGTCAAATAAGTTTATACCCAAGAGGTCTTGTCTTAAGAAATTCCATTGTGAAAGCCCTTGTGTTTAAAAGTTAAGGTCAAGATTAAAGTTTTTGAACAGACTGATACAAACTGTAAGGTCTGCAATGTCAAAAATATTTATACAAATGGGAAGTGATTGTCACAATGATTACATATTTAAAGTATGGAAGTCCTAGCATTGATTGTTCAAAAGTTAAGGCTATATAGGTCTAAAGTTAAGAAAATGGGTCAAAATCCAAGGTCAAATATGTTGGTATCCAAAGGAAGGAGGTGTTACAAGGAATATGCATGTGAAGTATGACAGCAGTAGCTCCAATCGATCAAACACTATGGGCAAGGTTAATCAAAGTTAAAATGCAGAAAAACAGACGAACAGACAGATAGAGGGATGAACAGAGCAAGTCTTGGTTATTCTAAGGAAGTTTTATTTTTTAAGAAAAAAAGCTCTCCTAGCCCATTTCCATACACGATTATTATTGAAACTGTAATCAATATATTCAACACCATACGATCTGTGTTAAGTGGAGACCCATGGGCGACAATGCTCGCCTGAGTCAATAAACAAACACTGACAAAGTTAAACAAAGCCCCATGCTTTTATCAGTCACCTAGACTTGCTGAAGATGAATGTTTTACTACCAATGTGGTCTGAAGCAACCCTGTAATGCAACCCTAATTTAACACGGCTCTACCGCAGCCTCTTTCTGATATCCGTTTCTGATAACACTTCCTGTTCCTTGAAATCTATGATTCTTATATATCCAATCACCAGACAAATAAAACCTCGAACAGACCCATTGTTCAATCTTTTTTTGTTTTTGCCACACTGTTATCACAAAGTAATAGTCCTTTAGCCCTTCGGAAGGAAAGAAATTAGGTCATCCACAAGGCTTTATTAAATGCTGGTGCTTCTTATTGTCTATAAGTAGACACTCCTTTTCTTTTTATATTGTGCTCAATAAGTAGAAAATGGTCCTGACTCAAACTTGTTATTGGATTTGTGTCTTATTCAATCTTATACGCTTGAATTCTTGCAGATATTCTTTTTTCTCTTAAATCAGCTACTGGTTTCTTCATAGACATGTATGAGAAATTTTTATCAATCAATTTCAATTAATTCCTCAGTATAAATTCAGTCAAATGATTATGTAACTAATTTTTTTAAAGAGAGTTTTTCTCTTGTTTAATTTTTTTTAATAAATAGGTCAATATAAGGAGACATTTATAAACTGTAATATTAGAACTGTTTTGAATCAGTAGCATTCTCTCTAATTCAGAGAAAACATGTCTTTACAAACTGGATTGAAATAACTCTTTTATTTAAAAAAAGTCAATAAATCGGCAAAGTCTGGGAGTAATTAAGTACACAGAACTTAGTTTTCAACTTCACTTATCCAGTGACAAATATCCAATTTTCTCACAGGGAAGCTGCTTGGTGTTCTATATTAATTATAAATAAAAAAAAAAGTTCATTGAATCTCAATCTAAACAGGCTAAGAAGAATTAAAGAAAAAATAATTATAGTTATTCTCAGTGGGGTGACAGATTCATTTAAAACAGCTTAGAGGCTGTATCTATAAACACTACGTAGGCAAACATTTGGAGAACCCTGATGGCAAGGAAAGGAATGTCAAGTTACAATTGGTTTCCTGACCAATTATAGGCTCAGGGTTACAAACAGTGAAGGCTTCGGGGGAGACTTCTCGCTGAGAAAGACCTCTTAAATTTCATTCTGAATTATTTCCAGTGTAATATGCCTGTGTCATGCATTACCAATATTTTAATATATGAATTTGACCAAAGGGCCTTCAAAAGTAACAAGTTTTACATTAATATGAAAAAGTATCAGTTGTTGAAGTAATATTGTTCCATTCAATATTGTGTTTCCATACACTGTTATTTTCTTGATTGATGGAAATTACACTAGTAAATCCTATGGAGATTTGTGAAACATAAAATGGCAAATTCAAGGACAGTACTTGTTTACTTTGCTAATTAATATAAAATTGTGGTTCTTTTTCCAGAATTTATAGTTAACTGTAACAAATAGTTATTCTTCCATAGCCCACTGACTTATTAAAGCCAATCTAGTATTATTCTGATGATTGATCAGACAACATTTGATAGCAATATATAGCAGGGCACCTGCTGAGGTTCATCTCTTTCTCAGTAAGACACTAATGCTTGAGACATATAGTACTGTACCTCCTGGGCAACCTGGAAACTAAAACATTATTTACTGCTTATTCGTGTGCCAATTTTTGGTTTAATAACTTGTTTTGAACATATATTTTATTGACAGTATGTCAAAGGGATTGGGCACAACAAGTTCCAAAAACTTTGATAGTCCTCTCCCATAACATTTGGTTACAATTCATTGACTGTTTTTAAGGAATTAAAGTCATCTCTGTCCACTAAATTTTTAAAGATAACCAATTTTTCCCTCCTCCAATGTTACATATACAAAAATGTCCATTCACACCTTTAGAAACTTTGCTAAAGTCACTTATGCTTCATTTTAACCTTTCACTTCAGTTCGATTCTCATTTCACATCTTTCTCTAAGATATATGGCTCAGAGAGTAGTATTGATGTGTATATCCCGTATTCATGCTCCATTTTGTTTGTGGTCAAACCGTGGGTCAAGTTTCTGATTTCACATCTTTATATAAAGATAAGAGAAGGAAATTTCTACATTCCATGTGTATTGAAATTAAATATATGCTTAGGAACATTTATAATTTAATGAAATGACCATGGTCATCAATAAAAGCTTCCTTTTTTATTACGTACTACTGTATACAGGGCAATTTTCGCCCCCGTTTTATTTTCGTCCCTTTCGCCCTTATCACAAATGGGTGAATTTAAAACGGGGCGAAATCAGGGAACACAGCATAAATTCTTAAACAGAACTGTGAATTGGCGAATTCAAAATAGGGCAGTTATAAGCAAGTGTAAAAGAGCGAAAATATCAGGGGGCGAAAATAACCCTGTATACAGTACATACTTAAGAACCACACAGAAATTAAATGAAGTAGAGAAAAACTCAAAGAAAACTAAAGTTATCATCTGGAAATTAAAATACTTTTATATTTGCGATGTATAAATTTTAAGCCTTCACACTGTCTTTAAAACCATGAGGAGTTGATTTAAAATTTTCTTTACAAAATCTTAAGTTTTGCATGAAAAACATCATTTTTCGACACCCATTTGGGATCAAATGGGTGTCGAAAAATTATGTTTTTTATGCAGGGCAAAATGAAAATTCTGAAACCTTACTGCACATCTACATGACACCACCAACCATCTCCAAAAAGATGATAAGGCTACTGTGTAAAATGTAGGAGGAGTTAGGGAAGAAGGGGCTTTTTGCATAAAAAAAACGTCATTTTTTTACCCCCATTTGACCCCTTGGGACAAAATGAAAATTCCGAAACCTTACTGCACATCTACATGACACCACCAACCATCTCCCAAAAGATGATAAGGCTACATACTGTGTAAAATGTAGGAGGAGTTTGAGGAAGAAAAGTGTGACTGACAGACAGATGAACATCAATAACAACAATATACCTGAACTTTCTATAGAAAATGCGGGTATAAATAGGGCTACTATCACTGAGGCATCTAAAGATAAAAGTAAATTTTCTATTTCTTTTTTTTCTATCAATTAATTTAGAAACAAAACCATATATCTTGTAAACCCTAATATAGTAATTCATAATTTTAGTTAAAATAAACTGTATTATCTTAAATGTAAAATTTCATGATTATCTAATGCCAAAATTTCTCTTCAAATGAGGCCACTGTAAAAAAAAAACTCTGGTATCACATCTTCCACTTAAAGATGAATGAAACCCATAAGCCCCACCAACTCAAAACTTAGGGACAAGGTTATAGCTTTCACAGATCGACATAAGGACAAACAGATAAACAGACAAACTTATAGCTAGACAGATAGACGGACAGGGTAAAAATATATACCCCCGAACCTTTGATTATGGGGGCATAAAATATTTAGCCATAAAAGTCCAGGGACCTTCTGTGGATAGCAACAATTCTTGAAAATAGATGACAAGTTACCCAGAACAAAGGTTGAGGTTCATTTTAAACTTTGGTCCCAGAAAGAATATTGAGTTGAAGATACAGTTACACAATTAAGATTAACCCTGTTTTTTATATGGATTTTGGAGAAAATGTTCCAGCTGTGAGTTATTGGTGTGTGAATCACACAGACTTGCCACGTAGGCATATTTCATGAAGCGCACTAGCGCTTCATGAAAAATATGCCTACGTGCAAGTCTGTGTGATTCACACACCAATAATTCACACTAAACTTAAGAACATTCCTTATATTTAGTATACATTTTACATGTTTGTAAGCAACTAAAATATACTCAATATTTGAATTCTTTCTGACCTATATTGTTTCATTTTTACTAACGTTGCTGCAGCCTCATTGCGACGTCACAGTAACGCACGTTCCTCCGTGTATATTTCTACGCGTGAGTGTACACGAAAATGATTTTCAAATCAATTTCACAGTTGCCTTACTAGAAATACACAGCAAATGTAAATATTATAAAATAATATTACAAATGTGCCATTAATAAGAATTTTTATACACTTAAGATAATAAGTCTGGAGTCTATGTGTTTTCTCTACATTGCTATCAAAGACTGGCACCAATTGCCTTCAGAGATGACAGAGATGAATTCTAATCAATAATTGAATAAATCTGTAAGATCCTTTATAGCTACAAATGCAAAAAATACTACTACATGATGGCTTGTCTAATCTTATTTTTCATAACCGTATATATGATTAATACTTTTAATATACAAATGAAAAACTTACAAGAAACATGACATTATATTCCTGAAAAGTACCCTGCTTATAAATTCTATCATGCAATTTTTTCTTTTCTATTAACCTAATTGTAATTAAAGTGCCACATTGTGAATAAGTATCCTTAGGTAATGTGAATCATCTGTGTCATTTAACTTATATAATAATACACTCTTCAAAATATTTAGAAAAGCAAAAAAGGAATAGTAAACATCTTATAAAATAACCATAAAAAAGTTGAGAAAAATAAAAATTCCTTAAACTCTGTTTTATTCTCAAATTCTCAGCCGAGTAATTCTTAAGACTTGAGATGAGAATTTTTTTGAGAATTCTCAAAGTTTTATGACGGCGGTCCCAGATCTGTGTCTCCATTTAAATTCATTGTAATGGACACTGTGAAAAGCTTCTGTAATTGCTTTAATCTGTGTAAAGTATCCAAAAATCACTTTAATATGTATACAGCCTTCTTTAAGTGGACTCTGTAACAGTTACCCTTACTTTGCCTATAATTTTGAAGCAATAAAGTACAAATAACCCAATTTTATATAGAGTTGACTAAAATCAGCACTTTTGCGAATTTTGGAGAGTTTGTTATATTGTATCTTTACTAAAAGTGATTTGATAAAGATGGCATAAGCTTTTGTCTGACTTCTGTTTTATTAAAAAAAATCTCTGTTTTCTCGATATATTTTTTTCTGTTCAATTCATACACAATCTATCAGAAGGGGAGAATTGATGACTATCGTCTTTACTTCCTGGAAAAAGAAGAAGACATATTGCTGTAACTTACCTCATCCTTGTTGGCCAAGGTATTCTGTAAAAAGAAAATAAATCTGATAAGTTTTCTTTATCTATAAAACTAAAATCATCATAACTTTTATACAATTAATTACAATTAACCTTACAATTAATTTATCTTTCAAATTCTATTTCATTTTATTAAAAGTTATCTGAAAGCAACTTATAACAATTTTTAAAAATTTGCAATGCTTTGCATTTTGTGAGACAACCAGACACACTGCAAGCTCTTTTATGTTAGAAGTCTAGCTAGCTCAGTATTGTGAATTACTATAACAAATAAAATCAGAGTTGGAATAAAACTGCTGACCATTCCTATGCTTATGGCCAGGAACTGCCTCCGTTATCACTTGGATAACAATATATTCATTATACAAGACAATTATCTTATGGGTCCCCAAAGGTCTTAAAATGTCAACCCTGGAAGCCAAGAAATCCAATTTCTTGTCTCTTGTTCCAACACTATGGGGCTAATTTCATGAAATGATCACTTAGGACGGACATTTTGTATAGCTGTACATCTTACACTTAAGATTCTGGCAATAAATTTCACCTAGTTTCTCTTGGACATGAGTTTGTTTAGACAACACTCAGATGGCACGAAGGAAAACAAACCTTTATGATAATTGCTCAGTTTTTTGGGAATCCATCATTTGCTCAATATTGCCAACAACAGGAAAACCTGTCTGCTTTATGTTTTTAATTCTCAATTGGAATTCTTCAACAAGTTTTTCACCCTCCTTCATAATTTTGGAGATTATAAACATCATCCTATAGATTTTTCATGTCAGCTTCACAAAAAAATTCAGATTATTAATTCTAAAGCCAAGGTTTTCTTAATGAACTTCTCACTTGTCGAAGGAACATATGCGAGTCAGAACAAACATATATTTATATTATCTGTAAATACATCAGCCACAATTCATATCTAATTGTCTTTGATGTGACAAAAATGAACCCAAACAGAAGAAAGAAAGGAAACTAAACCTTAATATTTTAATGCAACCTTAGACTTAGCCTATTCAGCAATATACTATTAATTTTAATTATCCCAGAATTGACACGTACAGCCTATAAGCAAAAGAATCTAGCAATAAAAATAAAATGAAGCAAAAAAAAAAAGGCATTTCCTTTTTCTTTGTCATTTGAATTCTTATTTATTTAAATACATCCAATTAAAATATTAATAAACTGAAAAATATCAATATTTTTTCAAACTGTTTCATAAAAATTGAACAACAAGGAATCAACACAAGATAGTTTAAATTTTAATTTTCTGTGAAATTCATAAGGAATTTGCCTCACCCATCTCGCAAATAAAAAAAAAATATAAAAAATTTCATAACAAGGAAAAAAGTCAAATAGAATATAGCACATTAGATATACACTTAACATTGTATATACACTTTTGTCTAAATTATATTTATAAACTACAGTCAAAACTTCTTATCTCAGTCAATGAGACCAATAATAAACCCTCAACATATGAGGGTTTTCAAGATATCAAGGACTTAACTTAAAGATTGGGATTGGTGGTTGGGACTTCTAATTAACTTTGACATATTCATGGTAATCTACTAATTGAAATATCAGTGTTACAGATACTGAAGTTTAACTTATCTTTTTACATAAAATTACACGTTATTCCTTTGAAGGTTTTTAAACACTTATTTCACATACCATTAGAGAACTTGACAGTAATGTGTTGTCAACTCAAATGTGTCAGTTATATACAGTAAAATCTCATTATCTCAAAGTTGATGGGAAACAAGGTTCCAAGATGTCAGATATTAAGAGGATTCAAGATGGGTACAACATTTAAAGAAGAAAAGGTTTGGACTGGCGAAACACTCTGATATGTTGTTTGAGATCAGTGTTCGAGATACTTAAGTTCAACTGTATTTCACTAGAATTCAAGAAAAGTAAATACTGTAAGAAATAAATCTTATCTACAGGGCAAGATGGATATGTTTAGTTTAATGAAACTTGAAAACAATGAAACAAAGCAGGTTACAAAATTGAAAAACAACTTTGTTTTGGTCAAGAGCAGAAAGCTCTGCGACATTGCAAATGTTAAGATATTTATGTAATATCCAATGAGAAATGTCAGGGCAGTCGTGAAATCTACCAAGACTTCCTTGATTCAACTCCCGGAGTGTCCTTAATAATTAAACTGTCTGTCCTGTTATATCCCTGTAGAATTGTTCCATCATGTATTTTCATCAATCATACTCTAGTTAATCCATTTATGTATACCAACACGCAGAAGAAATGTGACATCTTATTTTTAGAGAAAAAAACAAAACATTGGCTATAATTTTGAATTGTTCAGTTTTACTTTCGATAAACAATTTAACAATAACTTTATTGACAGATTCTCTTTTGTTTCCTGACCCAAGACCTAAACCAATTAAATGGAAACATTAAATCGAATGTCTTTCATTTCAAAGCTCAAGGAAAACTCAGACCATCTCACTTTTTCTGCCAAAAATGTCTTTTGTCCTTGACAGCTTGACCCCTAGAATAAATAGGAATCTTTCTGAATTTCATGTGAAATTTAATTTGCAAAAGCTTTCATCATGCAGCTAGTGTACTTTTTCGTTTCATATATATGAAATTTGTGACCTTGGTCTTTGACCTTTTAACCTTTACATCAACATGGAGTTTACTTTATCAACAGAATTTACGAAGTTTTATTATAAGAGCTTGAGATTTCGAGATACTAATCTGGAAATGAACGTGTTCCAGACAGACCCATTTTTAGTGACCCTAAAGGAGAGGGCACTGATCAATTTAAAACATGACAGAAGTTCTAGTTCTTATGTACAGCTTCAGTTATTTTTACCCGAAATGAATAGATTTGAAGCCTGCCATATCTGACATATATATTATAATTATATGATCAAAAGCCTTGGTAATGGTAATCCTATTATCCAATAGATTGCTTTTACCCAAACCAGATTGTTGATGGTATACATGATAATGTTTCCCGTAAGATGAATTGTTTATACTATATATGAGACTCTTATGACAATTTATTCCACCAGGGCCCATTTGTCAAGCTTAATCAATAAGAATCAAAATGCTCAAATCTTAATTTATCATTAATAAATAAGGACATGCTCAAGTTTGTTCTCCAGGAAACGTGATCAATGTCAGATTGTCACCATATATAAGGGTCTCCAAAGCAGCTCAGCAGCTCAGACCAGTCAATGGTCAGTGTATAAACGTACCGACTGCCATACAGGATCAAGGACTGTATTAGAAACATGTGTCCAATAAAGAGCTAAAACTGAGGAAAGGCAACATGTATCATCAGTTATTAAAGATAGCATGTCATTAAATTTAACCTGTGTTATAACTGTAATTTCCTATATTTTTTAGAAGAATGACAGAAACACAGGATGAAAACCCTGGAACTAATATCACCATGGCGATGACCCTGACCAACAGCAGTATCCCTGTTCCCTCTGACCAGAGTACAGTCGCACCTCAGACCAGCTCCGATTTAGATGCCATTGACATCCTCAATAACTTTGGACTTCCAACTGTGTGTTTGTTTGGAATTGTGGGAAATATCTTAAACCTAACTATTTTAACTCGACGAAAACTTCGGCGCTCATTACGGACGGTAGAACAAGCCGCTAACTTGTGCCTGATAGCTCTAGCTCTCTCCGATTTCTTGTTCTGTTTGTTTGCATTCCCCACAACCTTCCTACCCAGTGATTACTACACAGAGAAGGGCTTTATTCTGTATTACGGGCAGTTTTCTCCTGCCATCATCAATGTCTTCATCCTCACCAGCACATGGCTTACTGTTACTATGGCAACAGAGAGATACATTGCAATTTGTCACCCACTGAACCAAACCTTATTGATGACCTTAAGAAAGACCAAGTTAATCATAATTATTGTTTATATTTTATCTGCGCTATTTAATGTCCCAGTGCTTTGGAGAAATCAAGTCGTGGAGATGGTGATTGGTAACAACACAGTTGTCTACTCTCTGAAAATAATACCATTAGGACACGATACGATGAAGGATACCATATACCGAGTGGTGTGGGCTATTCTCGGAAACTTTATACCTCTCATTCTATTGGTCGGCTTCAACATCTGTATCTGTCGCAAGATACACCAGTCGTACTTATATCGCAAGAAATTTCACTACGACCAGGCTTCTCAAGACACCAATGTGACGCTGACAACGACTCTTATTGTCATTGTGGTGATGTTTCTAATCCTGGTGGCGCCCTCTGAAATCGTCCTCCATATTGCAAGCATGCTTCATACGGAGAATTATAGGTCCATCGAAGCCGTCATGAACTTCATGCAGTCAGTGAATTTTTCAGTGAATTTTATTTTATACTGTATAATTAGTTCTTATTTTCGTAAGACCCTGAGACATATCGTGTGTTGTTATTGGCGGAACCACAGAAGAGATTCCTATAGACTCAGCATGAAAGAAAGCAAGGTTCCACTTCAAAATGTTAATGATGGATTGTAAAAAAAAAAAACTGTGATTAATTTTAACCAGAAATCCGTTGGTTTAAAGGGGACTTCAGAGCTCAATATCTTGGACAATTTTACTTCCCATTGGACGGCTCTTCAGACTTTCAATCAAATACTTCATACTGTTGTAACTTACTGGTCTGAAACCAGGAACAAACTAATGTAACCAAACTTTTTGTAATTACAGACTTTGTAAATTACAGTTCACTCTATAATTAAAATCTCAAATCCTTTAGACTTTTTTTTTTATAAAAATATACTCTTATAAGGTATAAATAAAATAGTTTCATTTCTGTTTTCAAAGTGTTTATATAAAATTCGTGATAAACAGACAATTTCTATACCCCCCGCTTGAAAAGCGTGAGGGTATATAGTAATCGTTAATTCCGTCCGTCCGTCTATTACGCTTTAGGGTACCCATCTCTTATCCGCAACTCCTCTCAGACCACTGAATGAAATTTGATGAAACTTTCACAGAATCTTTATTACATATTGCCATTGTGCACCTCCTATTTTACTTTTTGATCCGACACATATTTTGGGTTTCACGGCCATAGCAAAACATGGACTTTGCCATTATAACTATATGGAGGCAGGGGGTATCATTTAGTGAGCTCATCGCTCACAGTACCTCTAGTTATTATATCCCCTGCTTGAAAAGCAGGAGGGTATATAGTAATCGTTAATTCCGTCCGTCTGTTTGTCCGTCCGTCTGTCTGTCCTTCCGTCTGTTACGCTTTTGGGTACCCATCTCTTATCTGCAACTCCTCCTATACCACTGAAAGAAATTTGATGAAACTTTCACAGAATCTTTATTACATATTGCCATTGTGCACCTCCTATTTTACTTTTTGATCCGACACATATTTTGGGTTTTCTGGCCACAGCAAAACATGGACTTTGCCATTATAACTGTATGGAGGCGGGGGGTATTATTTAGTGAGCTCATCGCTCACAGTACCTCTAGTTTAAGATAGCTTCATGAAACCTCAGTCAATATCTATTCATAATCCCCTATCTTTAATATCATTAATAGTCAAAAAGGCACTGGAATTAATAACTGCTTATCTGGACTTACCAGATTATTGAATTTTTATACATAAATTGTAACTGTCTAAATATATAAGCAGTAACCATCCACAGAAAGAAATACAGTAAAACTTGGTTATAACACAGTCGGGACCGATGACATTACTTTACTATATCCGTTAAATTTATTTAAAGAATGACTCTAATTCTTGGCAAAATTATTTGACATAACCTGGTTTAGGTTAGTTTACGCTTTTTCGCAGATTATAAAAAAACATAAACTGACCCAAACCAGGTTATGTCGAATAATTTGGGCAAGAATTGAAGTCATTCCTTATAATTTGATTTTAAAATAATTAAACAACTGTAAAATTGTGTTGCTTTTTATGAGTTCAAATTTGCCGCTCAATAATACAGCCATAGTAACAGAAGTGATTGAAAGCCAGGGGAGGTATAACTGATACATAGACCTAGCAGCCATGATTTTTGTTTACATGAGTTAAGATCAAGCCACTGTTTGAAGTTAAAGGTACATTTATAAAAAATCTTGAATTTTCCATGAATGATCAGAGGACTGGAAATGAGGGGATTGAATGGATATAGGTGATTCAGCTGGTTGTCAAGAGAAAGGGGGTTCTTCCCATAACAAACCAGATTATACAGAATTATTTGCATTCCTTTCTGAAAATCAACCAATGAGAGGCTACAATACATAAAAAAAATTAAATAGCTGGTGATCCATAGTAACTTCACTTTATCCGTGAATTCACACTTGTACTAAACAAGTTTTACTGAAGTTAACCAAAATCACAGAGCTCACCTTAAGGAATGTTGTCTCTAAGTAAGACAAGGTAAATGTAGGCCAGATTCAGCATGCGAAGCAAATCAAGTAGTAAACATATCTAGATTATCATCCAAGCAAGTTTGGTCAATGCAGGGCTTATTGTTACTTGAGAATGACTCTGTTTACAGTGGTCACTCATCCAAAAAAGGTAGGTCAGATCCCGCATCCGAAGCAAGCCTGGTAGTGTGCATCTTAGATGTAACATCCATGCAAGTTTGGTCAATTTAACATAAGATTTATAATTACTCAAGAATGACCCTGCTCTAAAAACTTTATCCTTATCACTTGTACAGAAAAATATATCTCAAATCCAGCATCCGAAGCAAGCCTGGTAGTGTGCATCCTTAGATGTGTCATCCTTGCAAGTTTGGTCATCATATGGCTCATAGTTACTTGGAAATGATGTCTGAACCTTGGAGCTAAAATAAATTTATTTCACTTTCTATCCATTTGATAAGAAAGTGCTGTACGTGGAATGATTCTAGAGGCACAGGTGGGATAAAACTATAGAAATTAATTTCTTTGGCCTTATTTAGGCAATGTACACTATACTCACAGGCACCTGAAGTTACTTATTTTTCTTTTAATAAAAGAAATATACACATACCTAATAACAATCAAGGTACAGGGCTCTCACACCACTTTTTGGGACTGGGGCTGGGGCCATTCAAATTGGGAAAATTATCCTCATTTTGGGAAAAGTTGGATAACCAAAATTCATTAAAAAAAATCCTCAAATTTTGCTTTTCTAGCATTTTGTCATGAATTTAACTCTGGTTTTGAATAAACAGTTAAACAGAACAAACATGGGTACGTAGGCTATTTATGAAAGTACATTAGCTTTGTCATTACTATCTTTGAGTGTTGATAATTGCCGTTATATGTCTTTCTGAGTGACAGTCGCTAGTCAAGTAGTCCTGAATTTCCTCGATCACATGGATAACTTTGCTTACCAAAACAGCCCGAGACTGCACATGCCAAAGCGTGGGTATGTTTCTAGGTGCAGCTTACTAATGTTTAAATGAAAGGTCTATTTTTGAAACCAATATGATGTTTTTTGTTGAAACTACATGACAAGATACTCTGCTCTCATAGTTAGTAGATATTTTGTAAGAACAATAACCTGGTTCCCCGAACCAGTTTACAAATGCATTTGGCATGAACTATTAAAATAGTAGTACAGTTTCACTTTCATTTGCAAGTTTGTATCATTTGGGGTTTTTTTTGCGATTAAGTTTCATGGACTTTTATTTTTTAATTAATATTTTGCTATAGAATTGGGAAATTTACACCTTTCTTTTGGGAAAAAAAGGAACCTTTTTTGCATTGGGAACGGGGCCGAATATCGGCCCCAGATATAGAGAATCGAGAGCCCTGAGGTACCCATCGAGACCGCAATCTTAGTAGGTCATTCACTTGTATTTTCTGAGACCCCGTAAAATAAATTCCCTGCAACCATATTCTTTCCGTTTCCAGTCTTTCGAGGTCTAAATTTACAGCCAGTGCAACAGAGGGCGCATCACCCTTGCAAATATTAACAAGAGGCCCATGGGCCACATCGCTCACCTGAGCACTGAGGCTAGGAAAAGTAGAAATTGGTTTATTATTGAAAAGTTTAAATCCCAAAGTATTCCCATGACCAATCATGGCTTTGCTATTATTGAGAAGAAATTTTTTAAAAAAATTTTCCTATAATTTCTATGCAAAAAATTTGGTCGTCTATTTTGGCCCCGCCCTACCCCTGGGGGTCATGATTTGAACAAACTTGAATCTACACTACCTGAGGATGCTTCCATATAAATATTATCAATTACAGTGGAGCCTCATTTATCCTGATGCTTAGGTATCCAGCCAATTTGTCCGGATATGTGAAGCATCCGGAAACTTGAATCACCAGTTAAACAAGACAAAATAACATTTAATAAAAAATCCATTCCCATGAAAAATCCTCTCGATACTGAAGCATCTGGATATCTGGCGTCCGGATATCTGAGGGTCTATTGTATAGCTTTTCTTTTCTTCAGAAGACGATTTTTAAAGAATTTTCCTATATATTTTTACGTAAAACTTTGGTCGTCCACTGTGGCCCCACCCTACCCCTGGGGGTCATGATCTGAACAAACATGAATCTACACAACCTGAGGATGCTTCCATATACATATGATCAATTATGGCTTTACTATTCTTAAGAAGATTTTAAAAAAAATTTCCTATATATTTCTATGTAAAACTTTGATCGGCCATTTTGGCCCTGCCCTACTCCTGGGGGTCATGATTTGAACAAACTTGAATCTACACTACCTGAGGATACTTCCATATGAATATGATCAATTATGTTTTTACTATTCTTGAGAAAAAGATTTTTAAATCTTTTTTATATATATTTCTATGTAAAACTTGGTCTGTTATGGCCCCGCCCTACCCCCCAGGGTCATGATTTGAACAAACTTGAATCTACACTACCTGAGGATGCTTCCATATAAATATAATCAATTATGGCTTTGCAATTTTTGAGAAGAAGATTTTTTGAAAAAAATTCTTTTATATTTCTATCTGAAACTTTGGCTGGCCATTTTGGCCCCGCCCCTACCCCTGGGGGTCATGATTTGAATAAACTTGAATCAACACTACCTGAGGATGCTTCCATATAAATATGGTCAATTATGGCTTTGTTATTTTTGAGAAGAGGATTTTTAAAGAATTTTCCTATATATTTCTATGTAAAACTTTGGTCAGCCGTTGTGGGCCCGCCTTACCCCTGGGGGTCATGATTTGAATAAACTTGTATCTACACTACCTGAGGAAACTTCCATATAAGTTTCATCTTTCCTGGCACAGTGGTTCTTGAGAAGAAGATTTTTAAAGAATTTTCCTATATCTTTCTATGTAAAACTTTGTTAGGCCATTGTTGCCCCGCCCTACCCCCAGGGGTCATGATTTGAACAAATTTGAATCTACACTACCTGAGGATGCTTCCATATGATTGCGCCCATGGGAAAAGGGCCCTTATGGCAATTTTTATACATTTTTAGTTTTTCACGGATTTTAATAGAGTAAGGTTAGAAGTTGTCAAATATGAATTTTTATGGTCCTACGTCTACTCCAAGTAGGTTTTTTCTTCATTTTTTTCTAAGATACTTTAACAGGTTCATAATGATGTCATATTTTTCAACAACGTCAAATGTTTTCAGAGTGAACGTAAAATGATTTTCTTCTGCAAATTTACTACGGTAATTAATAGTTGTATAATATTTAATATTTACCCATGCACATTATTTTTATTTCATTGTCTCTTTTAATTATTGATAATTATTTAATAGTAATACATAATATATTCATCAGTGTAGAATTATGAGTGACTGCTTGTTTTACATTTCACTTTTCTCTGACAGGAGGAGACCTGAGCATCCATTCATTTTTTTCAAACAATTATTTTCTCAAACAAAATATTTACTACATGCAAGAGTCATTTGATAAGCCTGCATAATTCATTATTCTAATTTAAACATTGCTCTTGATAGGTCAATATGTAATTTTTTTTTTTGCCTGAATACAGCATTAAACGATATATCTCGAGTTACCATACATGTGAAAATAAATTTAAAATATATATATCTGGAACAACAATACGCTACCTAAATGCTACTGCG
The DNA here is from genome assembly GCA_003671525.1 of Saccostrea glomerata. Lineage (NCBI taxonomy): Eukaryota > Metazoa > Mollusca > Bivalvia > Ostreida > Ostreidae > Saccostrea > Saccostrea glomerata. Next base: position 1,917,058 of record PRKT01000032.1, read on the forward strand.
AAGTGAAAATTTATTTGATCGTTTTTTTTTCTTTTTAATTTTATATAAAGACAGAAAAACTGTGAAGTGTGATATCATGTTATTACGATATACAATAGACAATACAAAGGAAATTCGGTTGATTTCACTGCATCTTAAAGAGGCCCGATCTACTTGATCTGCGCATACGTTTTAACACAGCATCGACTCACGCACTTCACAATACCCTTGACTGCCGTCACAATTGAACACAATAACGTCACAGTTAAAATGACGTCAAATTGCGCTAAAATGTTTCGCTGATCTTCCTTTCCTGGTAGCTCTATACACCATGCATTGGAAGCTGGCATTTCTATTATTTATTTTTTTTTTTATATTTAAATTAATAGACAACTTTGGAACCTAATCAATTTTGAGGGATTAATTGTTTGGTACATATTCATTAATTTTATCCTGTTATATTTCAATTTGTGAGTTTAAAAAAGCAAACACTGCAACTAAAAGTAAACGATTTTAGTCTTTCTCTTTGAACATGTTCAAGTGTTTTTACACACTCTTAAATATGCATGGATTATCTTCTGTTTTAAAAAATAAAATAAGTCTATATTTCATCTATATTGAACCCCTGAAATATTTTAGTTTTCTATATTATATTGCATGATATTAGTAAAAATGGCAATTTTGTCGCCTTTAACCCCCCTCCTCCCTCTACCCCTTTTTTCCACGTAAAACATAATAAATCCAAATTTTGTGTTTTGACATGCCCCCTTTTCACTGCAATAAAGGCTACCTCCAATTTTCTTTTCATTTTTTATAAGAAGAATGAAAATTGCATGATATATGTGAAAAATAAAGAATTTCATCATGTATTTTTTTTAAATTTGTAAATGTCCTCGTTTATTGAAGAGTTTTAGTATGTAATTGTGTATAAAAACGTGAAAATGGTCCATATCTTGACAGTGCCCCCATTTTACTACAATAAAGGCAAGGTAACAAAATTTCATTTTAATTTTTTTAAGCATAAAACGTACAAGTATATATCCAGGAATTAAAATTTTTTATCATTCTGTTTTCGTAATTTTAAACTAGATCGGGCCTCGTTAAGGTTGTCTGTCTGCACTGGGTCAAAAATGACACTGCTGTTTGAAAAATATAAAGAATACACGAAATATTTTTCAGTCTAGCAGTAAAAATAGTTTAATATTTACCAATCAAAAAGGTGGAAATTTTATATGCAAATGAATGAATTATAATCCGCACACATTTACACAATAGATAGACCCAGGGTTAATATTGGTAGGATTATGTGTGTGTTGGTGAGGAAGGGGGGATCTAAATGGCAGAAAATTACAATTCTTGTGAACACGAGTTAAAATACATTTATTTTTTTTTTACTTCCCAAGTTTTAGGTGCACAATGGGTGTCTCTCCTAAACCCAGTACCATTATCCCTACAACTTGTAAATTCACTTTTTTATTTAGGTTTGAAATAATACTGCATATTACCAGGTATTCTTCATTTTATATTTGTACCTTTAATTCTGAACATTGCCATTTTTAAAAAAGCACAGCGATCATGAGCACTGCGAACCTGGAACTGAATTGCTATGAATTTAGTCTTGTTTATCATGTATATAATGACACCCTAGATTAACAAAATCTTGTTATTAGCCGGGCTTATTGCTCAAAGAGCAATTGCCGGCTTATGTCATCCTGTTCAAGACAGGAAGTCAACCTCATAGGCGCTATTTTAAAGTTACACGTAAAAATATAGTTCTTACTCTCAACAGCTTTTGAGATAATTCAAACCTTAAATAAAGCAACAAAAATAAAACAAAGTTTTATCTAAATAAATGAATATTAGTAGTAATGACTTTGAAAAATTTAGTCTTACGTCAAAGAACATAGTTTATTAGCGTAAGGATTTCTGATAATCAGTGTAATCGTAGTTCTCTACACTTACGAGGATAAGCTGGAGAGTGAACCAGACTTGCCTGTTTGTTAACATTCAGTTACGGTACCAGATTAATTCTGATAAAATCGGACCGTGGTATTAGGATCGAAAACTTACTGTCAGTGTCTTATCATTTATATTGATAGTTTTAAAATAAATTTTCATTTAATGTGATATTCTTGTTCTTTATCTGTTAATACAATATAATCGTATGATTCATGTAAGAAATTCATTTTCCTCTGTAAATGAGCCCCGCTCTCTGTACTTCTGAGTACTTTGATTTTTTTAATTGGATGGTTTTAGAAGCATACCAATATAATTAAATTAAAGAAACCATTTACATAATTGTTTTTAAAAAGAATTTTGAACAAAATTGTTTCGTCGTTTTTTTTTCTGATTAATTTCAAAAAAATATCCAGTAGACAAATCAATAACTTTATCCTTATATATAAATATTTTTATCTATACCCTCTATTCTCTCTCTCTGTCTCTCTCTCTCTTTCTCATCAGAATAACTTGACCAGCTCTATTTAAGTTAGTACATTTAGAACATTTTTATTTTCATTTTGCTTGATTTAATTTCTCTTAATTGAAGTGTCTTACTGCAACAAGAAAAGAATTCAGACAAAACTATATTTTAAAAGTTTAATTTATTTAATCATGATTCATGAAACGGTAGATACTATACATGTATATTTTTTTTTTTAAATATGAAATTCGTTATTAAATTATTTCATGCAAAAAAAAGCTATGAATGAAATATTTAATAAAAAATTAAAGTACGTTTGTTCAATGCTACAGATTTCCTTTTTTTCTTTGTTTTTCCTTTTCTACATTAATGGGACCTTGTTCCCAAAGTACAACAATATTTTTTATTTTAAAAATCATAATTATGCTGACAATTAAATAGTATTTATATCTCTTTTATAATCCGGGAGCAAATTCATGCGAATGACAGTCCCTCTCTGGTACCCTGTTACATCGATTGTTGACATCCGAGTTATCTCTCCTATTTTTTATTTATAGAAAATACAAACATCTTGACTGTCATTCTTACACATTTTTGCTAAATTTATAAAAATGTAGAAGATGTATGTTTAGTTTCAACATTAGTACAAACAATTTAACAAAATATTAAGCAGTATGCTCGATGAATCAATGTTCTGTCTATCTGTCTCTGTCTGACGCAATAGCGAGAGTGGCGGAGCGGATCACAAAAAAAGGAAGACAATTTTCCTTTGCAATATTTTAACAATAAACCCCTGTCATGTATCCTAAATCTAGTATAAATATGTAAATAAAATTTATATATCTAGAGTATAGAGGTTTATTTATAATCCTATCAGAAAAGCACCTTTTCGACAGCTTCTCATATTCGATGAAAAAACTATTGGTATATTAGAGACGTATAATAGATATGTTTGTAAAGAAACCAGTTCTAAATGATTTTATTTATATCTATTAAAATCAGCTGATTGAGAGATTCAGATATTGATTAAATTAATTTATTAATGAAAATAAATTCCACATGTTGGAACATGTGGAAACAGCAATAAAAACTCTGGATGCGTCAAACGTCAAAACACGTGGTTAAAAAAATTCTGCGTCGAAGTTCACCGTCAGTCTGCAACGTCACATCTTTATGACGTTATTTCTCTGTTTTAGCAAAAATGCCATAAGGCCCTTTTGTCATGGGCGCAATCATATAAGTTTCATCTTTCCTGGCACAGTGGTTCTTGAGAAGAAGATTTTTAAAACACGCCACCAAATTTTTATTAATTCCCAATTATCTCCCCTTGAATGAGGGCGTGGCCCTTCATTTGAACAAACTTGAATCCCCTTCACCCAAGGATGCTTTGTGTCAAGTTGGGTTGAAATTGGCCCAGCGGTTCTTAAGATGAAGTCGAAAATGTGAAAAGTTTACAGACAGACAGACGGACAGACTACAGACAAAATGTGATCAGAAAAGCTCACTTGAGCCTTCGGCTCAGGTGAGCTAAAAATCACTAGCCAAACTCGATCTACTGCTTCTACAATGCGAGAAATCGCCAAAGGGGGGCCGGAAGTTTACATTTGACTTGAAATTCTTAGGGAAAGCCCTTTTTTGATTGGTCAATATATTTGTAAGATTTATTTTTAAAAATAACCAGTTAAAGTTGGTACTGATTCCAAAAACAATCTATCAGACAGTAATACAAGGTAATATAAGAAAATTCATTTTCTTTCCCTTCAAAATAATTTTGATATAGGCCTACATGTAGCTTGATCAAAGCGATCATATATTTGTAAATGTCGAACGGCGTGATGAACAAATATGCTTCAAGTCCTTACTTACATGCTATTAACATGCTGAATAAAGTTAATAACACATTGTCATTATTGGTGCAATGTTTGAGCGTTTTTCAAGTAGAAGATTGACCTTGTTTATTAAAAATAGTTTTTAAAAAGTAACCCCCCTTCTTTTCTTAAAGATTGTAGAACACAGCGATCTGTATAGATTAGGACAGAATAATATTTTTACACTTGAAAGTAAATTTACAAGAAGTGTTTATTTTCCCCATTTTTTATTTTTTCCATTTCAATAATTGGAATACTTATTAAAAATTTCACAGTAATTACAACGCCCCGATTTAGATCCACCCAAAAACTAACAAATACGGAATTCCCATTAGCATATTGATGTAAACTTCCGGCCCCCCTTTGGCGATCTCTCGCATTGTTGAAGCAGAAGATCAAGTTTGGCGAGTGATTTTTAATATTTGAAAGGGTGATGCGCCCTTCTGGTTGCACTGGCCGTAAGTTTAGACATCGAAAGACTGGAAACAGAAAGAATATGGTTGCAGGGAATTTATTTTACGGAGTTTCAGACGAAAATACAAGTGAATGACCTACTTCAAAAATCCAAGATGGCGGTCTCGATGGGTACCTTGTTTATTATTAGGTATGTGTATATTTTTTTTATTAAAAGAAAAATAAGTAACTTCAGGTGCCTGTGACTATACTGGTGAATTTAAAAGCTTAGGTAAATTAAATCAACCTATGGAAAACTCAAGTAAGAAAAATATGGAGATAATGAACAATATTCCAGATCAAAAGTCCATAAAACAATACAATCAGGATCAGGTGCCATGGAGGAGTGAGCATCCCCTGCCGACTGGTTACACCCTCTGTGTGTTCCTTGTCATGAATGGGAATTAACGGAAAAGTGAGCTTTACATCACAGCAAATATGGTTAAAATACCAACATTCTCTACAAAATAATTTACAAAGAGTAAACATTTCTGATCTATATGTACTGAGTGAAAGTCAGTCAATATATCGGGTCTCAATGGTTCAGTGATTTAATGCTGGCAGGGTATGCCACAGGCCCTGGGTTTAAGTCCAAATTGAGACTTTATTTTTAACCTCCTGTGACATTTGGTGTCCAAATCAATCCCTAAACCAAACCGCTTCTACCTGGCATGTCAATCACTTACAACACAAAACAAAGCTTTCTTAATATCAATCACTAACATCACCAAACCAAGCTTTCTTCATGTCAATCACTAACATCACCAAACCAAGCTTTCTTTAATGTCAATCACTAACCAAGCCAATCATCTGTAAGAACACTAAATATGGGTCCAAATGTAGGAGACATATTAGAGACCCATGGGCCACAATTCTAACCTGAGCCATTTGGCCCTGTTGCTCTTCAGCAAATTTTTCTCCTTGTAATAATTTAATCCCTTACATGTGGCCCTATCCTCCCCCATGTGGCCAAGATTTGAACAATTTACACTTCCCCAAAAAGCTTATATACATATATATATTTCATTGTAAAAATTTGATTCCCTACTGTGGCCCCACCCTAACCCTTGGGGGCCATGATTTGAATTATGTAGAATCTACACTGCCTCAGGAAGCTTTCACATAAGTTTCACCATTTCTGGCCAACTGTTGTTCTTAAAAAGAAGATTTTAGAAGATTTTTCCCATATATTTCAATGATAACCCTTGATTACCTAATGTTGTCCCCGGCCCCATGGCCATGGACTGAACTATTTAGAATTCATACAACCTTAGAAAGCTTCCATATAAGTTTCAGCTTTTCTAAATTGCACAAGATTAAGACATAGTAAATATCATTCAAGATACAATTTAATGAATTATGTATGCTTGGTTGCAGAAGAATTCACTGATTATAGACCAAGACTTTAAACAAGTCATCCATCCATAAACCGTTATAAACCAGTTTCAGAATTCAAACATAGGTAATCAGAGATTACAGAGCTCACCTCAACGAATGTTGTCTTTAAGTAAGGCAAAGTCACACAATTAACCAACAAGAAGTGTACATTCCAAAAATGAAAATATTTAAGCAATTTTAATCTGATTTTGAAATAGACCTACACAAAAAATTTAAACTAGTTCTTCTTCATGAAAATGTAATTAAAATCCAGCATCTGAAGCAAATTTGAGAGTTTTCATCTCTTGATGCAACATTTGTGCAAGTTTGGTTTATACAATGTTATATAAGCCTTATAGTTTTTTGGTAATAGACCTGCACCCATAACTTTTACCTGG
>PRKT01000032.1:1938958-1954096 GCA_003671525.1 Saccostrea glomerata
TGTTTATCAACAAAATCTATTGTTAACGCTTTATTCAGACAGATAAACTTAGATTAGCATTCGTAAACTATAGTTAACGACCGTTTAATATAGTTTTACAGATGAAAACTATACTTAACAAATCGTTAACTATAGTTTACGGTTTGTAAACTATAGTTTACAGTCGATAAACCTAGTTTATCAATTGTGAAACTAGGTTTATCTCATTTTTGTGAATTTGGCGTGCCATAATTAAAGCTTTTCCTAGTCCTTTGAAGTGAATTTAAAAAACAAAAGGCCTTAATGAGTCTATATTCAGCTGGAGATCCTCTGAACCGAGTAGCTCAGTATCATAATTCAAAGCCAAGTCTCCTTTGTGCTGCAGGTACTGAACTCTTCGATGTGTGCTTATGAAGTACACTTTAATAAAATTTTTATGTCATTTGTTGCTGGCATGCATTAGTGTTAAGTCATTGAGACCGAGACAAATGAAGCTCGAGATAGGCACTGAGATTTTATCAAATAAAAAACAAAGCCAATTAAATGATTACATCACTGGAGAACTGAAATGATGGCTTTTAAACTTTAATTTGTTTTTACATTGATTTATCCATTTTGGAATGCTTTGTGAAGTGACATTTTTGTTTATATTTATCTTAGTTTTCCCACATGAGATGCACTTTTCATCTGAATTCCTCCATAGCAACATTATGACAAATGCACCTTTAAACATAGAATTAAACTCAAAAGGGCATTGTTATTGGTGAATCTTTATCTTTGTCATGACGCTAGTAAAACTCGTGGCAGGCAGTTAATTTATAGGTAAATGCTGGATGTAAAATGGTTTCAGAAATCGAACACATTTTCAGAGACAATAAAACACAAATTAAATTTACATTTTTAATGCATGCAATTTTTACATATTTTATTTTTACAAAATAAAAAACAGAAATGAAACCTTAATCAAAGGGCAAGCTGCCACTTAAAGGTGTGACATACAGACATCCACTGCGTAAAAGATGAGGGATGAAATTGCTATTTTCAATTAATTTAAGAATACGCTATAATCCTTTCTCTCTGTCTGCTAACATAACATAATCCCCTACTCCATTATTATTCTAAATCTAAATCCTTTAGTGTAAGAAGGTTAGCTGACTAATTCAAATTGGATAATCATGTTAGATGTTTTCAAAGGGAAAAAAAATTACTGCATCCAAGTAATGGGATGAAATTCTGAATTGCCACAGAATAAACATTTACACATTCAAAGGCTTCAATCAAGCAACTCATCATATTAAATACCGGTACTCAAAATGCATATCAAATATATCAGATATTTGATGGTAGAATATTTCCATTTGTCAAATGAATTCTGCACAGAGATTCCTCTACAGTCACTGTATATTACAACCGCCACCTCTATTTGTGAATATAACTTTAAAGTCCTATTTTTGTACACTGACAATATGGTTAATATAAAAATTAATACACTTAGAACAATACCTCTTATCTGAACATGAATTTTTTTTTCAAGAAAAGAGTTCTATATATTATATATGTCAAAAGAAGACACCAGACAACAAGATTTCTTTTTTAAAAGTTCTGTGAGTAACATTCAGCTTGCAGCATACACAATGATACAGCATTCCTGTACTCAGAATAATTTCCATTGAAGATGTGTAGCCCATCTGAATCCTTTTCACCAAATGTTGCTTTGTAGAAAGTTTTACTGAATTCAGATCAAATGTTTCTAGAGATCAGTTCACATGTAAAACGTTACAGACAGACAGATGGACCACTAAATAGACACACAGGCAGATAAAGACACAAGGGTACAACAGTAACTCCCTCTAAACAAGGCTACAGACAGACAGATGGACCACTAAATAAACACACAGACAGATAGGGACACAAGGGTACAACAGTAACTCCCTCTAAACAAGGCTACAGACAGACAGATGGACCACTAAATAAACACACAGACAGATAGAGACACAAGGGTAAAATAGTTACTCCCTCTAGAAAAGGTTACAGACAGACAGATGGACAGACATACAGATGCCAGACAGCAGAGGATCAGAAAAATTTGAGCTTACAGCTCAGACTATTAAGCTAATACAAGCAATATAACCACCATCAAACTAGCATCCAATTACTTTTTTTTTCACATTGCATTTCGGCCTTTATATAAGATCTACTTGTTAATGAATTCTGAACATGATGTAAAGACAGAAAAAATTAGGATCTAATTATATCTTTTTCTGATGCCTGGAACATACGAGCTTCGGATCAGAAATTTTCTGTGAAGTTCTATTCAATTACCCCTCCTCGCTACTAAATCATTGCTCTCGAAACAGGAAGGAGTTTGTTGTGGGTAATAAAATATGACAATAGAGTACTTTTGCTGTCAATCACATTTTCTGCTCAGTGACCATTATGAGATGTTCTGCTGTGATTGACAGTTGAAGTGTGCCCGTTAATTCTGTACAAAGATGTGATACGCAGGTCTCTCTATAAAATCTCTTCATTTTAATATTGATCATCCTGAACTCTCTCTCATCATAAAACAAAAGGCTTCACGAGAGACCGGGGACTGCATTTCTGTCTTATTAAGTAAGTTCTCAGTTGTTTTACATAGATTTTATATGTAGAATTTCATATGCCTCAAATAAGTGATATATAAATTTGACATTTTAATGAACAGTTATATTTGCAAATGGTGTGATTTTTTTTCCAAGTCAAATTTCCATATTTAAATGTTGAAATCGGACTCCAATAAGATTAATTTTACTTTATAAAACTTAAGATAGTTGATGTGTCATTGAGTGGTTGAAAAGTTCAATAAATAAGCTATCTGACGTTGTTCAAATTATATTTATTGAAAAACCTTTTAATATTTATAGAATTATCAAAAACAAATGTTGCATTAACTCAGCATTAAATGTTACTCTTATATGCAGTATTTTTTTCTTCAATGGGGATAAAGGGATTGGGAGGGGAAGGTTGTTAATTTCAAGCCCCCCTTTTTTGGTTAGGTTGGGGGGGGGAACCTTCTATTTGGGAGGGTTCATTCTTAATTTATGTATTTAATTTGCTTACATTCATTTCTTAGTGAAGGGATGGTTCATGTGGGTTGTTTGGGTTTATGTGGAAGGAAAAGATGTTTACAATTTGTTCTTGTTATTGCCACAGGAGTTCACGTACCTATCAATTATACCGAAATTTTCATTAAATAAAAAAATACGTAATACGTATAATAATAACACAAGGAGTGCAACGCATTTTAGGTCACCTGGAAACCCCTCGCTTAATATCAAGGCTGTCGCACAATTAATCTTCAATCGAAAATTATAAAACACAAACCAATCTTTATGGAAGGGACCATTCTTTATGGCTCTTAATGCATATGATTTCAAAAGCATGTTTAACAGCAGCAGCGGTGACATTTCTCCACAACTACGCTCAAATATCCGTTGTCCACGACGCCATGACGTGACGTCACGGGCGCATTCATTTACACAAAAAGGAACAAAACTGCCTGAAATGATAATTTAGATGACTGAGGTCATATGCGAAAAGAAACCAGAGACAAGTTAGTAGACATTCAAGAAAATTTAAAACGGGGAGGTACAAGTACTTGTACTCGTATCTAAAAGTAATATCGTTATCTCTAGTTAATTGTGTATGATTTTTTTGTGTGTTCCTTTTGGGTAAATGGACCGCCCGTGACGTCACGTCATGGCGCCGCGGACAACGGTTGCACTCCTTGTGTTATTATTATAGGTATTACGTATCTTTTCTATTTACCGAAAATTTTGGCAAAATTGATAGGTACGCGAACTCCTGTGTAATTGCAGACTTTTCATTTTGTTTCTTTAAAAAAATTGATCGGCAGCCCATTGCAAGCCTTCTGAATGCTTCATTTCAAGGAGATCAGCATTACAAATTCTACACAATGTTATTGCATTAAATTGTACTCTAAAGATAAAACTTGGCATAAATGATTTAAACAGATTTTTTTTTATTCAATCTCTAGAAAAAATTACATCCCTTATAAATATTCATTATGAAAATCTCACACAAAACACTTAGAAAGCTACATTTGCCACATCTTACTTTGCAAGTATTTCTGTAAATTAATGCTTAGATACTAAATATAACTGCTAAAATTGCTCACTTCGTAAAATTTTTGTAAATTTTATGCTTAGATTCTTCATCTGCCACATAAGTGCCAATCTTTTAAGTATCCATGTCTTGGTTTATAGACCAAAATTACAATTATTTTATTTTAACATTTCAACATTTCAAGTCATTTTTGCATTCTACTTGGGGGCTTCCTCTTCTTACCTTTTAATTATTTCCAATAAGCCTTTGTTCTGGATTTACAAAATTAATTCCATCAGAAATATCTGGAATCCAAACATGTGAAAACATTTTTTCCCCCATGGAAATTATAAACTTTTGAATATAATAGTATTACTGATGCAAAAATCTAATTAAATTCTAATCCACGAATAAAATTTATTCATTATAAATGAAACTAGAGGTACTGTGAGCACTAAACTCACTAATTAACACCCCATCCCCACCCTCCGCCTCCCATATGATTATAAAGTCCATGTTTTGCTCTGGGTGACCCAAAATAAGTGTCAGATCAAAAAGTAAAATAGAATGTGCATAAAAGCATTATGTAATAAAGAATATGAAAGTATCAAAAAATTTTATTCAGTGGTACAGGAGGAATTGTGGAAAAGATATGGATATACCCTCCAATATTATACTGTATACAGGGTTATTTTCGCCCCGTGTTATTTTTGCTCCTTTGCACTTGCAGTCACTTTTGCCCCATTTTAAATTTGCCCATAGTTCTGTCTAGGAAATTATGATGTGTTCTTTGAATTCACCCTAGCTGTTTTAAATTCCCCAATCATGAAGAGGGTAAAGGGTAAACCCAAAATATGTGTCACATCAAAAACAAATGCTGGGTTCACACAGAGAGTTTAATTAAAAATACAGGTAAACTTTGTTATCTCGACATCGACGGGACAATCTGAAAATGTCGAGATAACCGAGTTGTAGAGATATCAGAGTTGAGACTCGATGTCCTTAATTTTACTGCATAGTAAAACCATAGACCTAAACTGAACTGACGTGTAACTACTGAAGGCTTCATGTCTTCAATGGACTGTAGCTCGTTTTTTTTCAGCTATCCCTCTATATTTATTAGAAAATCTAAGAAATTATTCACAATGTAATTTATGAAATACTTTCTTTTTTATCGAAATCTTCTCATTATACTAAAAACCGTTTTCCATCCAGCATTCGATCCGCGTGCAACTAGCTCTGTCAAAACAGGATATGAAATGTGCGCTGTAAACTCCAATCCGGAACGATAGAAAGTCGACTTCCGTGATACAATAAAAGAATAATGTGAATATTTTTTTTTCTTATCTCATTTCACATAATTTTTGTTTAATGGTCATTCATCATTAATTTTCATTTATTTTCAAATCAAAATTTAATTGGAACTGCGCATTAAACAAACCTAGTGATGTTACACTTTGTATTATGGCTGATGCAATATTCATGCATGTTGTACATTTAGATTTGATTGTTTCCTGTTGAATGCATTTCTACCTACTTCAATTTTTAATTTAAATTGAATTCAATGTGTATATTGTTCATCGTTATTCAGTTACCTTTTTTTTAACAAAAAGTTTTGTTAGACTTCGACATAAATAAACAGATTTACATTTACGGAGAATCGAGATTTATCAATGATATTACCCAAGCTGAACATTAAATAATTAACATCTCAGAGATGCCGAAGGGGCTTGGGATTCCTCTACAAACACATTTCTACATAGCAGTATGTAGTCAAAACATGGGTGTGAAGGTGTGAATTTCTGACGACGTCAAGATACATGGAGTTGTCTGTGCTTGACGAGCGACCAGCTGACAATTTAGGTTAAGTAGAGCGGAAAATTGCCCTGATGTTGATATATACCAGGAAAATTTGCTCTTGGGACTGTGAAATACGTCGAGATAAGCGGGGTAGTCGACATTACTGAGGTCAACATATCAGAGTTTTTTGCAAATCATTTATATAGTAAATAATGTGGGGACCGTGGACGGACGTCGACATATCCCAGGTTGTTGACGTATCCGATGTCGAGATACCAAAGTTTGCCTGTATATTAATGCAAAGTGAAATAATTTAAATTAAAGTAATGCAAATTAAATTGCATTCACACGACAGCTAAAGTGAAGTAAATTGATGCGAATTAATTTTTATTTTTCAACCAAGAATTGCAGTGATATTTAATAATCCCTGTAACTTTATTATGACATTACGCATGAGTCAAAATTAACTTATTCAAATTACCTTCATTAAGCATTCACACAGAGCTATAATGCAAAGTAATTTAATTTGCACTAAATGAATTCGAATTAAACTACAGGTAAATATCAGTATTTTGAACATGGGATATCTCGAAATACCCACTTATGTCGAAGTCAATCGCTGGTCCCAGCCGTATTCTCTTTATATATGATTTAAAAAACACCTGATATCTCGAACACGGTAATCTCGAATACCCCGCTTATGTCGAAGTATATTCAAAGTCCCAAGCCCTACATTTACCTGGCTTATCTTGAGGTGCAGTGAATTTTTCGGTCTTCTGAACACACCTGGCGTCCTACAAGTGTATTGGCCTGTGGCTTTTTAGAATGATTTATATACATAATATGTATAATGACATCTCACCCACAAAGACACCGAAAGGGGGGGGGGGGCACAATTCTCTAAATTTGCTTGCATTATAATTATATATCTCAGCATAGATAGATTTTCTTTTAGTTTAGAAAAAATAAAAAGCATTAATCCAGAAATCCAGTATCCAGGTTCATTGTAAAAGGTATCTAAAAAGGGCAACGTGGTGCTTACACATTTATACCTGAATTGTTTCATGTCTGATGAAACTCATGTGGAATCATCCTTATGTAGTGCAGATTCAAGTTTATTTAAATCATGACCCCCAGGGGTAAGGTGGTATCACATATGGACAATGAAAGATTTACATAGGAATATATAGGAAAAATCTTTATCTTTTCTTAAGAACCATTGGGCCAGGAAAGATGAAACTTGTGTGGAATCATCCTCAGGTGGTATAGATTCAAGTTTGTTCAAATGAAGACCCCCAAAGGTTGGGTGAGGCAACGATCCCCCCAGTTAACTTTTCAATACTGAGCTGAGTTGTACGTTTACCTTGCCCATGTGCTCAGGTGAGCAATATGGCCCATGGGCCTCTTGATTCCTGATGTCAGTTTTCCCTTATAATCCTCCTTCCTTTCAAAAAATCGATTGTCTGACATCTTTTTTCATAGCAACTAAAATACCAAATTATACAAAAAATACTAAATTACAAATTCAATGCTGAAATGAATTTATCAGATATTCCAAATTGATATGAATTCATTAGGTTTACAATGTATTACAAAATTACAAAACTTGTTTTCCCTGACACTTCTGTGTTTTATTGTACTCACTCATGCAACTTTCATGGCTGCACTATACTGGTGGATGTATTGTTACACTAAGTTAAAGAATGAATTGTTTCTAACAATAAATTAGACAGGTAATGATATGGTCACAAAATCAAAGAATATTTAATGGAATTTAAAATCATTTTAACTTTTATTGGCTAGATGTGCTAGTCGTGTCTTCCTGAATGAGATTTTAATGCTAGTATGATAAATCCTTTACAGGAAAAGTTGATCATGAAAAACCCCTGCAGTAGGAAATGGCTGAACCTCTTGGGTATTGAATGGAATTAATATTGTATCAAAATTCACAAGGGGTTTGGAGGAGATTTTTCCAGGTGGGCTGATTAAAAATGATCTGGGTCAAACATGACTTCCCTGATGGACATTAACATATGAGGGGGAGAGTACAAATTTCAGTGGGAGCCCCTCCCCCTCGAAATTGAAATTCAGCATTTTTCATGGGCATTCAGAGTGCCTAATATTGCTGGGTAAAACCATTTTTGTGCTGGTCAAGATGCACAGGAAACAAGGTCAACCATGCATACCATGGCAAAGATGCCAACAGATCTTGTAGAAAGGTCGACTGAATTCTTAGTCCTCCTCTTGTGGTCTATAAAGTGAGAGTTTTCTTTGACACTTGCAATTACTGTAGAAGTACTTTTTTCAGCGTGGTATTAATTTACGCTATGTATGCGGTCACAAATTTTCCGCGGAAATTTGTCCAAGCGTACTTAATATAAATGTAAGGCATATAGTGATAATCTAGAATATCCGCGAAATTTTCTACCCACGGATTAAACAGAAATTGAGATTCCGCGGAATTATGACCCCGTGAAAAAAGTACGTCTACAGTATTTTATTTGCACATAAACCACTACCATTTGGATTTGGCGCGAAATAGGTTGTGTATGAAGTTATTTAACCACTGATTATTAAGACACATTATTTCAGATGTTTGTTTATATTTTCATAATATAATTTATTATCTATATTATTGAAGATTTAATAATTTTTGGCATTGAGCGATAAAGTTATTTTAGCATAGTTTCTTAAATAAGTAGCTTTCTATGTGCAACATATGAAACTTTCTCTAAATTAACTTGTTCTGAAATAAATTTGATTGACTTTACCCATTTGTACTTGTATACAGGAGAAATGATACATTTAAGTACCACTTGCCTATAAGGTGTTGACAATATAGTGACTAACAGTGTGTAATGCATGAACACAAGATGACAAAAGGCATTATTTGTCAATGAGCTTTTTAAAGAGTGTAATGGGAATATTTTACTCATCAAAAGGAGAAAATGAGATCTGTGACAATTGTGTAGTAAAACTGACCTAGATTGATCCCTGTAGATTAGCAACTATGAATGGCTAGCTGTGATCATTTTTGAATTCTTAAACAGTTATTGCCCTTAGCACTTTGCAATACATTGCATTAAAACTAAAATAAAATATCAAACTCACCCCCATGAAAAACTGAGCATTCATGTGTAAGAATAAAAAAAAAAAGAATATACATGCATGTACTATATAGGACTTTACCCAGATCAAAAAGAACGTAGCAAATGGTCAAATAGGAAAGCGAGCAAGAAAAAATATTTAATTACAAATAAGATTTCTTTTGATTAAAAGCAAAAATGTCATATGATTGAGCAGGGGGAGAGTGAACTGTAAGGTTACCTAGTTTGCACTGAATTCTGATCTTGTGACGATTTCCTGGTCTGAGGCCCGAGCACCGGTACATTTGGTACAAAAAGCTGCCGAATTGAACTGAAAAACTGTACCAATTTCTCTGAAATCTGGGTTGGGAATAGATTAGAAAAGTTTTACTATATTGTTATTCTGAAGCTTCATTATACCCACCACTTGAAAAGTGGGAGGGTATATAGTGATCAGGATGTCTGTCTGTCTGTTACGTTTTGGGTACCTATTTCTTATTCGCAACTCCCCTTATACCACTGAATGAAATTTAATGATACTTTCACAGAATTTTTGTTACAAAGTATGTGCCACTGTGCACCTCCTATTTTATGCCCTAGCTGTTCTCATGAAGAATTAAATTTGAATCGCATTAAAACAGAGAATTTAATGTGAATTACAGTGAAATATCAGTATCTCGAAGTTGAGGGGACCTTGATACGACTTCGAGATATCTGGGAGTTCAAGATATCTTCCAAAGTCGAATCAATAATTTCCCGTTTTTTCTTATGCATCTTCAGGCATTAAAATATCCTTTATTACCAAACATGTAGTCTTTACGGTAAAGATTCATGCATATTCGCAATAAATATTATGAAAAACAATGTTGGTGTTTTCTTTATCATGTATATTTGTTAAACAATTTAATATACATGCCTTATTGCATATACAGGGATTTTACATTTTCAAGCCATGCTTACGTGGTCAAACGGGATGTATCATTTAGCTTTATAGTTGAAGAACCTTCTCTAAGTCTTTCATCTATCACACCCTGTATATCAGTCTTTCATTTATCACAACCTGTATATCAGTCTGTCCTTTATCACACCCTGTATATCAGTCTTTCATCTATCACACCCTGTATATCAGTCTTTCATTTATCACACCCTGTTTATCAGTCTTAGCTTTATGAACCAGTCTTGATTGACTTACAATATGTTAGCCCCTTTAGATATCTTTTCTTCAGTTCTAACGAGTTTTGAAACGACAAGGTTTAACTGTTTTTTTTGCAATTTTACATTTAATTTTTCATCAACCTTATATCCATCAATTTCAAAATACTGACACGCATCAAAAGATAAAAAAAAATGACAACCTAACATAAAATTATCCTATACTTTATCATTCTGACTCACAATTCCCATCTTGAATCACAGTTCAGAAATCTTCTCTAATGATGGATTGTAATTTAACTTTTCACAAAATACGCCTTTTTACATGTTCAATACACTTCAATCATAGGACTCAGTTCAATCATAGGACTCAGAATCAATTAGAACTTTTAAGGAAGCAATTTTCTGGGAATTTATGGAAAATATCAAATTATCTCTCAATATATTGAAATATAGGAAGACAAAAATGGCTGCAGTGGCACTTCAAGGTTAAACATTATGTTGGGAACACTGTAACCGATTAGATTAAAGTTTTTCATAATAAATGTCACCTTTTTTTTTATAAGCTTATCCCTATACAACACAAATATATATATTTTTTTAAATCAAAATTTTATCATTGCCTATTTTTAGTCACTATGTCTATGGATAACCAATGATTTGTGAATCTCAATTTCATATTCCGTAATTGTATACAAATAACAAAGATTCATGCCAATGTTGAGATTGCTTATATCAGCTGCATCATCTGTTTAAATTAGATTTCAACCATTCACAATTATGACTCACCTAAGATCACCACAATTAATAAATGATTTGAATCTGTTGCCAAGGCAATGGCATGAAGTAAATAATTGGGTTTCATTACTTTGCCAATTTCTTTCTTTTTTACTGTTTAAGCATATACTCTTAAAAAAATGTGGTTCCAAGGCTTTGATAAATATATTCAAATAATAACCAGAGAACAGATAATGGCAACATTCATCAAACTAACGTTTTTCAAAATAACTACTTGTGTATAAGAAGAGTTATAAGTTTGTGAAACACATATGCCCCTCGAAATAATTGGAATTTTTCTACATCCAAGTGGCACAATTATGTTCAAATTGCATTCTTAATCATACCCAAAACAAAACTTGACCTAGATATTCTTATGATAAATCTTTATACCAAATTTCATTTCAGTATGTGCATGCAACCCTTGCAAAAGAAATGAACAGCACAAACACAGGTCGCCATTCCATGCCGATACCCGTGACATTAAAGCAGTCAGGTGTGACAAATCTGAAAAGTATACCCTATTTTTGATGTATCATAGGAAATGATATAGAAAATGGTTTATGCCTATTTATGAGTCGTGTTCAGCTTTAAGTTATAAAAAGACTAAGAGATTGTAAAGTCAATTTAAAAATGTATTAGAGACTGTATTGAGAAAATCCCACATCCTTAACATTCAATATGCTGTTTTCCTCTTTAAAATCGTGTATAAACTGCAGTTTGCATATTAGTAATTTTTGTATAAATCTAGATTAATTGTTCAATGAAGCATCTTTTTCATAGTTCATGGTATTATAATTCTCCTGTTTTTCATCGTTACTGTCCCCAAAGTGAGACCACAAGTATAAGAGGAGACTGCTGCACAGTGATTTTTTTTTTTCCCCTTAAGACCGAGCTACAGCTGTGAGATAACGCATCTATCAGCCTGACAATTAACTCAATCAGAATTAATGGGACATTATTAATGCTTTTAATTGATTTCTGACAACAGCAATATATCCTTACTAGAAAAAAAACATGCACATTAATACAAATAATTCAATGGTGCATGAAATATAGGAAATGTTTGATCTTATGTAAAACTTTAACTGAGTATCGGTAGATTTTATTAACCTCTGAAGTCAGAACAATATATAAGGGAGGATTTCAAGAAAAATGGTAATGAGACAAATCTCTGCCCACAATGTGGAATAAAATAAAACATAAAATTGAAATCAATTCTGATAGATAGCAGATCACGGCATTCATCTTGAGATGTGAGGTCTCTGCGGTACTCTGTAACACATTTTCTCATCCTTTATTATTGCTCCACAGCTCCGAACCCCTTACCCTGTGAGAAATACAATGCTCATTAAATGGCCTGGATTCACTGCATCGATTCTGATCGTTTCCTCGAATTAGATATGAAATTCCCCATGACAATGCATGTAAGAGGAAAAAACATGGAACATAAATGCTCTAATCTTTTTTTTTAAATATTGAAATAAATGTTATAAAAAAATTTCATTTTTAATAACTTGGCAATACCATTTAACAAAATCCAAAAATACATGCAAAAAAGAATATATTGTAGTTTGTAGACAACCTGTGGTTCAAGTTAATATTATTGAAATCAGACCACAACTAAAGGAAGAGAAGCATTTTAAAGAAACATGATTTCCCCAAAAATTCTAATTTTTTTTTTATAACCATAGCAATACCATTCATCGAAATCAAACAGAAGTCTCTGTCGAGACTGTAGCTCTACTGGTTTGTACTTATAAAAAAGGAAGAGAAAAGTAGCAGTTGGGACTTAAAACTTTACAAAAGCAATCAATAAAACTGTATAATCCCTATCAACCAACCCTGGTGCTTAGAAAATTGCGAAAAGGGGGCGGTTATTTTGGTATTTTCTTTATAATATTTAAAGTCATATTTTAACTTTTAAAAATCTTTTGAAAAAAAATAACTACAAGGAACCACTAAAATTATGTCTAACTTTACTTTCAGTGAAGTTTATCCACCCAAATTATGCTAAATTATTCCTTTTCCACTGAGAAATTGGTTGATAGACAAGTTTCATTTTCACTTTCTTCAAATTTTTGATAAGATTCTAGATGATTTTAATATCTGTACAGGGAGGCCTAAATATTTCCTGACAATTGCAAAAGACCTAAGGGGTGCTTATAGGGACAGGCATGGTTAATAGGGATTATACTAATCTCCTTGTGTGTCAAGTTATATTAAAATCAGACCAAAAATGTAAGAGGAGTTGCATTTTAAAAGTATTTCACAGAAATTTCTATTTTTAGTAACCACGGCAATATCGTTCACCGAAATCAAAAACCCATAAACAGAATTACGTATTTTAGTGTAGTCTACTTGTGTGCAAATTTGTATTGAAATCAGACCAAACTGTAGAAGGAATAGTGTTTTGAAAAATTGTTTACAGACAGACAGTCGGAAAGATGTCAGATGCATTACTATCGCATAAGCTCTTCTGGTCTCTAAAATGAATGTTATAATTAAAATTATTTTATTATGTATCTTTGAGTAGTCTATTTGTGTGCCAATTTATTTTAAAATTGGACAAAACCTGTAGAGGTACCATTTTAAAGGAATGTTTCACAGAAGTTTCTTTTTTTACGCATTAACCATGGCAACACCATTCATTAAAATAAAGAATTGAGGATCTTTCATTATGTATCTTAATGTAGTCTACTTGTGTGCCAATTTATATTAAAATTAGACCAAAACTGTGCGAGAAGTTGCACTTTGAAAAATGGTTCACAGACAGACAGACAGGCAGCTAGTCAGACAGATGGACAACAAATGTCTCTTTTTAATACCATACCTATACAGTAAACTGAAAAGGTATCTGTGCTCACCCTGATGGTCACAGTACCGTCAGTATACAAAACTTCCCAAAATATGAGTGCAAACTTTGTGGGTAGAACTTAAAGGCCGGATCTGACCTAGATAAATATCCACACGGACAGCAATTAAGCATATTAGGGAGCTGGCCACACCTCCCATCTGATAAGACTGCAGAGTTATGCTATTAATAGATAGCAGCTTGCCACTTACACGTGCTTAAAATAAGACAACAAAGATTGTGCAAATACATAGATATTTTAATTATTTCTACGTTTAGAAAAAACATGTTTTATATAACGCCACCAAATGTTTTTCCTGAACTGAAATTTTTGTTTTTTATAGTTCTTTTTTCCAAGTTGCTTACGTGGGGTTTTAGGATTACGCTTGTAAGTGATAGAAGTAATGTCTCTACCCACATTTTCATTCCAGTGACACGTACCAAGAAATGCTCGCACTTTATACTGTTCACTACCGAAAGCAATTCTTTTATCCTCATATATATTTAAAGTGTTATTAAAACTCTCAACAAAATAAGTATCACGTCCTAATCGAAAATCATCCGGATTTTTATAGATCACTGAATTGATAATAACACCTTTTAATAGTTTTTCTGCAACAGGGTTTTGAATCACCACTCGGGAAGATTCGTAGTTTGGATCCACTTTACATCTTGAGGAAGAATGACATCTTTCATGGTTGTTTTTGTAGTGATCTAAGATGTTGTCCAACATTTCTCTGAGCGTACCTGAGTCTCCACCACAGTGTTTGATGGCCCAGTAGAAATGTGTAGAAACGGCATCCGGTTTGTCGTAAAGCTCCTCGGACCACGTTTTACCTTCTCTGTACCGTGGTCCACTTGAAATGGTTGACATGGCCTTCTTAATATTTTTTATGCCATGCCAAATGTCGTTTTGGTTGCAGGTAAATCCATTTTCACGTTCCCTAACTAGTTTGTTAATTGACATATTTCTGTCATGCGTGTGGACGTTGACAGAAACTTGTTTGCTGTCAAGATCCTCGTAAATTTTTTCAGTTCCAATTTTTTCATGTCTCTGGGTAACTGGATCATCAGTGGTCGCAACATGCACACAGTTGAGAACTTTATGCGTTTTTTCTCCTATTGCCACCACACTGGTGTCCTGGGCATTTTTCCGCCACCCATGCCGTGCGTCAGTTATGATGTCAATTCCGTCTAAATTGTCATATAGTCCCACTTCCTCTAGTAAAGCGGTGTGAATAGAGTCTTCGTACTCTTGCTGGACAAATGTCTTGTACATTTTAAAAAACGAATTCCGTTTTTCTACAGAAAGAACACCGATTCCTGCTTCTCTGCAAAATCTAGAATAACAGGATGGCAGCATACCACTACACAAGAAAGCATGAT
>PRKT01000032.1:1967436-1996159 GCA_003671525.1 Saccostrea glomerata
AAGAAGATTTTCAAAGAATTCATGTATTTTCACTATATAATCAATAGAGCCCCGCCCTAAAACAAGAACCCCTGACCCTGGGGCCATAAAATTCACAATTTTGGTAGAGGCACTCTTGTTCATCATAACTATGTACTTAGTTAGTCTATTTAATACCAAGGAGCAGAGAAGAAGATTTTCAAAGAATTCATGTATTTTCACTACCTACTTATTCAGCCCCGCCCTAGCACTAGAACCCCTGACCCCAGGGCCATGAATTTCACAATTTTGGTAGAGGAGTCATTGCTTGTTACAATCATGCAAACAGTTCGACTGCTTGATGTCCAGGAGTAAAGAAGAAGATTTTTAAAGATTGCATTAATTTTAGTGGTTTTGGCCCCACCCCTCAGGCCCCAGGGGGGCAGGGATCATGAAATTTAAAATTTTTCTTCCCCTTCTCCCATAGATGCTTTGTGCCAAATTGGGTTGAAATTGGTTCAGTGGTTTCAGAGAAGAAGCTGAAAATGTTCAAATGTTAACGGACAACGCACGACTACGGACGAAAACAGATAGCAATAGGTCACCTGAGTTTTTTGTAGAACACCTATGCCCCCCTCGCAAAAATAATTGTTTTTTTTCCTAAGTCCAAGGGGAATAACTCTGTCCAAAATGGATCGACTGTACCCAAAACAGACCTTGACCTAGATATTCTTCACAGTATTTTTTCGTGAAAACTGGTTCAGGTTCAATACACTATAAAATGTTACAAAAAGAGACACCTTTTTTTCTAGTAAAATATGGCACATAAGTTAAAGCTGATTCTGACTACACCAACATGATCCCAAAAAGTCTTGTGCCACAAAAAAACCCAGCAGCTTGATCATACATAATATTTGTGTTTGTGTTATGGGGAAAAGCAAAAATGATTTTGAATTTTATATTGTGATATATTGCAATACAAAATTTTAATATTACAATATATGGGGATACAATTTTTCTGCTGCAATACCCAGCTCTATCAATTCTGTAAATCCCTGCTCCAGTATGAGCCAAAAAACGTCTCACTGACAGCGGCAAATCGTCGGATCAAACTGGACATTTGGTGTCTCATTCAATCTAATGATCTGTGCCTGTCAACTGATACATGATACAGCTCTTTGGATCAAGTTTCTGTTATATAACAATGTATTTAAGTGTGTCCTAAAGGTAGGGAGAAATCATTTCTCTATCATGACTAAAGACCATAAGAAAGTCAGTAAGTTTCCTCAAAACAACTGTTCAACCACTATAGTTACATATATAAACCTGTCATATCCAAACTGACAAAATTAAATGCCTAGCTAGGTCCATTGACCTTCAATGTCATAAATAAGATAAATGTCATTTGCAAGCAGTTTCCATATCAGCAAATCTTCCTATACATACTTATGTTTTAATGTTAATTAAACTCTTTAATACACACCTAAAACTTTGGAGGGCTTATCAATTTTAATCAAAATTCTCCTTAATCATCTTTCAAAGTACCCTGAATGATTATTTTAAGACCGATGATGATCACAGATATAATTGTATCAATCCCTATGGATGTGAAAACAACTACTATTTTAATCAACCATTTGCATCATTTCTTTTACAAATGCATCTGTGTTGTTGAATTACTTTTCACCAAGTGACAATGTTTTTTTAAGTTTATAACTATAATTTACAGCATATAAACACAGTCCTAATTCTTTATCTTTCAGATTGGCAGAAAGGACTCAAGAGCAATGTTCTGAGCTTCCATTAAGAAATTTACTAAAAGTGGATCCTATAATGAAACAAAAATAAGTTTTCATCTCTTTTGTATTTAGTGCTAATAAAGTTCCATATCAGTGTCTTAAAAGAAAATAGAGAGAAGTCTCCTAGATAGCGAGTGGACGAAATCTGGCAAGACTTTAATTTGAGGGACAGATAAAGTATTTATATATATGCTGGATCACCATTAAGGAAGCAAAATCTAAGAACTTAAGATTAAACTGGAGAACCAGAATTAAAGACTTCACAATCTGATGACAAACGAAGGAAATATGTCAACAAATTAATTCCAACTTCCAAGAAAAATTTAAGCTAAAAAAATCAAGGTATATTTGCATCTGGTGACTTCACTTTTTGGATCAGATATGACCAACGAAACCACCTTCTTTGCGGATTTAAACTGTTCGGTGTTAGAGATGGGAGAACCAATGAGAGAACCAAACAGTTCCTTTGTGTCCATCGTGTCCCCGGAACAGAGAGAGATATTACAGACCATGAACTACTACTGTTACAGCATCATCATTCCTACCGTGTGCTCATTTGGAATTCTGGGAAACATTCTCAATGTCATTATTTTTACGAAGAAGAAGAATACAGGCATGCTGGACGAGGTGGAATATTGTACGACGATTTGTTTGGTGTCGCTAGCTGTGTCTGATCTGATGTTCTGTATAACAACCATTCCTGTTGGATTTCAAACCCTGACACAGACTGTCTACCATAAGAGTGAATTCCTGCTGTACTATCACATGTACAACTCGGCCATCATCAGCATGTTCATTTTCAGTAGTACCATGTTAACGGTTCTTACTGCACTGTTGAGATACCTCGCGATCTGTCATCCATTCCGCTCCAGACAATTTATCTCCATCAAAAACGTTAGTATAGGAATATTTGTAGTAGTTGTAATCTCTATTGCGTTTAACCTGGTGTCGATGTGGCATTTTACAACTAAGGAATGCATGGAGGAGGGATATACCACCGTAGAGGCAAGCAGCCTTTTCATGAAGCCCTCTTTTCAGTATACTCTGAAACTACTTTGGGCCGTTTTTGGGAATTTCATTCCTCTGTCGATTTTACTTTTCTGTAACATTCAGCTGATACGCGCTCTCCGACAGAGTCGACAGCTCCACCTGCTTCACAGTCGTGACGACACTTCCTGTTTATCAGCTCATCGTCGCATTAACATCACCCTCGTTACAATTATAATCTTCTTCTTTATCCTAGTTGCGCCCTCAGAAATCACCAAATTTATCTCCCTTCTTAATAACGACAGAGGATTTCGGTATGCCATGGTGTCCTACATTACCAATACTCTACAGTGCATCAATTTCTCTGTTAACTTTGTGTTATATTATGTTATCATTGCTCCATTTCGGCACACCTTACATGAATTTCTCTGCTCGTTCCCTCGAGCAATTCGACACAACGAAGAGCGTGAGAGATCCTCCGCAAACACTGGAAAACAACCACAGACAGTGATGCTTCTCTCTTTAAAGGATAAACACCATATCTAACGTCAGACACGGGAAAACAACCACAGACAGTGATGCTTCTCTCTATAATGTCAGACACAGGAAAACAACCACAGACAGACACAGGAAAACAACCACAGACAGACACGGGAAAACAACCACAGACAGACACGGGAAAACAACCACAGACAGACACGGGAAAACAACCACAGACAGACACGGGAAAACAACCACAGACAGACACGGGAAAACAACCACAGACAGACACGGGAAAACAACCACAGACAGACACGGGAAAACAACCACAGACAGACACGGGAAAACAACCACAGACAGACACGGGAAAACAACCACAGACAGACACGGGAAAACAACCACAGACAGACACGGGAAAACAACCACAGACAGACACGGGAAAACAACCACAGACAGACACGGGAAAACAACCACAGACAGACACGGGAAAACAACCACAGACAGACACGGGAAAACAACCACAGACAGACACGGGAAAACAACCACAGACAGACACGGGAAAACAACCACAGACAGAC
Organism: Saccostrea glomerata; assembly: GCA_003671525.1. Taxonomy (NCBI): domain Eukaryota; kingdom Metazoa; phylum Mollusca; class Bivalvia; order Ostreida; family Ostreidae; genus Saccostrea; species Saccostrea glomerata. The sequence goes on from PRKT01000032.1 coordinate 1,971,239, forward strand.
ACGGGAAAACAACCACAGACAGACACGGGAAAACAACCACAGACAGACACAGGAAAACAACCACAGACAGACACAGGAAAACAACCACAGACAGACACAGGAAAACAACCACAGACAGACACAGGAAAACAACCACAGACAGACACAGGAAAACAACCACAGACAGACACAGGAAAACAACCACAGACAGACACAGGAAAACAACCACAGACAGACACAGGAAAACAACCACAGACAGACACAGGAAAACAACCACAGACAGACACAGGAAAACAACCACAGACAGACACAGGAAAACAACCACAGACAGACACAGGAAAACAACCACAGACAGACACAGGAAAACAACCACAGACAGACACGGGAAAACAACCACAGACAGACACGGGAAAACAACCACAGACAGACACGGGAAAACAACCACAGACAGACACGGGAAAACAACCACAGACAGACACAGGAAAACAACCACAGACAGACACGGGAAAACAACCACAGACAGACACAGGAAAACAACCACAGACAGACACGGGAAAACAACCACAGACAGACACGGGAAAACAACCACAGACAGACACGGGAAAACAACCACAGACAGTGATGCTTCTCTCTATAATGTCAGACACAGAAAAACAACCACAGACAGACACAGGAAAACAACCACAGACAGACACAGGAAAGCAACCACAGACAGACACGGGAAAGCAACCACAGACAGATACGGGAAAACAACCACAGACAGACACAGGAAAACAACCACAGACAGACACGGGAAAACAACCACAGACAGTGATGCTTCTCTCTATAATGTCAGACACAGGAAAACAACCACAGACAGACACAGGAAAACAACCACAGACAGACACAGGAAAACAACCACAGACAGACACGGGAAAACAACCACAGACAGACACGGGAAAACAACCACAGACAGTGATGCTTCTCTTTGTAAAGGACAATAAACCATATCTAATTCAGAAAAAACAAACACAGAAAAAAAATTCAGTTTACATAGGAGTGACGCGAATCGGACCAGACAACTCCCCTGATCACCTGTAGAAGGGTACCATGATGGTTTACTTCTTAAAAGGTTAATCAGTACTCAGTTAATGGGGCTGATTGATGACTTTTCACCTACTAGAGACTAACAGAATTACGTTTCATTGCTCCATTTCTGACTTTCAAAGTCAGATACTGCTTGAGTTTTCTAAGACAAGTGTGAACATTTCAAAAAAAAAAATTCATGAATTCTAAAATTGGCTTGCACCATTATCAACTTTTTTGGATACAAAGAGTTTTATTAAAATATCCTTCAGAAGCTTTTTCCCTTGGTTGTGCAAGTTTGACATAAAAGCTGTGGGTACTACAGCATAAGTGACATTAAAATGTTCTTATAATGTTTGAAAATTTATTCAGGAGTCAAATGTCTTATTTTAATAAATGTCTAAAGCAAATATTCAATAAACTACATCTAGCTTTTTTTGGTAGCAGAATATCCCACATTCTTGAATTACCAAAAGACTGAAAAATTAATTCTTTTAATATACAATTTTCCAACCCCATCATAAATGTAACTGCTTGCAAAGTAAAACAGCGGTCTCCAAGAATGCAGTCTAGCTCCTGACTTTTCAGTGTGTCATCATCATTTCTGCTTGTCTACCATGTGCTACCTTTAACCAGGTATAAACCAGTGTCTACGATGTGTTTGTGTTGTTCCATTCTGCTGTCTATTCCCGTACATACAGGGGTAAGCAGCTCAGCCCAGTATGGCTGCTGAATGTTAATTTGGTGCATTGCCATTTTTCATGATATTAAACAAGTTTTTTTTGGCATATATATAATATTTTTGTCATTCGCGATCTCAAATTAATGATTTATATATCATGCATAATCTAGATCATAAAGTGTTTTTGGATGTAAATAATGTTTTGCTTTGCAACAAAAATACAATTAAAAAAAAATGTATTTATAATTTATCTATTACCATTCTTTTTCACTCAATATTTAAAATTGGTATTTTAATACCCCCTCCTTCTCCATTTTATAGATGTGTGGCATCTGCAACTATACTGTAAGGGAGACAACAATAAATGTAAGGAACACATTAGAAGTAAACTCATTACCAGTGAGTTGTACAGATAACTTTACAATTACAATGTTCATGAGGAGGTTCAACCTCATCAGAAAACTTTTTGGAAGCAAAATCTGCATTAACTTGATTTGATTTTTATTCTTAAAATATCCCATTTCATGAACTATTCATAGTTATCTCAGACAACCTTACAATTGGGCAAGGCACGCATACTTAGAATCTTTTGCATATTTCCATCTGATGACCAACTGACTGCTTTTACACACACAAACTGGAAATCATGAAAAATTACTTCACGCATGCAGAGCACCAGAGATATTTTTATGTCTTGGAAAATATTGGGTGTTGCACTTCACCAGAGAATAAGTGGAATTTCTCTAGAAGTCTGCAATTCTTTAAACAAGAGGCCCATCGGACACATTGCTAACCCAATTAATTTTAGCCCTGCTGTTGAGCTTTCAGCTCAGGCGAGCTAAAATGCAATTTTATTACTCATTTTTCACCATTTCTTTCTCACACAGTTCACCTTTTTTGATTTTAAGAAGGTCAAAATGATGGAAATTAAATTTATTGCTTATATCTGTACTTAAAGTTGAAACTTTCAAAAACAAACATAATTGTAGTTTGTTTGGAAATTCATATTTATTTGATATACTTTAAAACTTTAGTTCCGTATTATTAATTTAGCTAACATTTGAAAAATTCTTATAGTTATTCTGGTGTACAAATTATTACTAAATTCGTAGTTCTATAATAATTTTGAGAGGCAGAAAAGAAGATATTTTCTTACGCCTCCATTCTGCCAAAAATATAGTCCCTGCTAGTTTTCAAACACAATTGACCAATTCTATTTAAAGTTGTACAATTGTGATGAGGAAAGAAAAATACGGTCTTTTAAATCTCTTTCACCTAAATATATAAGACATATAGGCAAATATACATGGAATATTTCCTCTACTCAGAAACCAGAGAAGAATCCTACCTTAAATATATAGGGGGAAGAAAAGAAAATTTGTGTATTTTCACTAGATGATTTTAGAGCCCATTTCAACTCAAGAATACTTAAGACTGGGGTATTAACCCACTCTTAAATATCCTGATATAAACAAAATAACCTATTTTAAACAAGCAACTAACAAAGATTGTTCAAATACAAAAAAACTTTTTCTTGATGGGGTGTTTTATGCAGGTTTGACTGTAAGTAAAATATCTTCATGTTCAAGCTCTCATTGCCTAGAATTTGACAATACTGACAGACATTAAAAAATAAAAGCAACTCTAAAATATATTTATCTGTATCCTCAGGGAAATAATTAGAAACAGATACTGGTTTAGGGATGTTATGTTTCAGTAATTTGGATCCAAATTTCACTTTTATTACATGACATAATATACTTTCATTGCAAAAAGTCCTGTGTCAACACCATTACCTACGACTTTATTACAAAAAAAGAGGAAGGGAATGTATTCAAACTGTAAAATAAAGCATCATTCAGGGAATACTACTTCCAGTAGAATATTGTAAATGTGAAATATGATCTAACAGTTCTCATAAACCAGCTATTATTAATGTGCTTCACCCGTGCTCACTGAAACTCAGAATCCCATAGATGACAAGATCATGTGAAGTTCACATTAGATTTAATTGCTAGCAAAACCTCATTTTGGTGTGAAAAAACTTTCATCATTACAGAGACACTACATAGAGTACCAGAAGATAGGGAAGAGATTGTAGAGCTCTGTATCACGATGAACTTTATCACACCCTGTATATAAGTCTTTCATTTATCACACTCTGTATATCAGTCTGTCCTTTATCACACCATGTATATCAGTCTGTCCTTCATCACACCCTGTATATCAATCTTTCATTTATCACACCCTGTATATCAATCTTTAATTTATCAAACCCTGTCTATCAGTCTTTCATTTATCACACCCTGTATATCAGTATGTCCTTTATCACACCCTGTATATCAGTCTGTCCTTTATCACATCCTGTATATTAGTCTTTCGTTTATCACACCCTGTATATCAGTCTTTCATTTATCACACCCTGTATATCAGTCTGTCCTTTATCACATCCTGTATATCAGTCTTTCATTTATCACACCCTGTATATCAGTCTTTCATTTACCACACCCTGAATATCAGTCTTTCTTTTATCACACTCTGTATATCAGTCTGTCCTTTATCACACCCTGTATATCAGTCTGTCCTTTATCACAACCTGTATATCAGTCTTTCATTTATCACACCCTGTATATCAGTCTGTCCTTTATCACACCCTGTATATCAGTCTTTCATTTATCACACCCTGTAAATCAGTCTTTTCTTTATCACACCCTGTATATCAGTCTGTCCTTTATCACACCCTGTATATCAGTCTGTCCTTTATCACATCCTGTATATCAGTCTGTCCTTTATCACACCCTGTATACCAGTCTTTCCTTTATCACACCCTGTATACCAGTCTTTCATTTATCACACCCTGTATATCAGTCTTTCATTTATCACACCCTGTATATCAGTCTTTTATTTATCACATCCTGTATATCAGTCTTTCATTTATCACACCCTGTATACCAGTCTTTCCTTTATCACACCCTATATATCAGTCTTTTCTTTATCACACCCTGTATATCAGTCTTTCATTTATCACACCCTGTTTATCAGTCTTAGCTTTATGAACCAGTCTTGATTGACTTACAATATGTTAGCCCCTTTAGATATCTTTTCTTCAGTTCTAACGAGTTTTGAAACGACAAGGTTTAACTGGGTTTTTTTTGCAATTTTACATTTAATTTTTCATCAACCTTATATCCATCAATTTCAAAATACTGACATGCATCAAAAGATAAAAAAAAATGACAACCTAACATAAAATTATCCTATACTTTATCATTCTGACTCACAATTCCCATCTTGAATCACAGTTCAGAAATCTTCTCTAATGATGGATTGTAATTTAACTTTTCACAAAATACGCCTTTTTACATGTTCAGTACACTTCAATCATAGGACTCAGAATCAATTAGAACTTTTAAGGAAGCAATTTTCTGGGAATTTATGGAAAATATCAAATTATCTCTCAATATATTGAAATATAGGAAGACAAAAATGGCTGCAGTGGCACTTCAAGGTTAAACATTATGTTGGGAACACTGTAACCGATTAGATTAAAGTTTTTCATAATAAATGTCACCTTTTTTTTTATAAGCTTATCCCTATACAACACAAATATATATATTTTTTTAAATCAAAATTTTATCATTGCCTATTTTTAGTCACTATGTCTATGGATAACCAATGATTTGTGAATCTCAATTTCATATTCCGTAATTGTATACAAATAACAAAGATTCATGCCAATGTTGAGATTGCTTATATCAGCTGCATCATCTGTTTAAATTAGATTTCAACCATTCACAATTATGACTCACCTAAGATCACCACAATTAATAAATGATTTGAATCTGTTGCCAAGGCAATGGCATGAAGTAAATAATTGGGTTTCATTACTTTGCCAATTTCTTTCTTTTTTACTGTTTAAGCATATACTCTTAAAAAAATGTGGTTCCAAGGCTTTGATAAATATATTCAAATAATAACCAGAGAACAGATAATGGCAACATTCATCAAACTAACGTTTTTCAAAATAACTACTTGTGTATAAGAAGAGTTATAAGTTTGTGAAACACATATGCCCCTCGAAATAATTGGAATTTTTCTACATCCAAGTGGCACAATTATGTTCAAATTGCATTCTTAATCATACCCAAAACAAAACTTGACCTAGATATTCTTATGATAAATCTTTATACCAAATTTCATTTCAGTATGTGCATGCAACCCTTGCAAAAGAAATGAAGGAAAACTGCAAATCATAGGAATTTTTCTAAGTCCAAGGGGCAGAACTCTGTCCAAAATTGCTCAAACGTAGCCAAAACAGAACTTGACCTAGATATTCTTATGTTTATCTGTATACCAAATTTAATTTCAGTTTGTGCAACCTCTGGGAAGAAAATGAACAGAATTTGTTCGTGGACGGACAAACAGACACACAGCAACAAAACAAAATGCAAAGCAATATACACTCCCTTCTTTGAAGGGAGACATAAATTACTTTTTAAATTGTACCAAAATTGAACAAGAACAAGCACTTTGAAAAATTGTTTACAAACAGTGAGACAGACAACCAGATAAAAGGTACTTAGATATGACAGTCTATAATTGACAAGAAAAGCCAAAAATTATCAATCCATGTTTAAATCAAACAATGTTCCTTTACTTGGACTTCAATATCTTCCTATTAATTCCAAGGTTCGAAATATCTGAACATCTCATGCTGTACCATTAAAACATCACGAATATGATGTCTTTATCTTTTTTCAATCAGTGAAATTAACACAAAGAAAAAAATCAAGCCTGCATGTTTCTTAATCTTTTTGTAAAGTGAGATTATTTTTTCACAAATGCATTCACCAGCTGATAATGGCATTTTCACAAATAATTTACAATCATTAATTAACTACAATTTTTACAAGTGGCCATTAACCACAAGGCTCAACAACAGCAACTTCTGGATTATTTTCTTCAAGCATAGAAAAAAGTGTATCTACAACATAACATCTTACATTGCTGATGCATAACTTTGATTGTCAACTAGAGAATAATCGACTCTATAATATAGAGTAAAGCTTTACCTGGGGCTTTGAGCTTTCTGAGCTTTACCTGGGACTAAGTAGCAGCTACACTGTTGAGCTTTACCTGGGGCTACTTAGCAGCTACACTGTTAAGCTTTACCAGGGGCTACTTAGCAGCTACACTAGCTGTTGAGCTTTTCCTGGGGCTACAATAGCAGCTACACTGTTGAGCTTCACATGGGGTTACTAAGCAGCTACACTGTTGAGCTTTACCTGGGGCTACTTAGCAGCTATGCTGTTGAGCTTTACCTGGGGCTACTTAGCAGATACACTTTTGAGCTTTACCTAGGGCTACTTAGCAGCTACACTGTTGAGCTTTACCTGGGGCTACTTAGCAGCTACATTGTTGAGCTTTACCTGGGGCTACTTAGCAGCTACACTGTTGAGCTTTACCTGGGCCTACTTAGCAACTACACTGTTGAACTTTACTTGGGGCTACTTAGCTGCTACATTGTTGAGCTTTACCTGGGCCTACTTAGCAACTACACTGTTGAGCTTTACCTGGGCCTACTTAGCAACTACACTGTTGAGCTTTACCTGGGGCTACAATAGCAGCTACACTGTTGAGCTTTACCTGGGGCTACTTAGCATTTACACTGTTGAGCTTTACCTGGGGCTACAATAGCAGCTACACTGTTGAGCTTTACCTGGGGCAACTTAGCAGCTACACTGTTGAGCTTTACCTGGGGCTACTTAGGGCTATATACCAGCTACACTGTTGAGCTTTAGCGGGGCTACATAGCAGCTACACTGCTGAACACACCTCTGGTCCACCAATTTTAAAGGTGGACTTGCTCTATTTGCCATATTATTGTAAACATTTAGTGGGTGCTTAAAACCTAAACTTAAAACAAAAACTTGCCCAATCTTGGTCACACCACAAAAAAACTCTCAAGGAAAACTGCATGTTAATTTTTAAAATTCTTGAAAGATTGTTTTTTTCATTTATCTTAGTCATTTGTGTTAGAAAACCTGACAATAACTTATTTGGGAGAAACAATTTAAGCATGTTGATGTCGAAATTTTTCAGTATCTCTAAAAATTGATTATACCTGCTGATTCTGGGAATAGAACTTGAAAGTTTAACAAATCAGATGTGTAAATTCCTCTAGAACCCTTTTAACATGTAAATTCATCTAGAACCCTTTTACTATATGTAAATGCCTCAGGCCAAAGTGAATTGGAATTTTCAAAGTAATTCTAGAGAATTCCTACATTGGCTTTCTGTTATGAACAAAGTAACATACGTCAAACAAGGAACAAAGGTTCTCTTTGTTATGTTATTGATAGCTAGATGTTAACGGTCATCAGATAAATTCTCACATTGAGGTTTCATGCTTTTGATAAGGATTCGGCAGTAAATTAAGAGAACCATAATACTTCCCCCTTCTTACTATTCGCTGACAATATTTAAGTCAAATTGCAAAATTAGCCGAGGAAGTGTAACGATTATATCTAAAGACATTTTTTCCTTCACAAATTGCCAATCAGCATAACAAATGGAAATACTATTCACGTCAAAAGCTGCCAACGGATGTAATCAAACTGTGGTCCAATAAAAAAACAGCCACCTAAGGAAATCAATCGGCACACTAAAATGTATTCTAAAAAGAAACATATTTAAAACATGCTTGAAGGAATATAATAATTTTCAACTGAAACTACAAGTGTTTAAAAAAAATTAATATATTACAATAGAATACTTAAAGATTCTACGAACAAGATGTTAATTTAAAAAGATTAATGTCTACAAAATAGAAATTCTTTCAGATTGATCCTCAGACAATAGAAAGCCTAATACAGAGAAAACAACAGAGGGTTTCCAAGGATATGACAATAAACAAACCACATCCTACATTTGGTTTTCTCTAAATGACAATAATTAGGGCATCAATCGGTATACCTCTGCAAGTCAGAATATGATCAGGTTATTTAAGCCAATCGGTTTGATTATAGTTTCTATTCAATAGTTATCTTAGCAATCTTAAATAATATAACAAAGTAATACGTGTTTCCTCTTTTATTGTAATTTCAGTGATTGATCATTGAACTTTTTTATTCTTCTATGGGCTGACAGAATTTCTGTTAGACTATGTGCACAGGACTTGTGCGAAATGATCAGAGACAAGGCTAGAAAGTGTCAAGACATATTGAGAAGTGTAGGAAGAAATCCTTCCATTTCACATTTCTCCAGACAAGAGGATGTCTTTGTTTAATCAACCCCACTAAGGACAACAATTTAATCTGACGGGGCAGAAATCGGACACAACTTTATGCAAACTTCATCTATAAATTACCATTATTCACTGTCTTCCTAACAGTTTTTTTTCTTCGCTCATACACACACCAGGCTGAAATTGTCAATAATCTTCATCTCTGGAGGGAGTATAATTTCTTTCACACGTTTTTCATAAAAACGTAAATTCTACAACAATCATGTCTCATACCGTCCCTCTGTGATTGAGTTACTTCTTTAGTAATAAATAACAATTGGCAATTTTAATTTCTTATTTCAAAAGGAAACCCTCAAAAGTAAAACCAGGAAATACTAAGGTGTCTCGCCCGAGGCTGATTCAAGTTATTACTGTATTTCATTACTACTTCTGTTCTATATATACCAGCTTCAGATAACATGCAGTAAGAGATTTATATACTAATGCAATAGAAGTAAAATGTTTGTTATTGTCTACAGAAGTCAGGTGTTTGTTTTTCTCTACAAAAGTAAAATGTTTGTTGTTGTCTACAGAAGTCAGATATTTTGTTTTTCTCTATAGAAGTAAAATGTTTGTTGTTGTCTACAGAAGTCAGGTGTTTGTTTTTCTCTACAGAAGTGTTTGTTGTTGTCTACAGAAGTCAGGTGTTTGTTGTTGTCTACACAAGTCAGGTGTTTGTTGTTGTTGTCTAAAGGAGTCAGGTGTTTGTTGTTGTCTACACAAGTCAGGTGTTTGTTGTTGCCTACAGAAGTCAGATGTTTGTTTTTCTCTACAAAAGTAAAATGTTTGTTGTTGCCTACAGAAGTCAGATGTTTGTTTTTCTCTACAGAAGTCAGGTGTTTGTTGTTGTCTACAGAAGTCAGGTGTTTGTTGTTGTTGTCTAAAGAAGTCAGGTGGTTGTTGTTGTTTAAAGAAGTAGGGTGCTTGTTGTTGTCTACAAAAGTCAGGAGTCTCTTTTTGTCTACAGAAGTCAGGTGTTTTTTGAAGTTGCCTACAGAAGTCAGGTGTTTGTTGTTACCTACAGAAGTCAGGTGTTTTTTGAAGTTGCCTACAGAAGTCAGGTGTTTGCTGTTGTCTTAAGATTAGTCAGGTGTTTGTTGTCTACAGAAGTCGGTGTTAAATTGGTTTGCAGTACTGAAGAGAAAGGTGAAAGAAAAGATGATTTAAAAAAACTAACTTTAGCTTTCAGCTTAGGTGAGGTAAAAAGATATTCTGGTCAACGTTATAAAGATTCTTTGATTCTTCCAGCTTGATGAGGTAAAAAGATATTCTGGTCTTCATTATAAATATTCTTTGAAAATTTTTTTTAGTTCTTCAAAATAAATTCTTTAAGTCACTTTCAGGAACATTAAGCAGTCAGGTATACTATATATGTATGTGTGCATTTGTAATCCGATTATATCAGACAGAAAAAAATATTTGCAATTCTATATAAACAATACCTGAAAGACTATATATGTAAAAACTCTATATGGTTGAACTTCTAAACATATATCATTAAGATGGAAAATGAAGAGTCACTGCCAAGAGACATAATGATTACTACGTGGAGAAAACAAATAAGAGACAACTAGAAACTTTAATGGAGTGATGGCTACCCAGTATCACGATGTTAGGTTTGTTAACCGCTCTACAGTACAAAAAAACCGGCCCACCCAAGGTCAGAAACAGGGGAGTGCTTCTTCTGTGAACCCACCACTCCTACTTAGCGTGGTGACAATTCAAACCTTTAATGTCACAAAGTAAACACACAAATTTAAAACTCTTTGCTAAAACAAGCTCATAAAAATTGCAGTGCAGAAAGATGCAATGCTGACTATCTGTAAATGTACTGAAGAAATGGTCACTATCTTTAAAGATGTACCAAATGATGAAACAAGTTTCTATAATAGCAAAACTCACAGTTTTGGCTGCATACTGAGTGAAACAAGATGTGTTTGTACAGAACTGACTCCCCTTTTTTCTAGAGGCAACTCATGGGTAAGTTTAAACTAAGTCTTTTCAAAAATAAGGTCAAAGGTCAAGGTGATGAGGTCAAAAATGTTGGTATGAAATAACAAGTCATGTAGCAAATGTTAAATAAGAAAGTCCTAGAACCTACAGGTAACTTTAGAAGAGAATTTCATTGAGAGAACAAAGGAAAGATGAACATAGAAAAGAAGAAAAATACAATGTGTAAAAATGTTCTGTTGTGTAAAGTACCCAAACATCAACCCATCACACATCAAACTGTGCCCTTGTTCCTAACTCAGATTGTGTAAACTACCCAAACATCAACCCATCACACATCATACTGTGCCCTTATTCCTAACTCATACTGTGTAAACTACCTACACATCAACCCTTTACACATCATACTGTGCCCTTGTTCCTAACTCAGATTGTTTTCACAAGACAGTTTATAGTGATCACCAGACACACACACAGCTTTATGAAAACAGTAAATTACAAATGTCTTACATGTTTGACAGTATTTTATTGGAACAAAAAATCTTTGTAGTCTTATACAAATCTTTTAAAGACTTCATTTCAACTGATAATATTGTATATTTTTTTATCCAAGCAGTAAAATTTTTCTTTACAATAGAACCTTGATATTTCCAATTTTTATTATACCCCCTGCTTGAAAAGAGGGAGAGTTTACTGTAATCAGTATATCCGTCCGTTCGTCTGTCTGTTGCACTTTGGGGTAACCATCTCTTATCCGCAACTCCTCTTATACCACTGAGTGAAATTTAATGAAACTTTCACAAAATCTTTATTCCATATTGCCATTGTGCAACTCCTTTTTACTTTTTGATCCGACACATATTTTGGGTTTCCGGGCCACAGCAAAACATGGACTTTGCCATTATAACCATATGGGAGGCCGGGAGTATCATTTAGTGAGCTCATTGCTCACAGTACTTCTAGTTGCTACTATCATAGAGAATATTTTACATCACCACAATGTTTTAACTTAATAGTTTATTCAGCATCTCAAACACGATATCTTCAATACCATGCTTTTGTCATTATTTGAAAGTTCCACACATTTATTCTAAAAGTATTTTACCTTTGCTCTCTGATATTTCTCTAGTTTTTCCTTGGTCGCATTGAGTTTGATATAATGAAATTTGACTGCTTTAAAAATCAAGCTGAAAGGATCAGACTGATGCCTGTGATGATGAGTAAACTGGGTCAACAATCATTTGTTTCATTTTTTTTTTTTATTTGACAATGGACTAATGATTTATTGTTATGCACTCGTAAATTCCTTGAACCAGTCAATGTTTAAGCAAATCAATAAATCCACTGTATTTTAATGTTTTCTTTTTCTTGTCAGCTGTTTATTTTATCAAAATTTCAATTCTAGAAGAAAAGTGAATTTGGTCTAACATATAAAAGTGGTATACACTCAAACTGTCCCCTCTGCATGGTGCGATTCCTCAAATTGACGGCAGTAATTTCTAAATAAAACCTCAGCAACAAATAAATACGTAATGATTCTCTATCCCTTTTTATGGTCTAAGCCAATTGTATTCGCCTGGTCTATTTCAGAAAGGGCCATCTAAGCCAGCAGATTTATGGTTCCTATTTGTAGGGAGATAATCCTATTTTGTGGGTCGTCGACTTGTCGAAGAAAACATTAATGGTGGCAGGGAAGGATTGAATCCACAGCTGTCCATGCCAAACCTCTATCATTTCACAAGATAATGTCCAATTTGTATAATCACTCTTAAATATTTAATATATAAGTAAACTGAAGAAGCTTAAAAATGTCATTATCCTCATTCTTTCACATTTAATAAACCCAAAATGTTCACTTCAACCTCCAACTAATGATTGAATGAACCTAAAATGTTCATTTCAACATGTTCAACCTCAAAGTAATGAGAACTTCTTAAGTACAAGCCTTTTCTGGAAAAGCATGCAAAAAACAAAATATATTCATAATGTGATAATTTTAAGACTCAAATAAAGTACCGGGTACAAGAGCCATGCAAATACTAAAATTTAGGTGAAAATACTGTTCATTTGATTATGAAAGATCTGTCCAAAAAAAAAAAATTGTACAGATATATTATGTGTATATAATTACATTACATTTATCACAGGAAACAAACACCTTTTAACATGATAATTTCTAAATACAAAAGTCAAGTCAAACAAAAGATTTCCAGAGTTGTGGGACAAAATAAGTGATACCTAGTGGTTTCTCATGGTAAACAATTCAAAATGCACGTACAAGACAAATTTTATTTTAAGTGAAATGTTTGTGTTTCCCTCATAATCATGTTATTGTATGAAAATAATTGACAGGTACAACAATCCACACAATATATATGTGACTTAATGAAGCACGTGCAGCTGTATACAACTACTCACCCACTCAGAAAACTGACTTCTAGAACCAGACTCTGGTCTGAATCTTCACTAAATGTATTTTTGTTTATGAAACTTTTCTTTAAGTGTGGGTGTGTGGGTGGATGTAGTACAATAAGTTTGAAACCCATATTTATTTATATTTTGTTTGAATTGTTTGAAAATCAAGTTCTGAAACTCTTTCTAAATTAATGTCTCCTTGGGCAAAAAAAATGTTTGTTTCCTGAAACCTGACTGCTCCATTCAAATTGCAGCCATTTGGATTTTTTTCTGCCAAAATTGTGTTTGATGAATCAGCTAATGCAATTTTATCAAGAATGCCAATTTAATTTTTTTTTTTTTTTTGAGATATAAAATATGTCAACCAAGTCAATATTCACCATAAATGTGAAGAGTAATTATCATTATTATATCATCTGGCATTTCCCTTACAACTTTTTGAAGTTCTTTTACTGTCACCATAGACAGTTAAATTGGGTGTCTGCTGTAAATATCATACCTAGTTAATTTCAAAAACCTTACTGTACTCTGTGGTGCACTATAAATAAAAATTTCATTTCATCATATTTTAAAATCACTGATTATACTAAATTTATTTGTACTGACTTAACACACACTGACTTATAATCATCAAATAATTGCATTATAACTTTGTCAAGTTACCCATCATCTCTGTTACATGAAAACAGGATGCCGGATGACAACAATGGAGCTTCATCACTGATAACAAGCCTAATCTCAACAATAAATCATAGGTGACAATAATTTAAACTTTTCTGTCCATTCCGTATACCCGTTCTCTTTTTAGAAGCAAATGATGCAAGACAGACAAACATCAACTACTGACTAATGCTTCTTGTTCAATCCAAAGCACAAGACTGAGCTTAATCCTTTGTTTATTATACCTTTACTCTTTTTAGAGCATATCGCACATAAGCAGACAGACAGACAAACTCTGACTATAGACTTACTTGCTGTTCATCCCAAAGCATAAGGTTGAGCTATCCTGCTGTTCATCATAGGTTTACTCTTCATTAAGCACATGACATGTACACACACAGACAGACAGACACTGACTACTGACTTACTTGTTGTTCATCCCAGACCATTAGACTGAGAGACCCTGCTGTATCATTGACAGAGTTGGACATTTTGTACACTGTGTGGTATTTGGAATTGGAAGGAGTTGCATCAGTCTTTTTCTGGACAGAAACCTGAAACCAAAGACAATTAATTAATATCCAAATTTCTCAAATTAAATATTTCAATTCAAAATCTTGTAAAATAAATGCACAACTGTCTCAAATAAAACATTTAAGGTCTCAGGAATACAGGTACATTGGAATTCTAATTTTTGGTGCATTTTTCAGTCTTTTTTTGTGTGTTATGTGTGTGTGCTTGTCCATAAATGCTACACATCCTATCAAGATGAATTTGGTTAAATCATTGCAGGGAAGAAGCTTCGGCAGAAATGTTTTGAAAAGCATTCATAAACAGATAAAAAGACACATGGATGATATACTTTTGACTGTTTCATAGTCTCTACTGCTAATAACATTGTTATACTGTGAATTCTAAGACAGACAACTCTCCCTGGTTTACAACTTAAGGCAGCACATTTGCATGAATATAAATATTCTTCATATACAATTATGGTATCATTGATTAAATAAAAAACAGACGTTTTTCAGTGTAGTCCATAACACAAATTTTTTTCAGTGTAGTCCACAGCATCGCAAGTAGCAAGCAAGTTTAGGGGATTTCATTTTCCTTGTAGTATGAAAGTACGAAGAGACCAATGAATTCATATCCCCCAATAAATAGGAAAATTTCAAAACTGCTATAAAATGTTTCTCCTTTAACCAAGAAATGCAATCCCCATAAACTATAAGTATTTCCTCAAACAGAAAATATTATACCCCAAGAACATAAATAATTTTTTCCACTAAGAAGACTCCTCTACTTACCCTACGTTCAAAGACAGGGCTCAACATATCATTTAGGCTGTAAGGACATTATCTAACATGTAAAATGTGTTTTTTTATGACGTACCTGTAAATTAAGCACGTTCTGATATGGAGGGTTAGCTCTCAGACAGAGCATGTGCCCAGAAGAAGTGGTGGACATACTGGACAGCTCAAGAGTCTGGGTCAGAGTCTTAATATAATCTCTGATAATTGTCAGTTTGTAGTTCTGTCTCTCCTCCACTGGTACCAGTTGACCCCTATCATCAGTAACGGTCACCTAGGATAAAGAAACACATCATAATACAGCCAGTACCATCATCAAACCTAGTTCATATAATTTCAAACTTTCTTCATGGTGAGTTAAAAAAAAAAACAACTTATAACTAATCCTGAATGGCTGGTCAAAACTTAAAACTACATGTTTGGATCTTAACACTGTTATACAAATACTGTAGATTTTTTTCCATGTTTCCGTATTAATTTACACTATGTGTGCAGTCACAAATTTTTAATGGAAAATTGACCCATCATACTTAATGTGCAAGTCAGAGAAATTGTGTTTTTAGGGAATTATGACTCAGTGAAAAAGAGAACATTTACACTACTTTCCTAATTATTAGAAGTCATAGTGTGTCTGTATCATAATCTAGTAGGTGACCTTGAACTTTGAGACTAACACTACTTATGTGTTGTTCAAATAGATGTAACACACTCACACCCTATTCAGTAAATCTATCTAATAATTCTATCTTCAATGTAATAATTTTATTGGGTAAGAAATTCTGTACAATGAAACATTGATCTCTCCAACAGTAATATGTCTATTACCTTGGATACACTGGAGTCAAGTCATTTGGAATGTATTTAATAATATTTACATTTGCAAATGCTTTCCTTTATATAACACTACTGAAAGGAATGCGTATCTATAACTGTATAAATACAGGTATGGGGTCAAGAGGTCATAGATGTGCGTTTGGATAATCGTTTGACGTAATTTCTCAGTGACGTCATAAAGGGTCGACGCGCGTTCAGTGAATTACATACATGCCGTTGGGTTTGAAAAATAATGCATTTCACACGTTAAAAGTCACAATTATGCAAATATAAAGTATGAATTAGTCACAAATGTAAATATAAGTAATAAGGTATCATTTTAAAACATCTATCGGGCTATAAATACGGGTCGGTACGAGATTAAATTCATCATAAAGCCCTTCGGGCTTTATGGAATTTAATCTCGTGACCGACCCGTATTTATATCCCGATAGATGTTTAAAAATGATACCTTATTTCTTAAATATTAATAACAGGAATTCTAAGATAACTGCAAGTTTGGGTTCTTTTTTTCGCAAGACCCATCAAGAAAGATAACACAGCCTGAAAAAATCAATCATAAGATTTATAAACCTGGATAATGCATGGCAAGGTTGAATAGAAGGACCCTACTTACACAATAATGGTATGGCTACTTACATAATAATGGTATAGCTACTTACACAATAATGGTATGGTACATCAGGAGAAAAGTAATCGTCACCAGTTATTTCAATCTTCATCCCATCATAAGTCAGCTGGACTGTGGTCTCCCCTTCCAGTTCGATCCTGGATGACCCCTCCATCACTGTGGCCTTGACCTGCATAACTGGGTTATAGTAGGACAGCATAGTACTCAGCTCCCCTGGTGTCAAGGTGAAGGTCGTAGTTCCTTCTACCTGTAACCATACAGAGACAATATCAGCTGACCCTGACTGCTCACAGAAATGCCTTCTTTATATAATTGTTTGAAATATGTTTTTCTTAAAATATTCAGAAAGCCATTCATGTTTATCTGAATTACAAGACACATTTTGAGTACAGGTATATGTAAAAAGTGGGTAAGTATGGAGGTTAAAAATGTGGTCAAATTAACATTAGCTACATGCACAGTCAGCTTTAAAAGGTTCAAAAATTCTCCATATATATAAATTTTCAGAGTCAGCTTACTCCCCATTCCTCATTTAATAAATTTAACACTACAGCATAATGTTTGGCTGTCAAGAATATGTTCTTAATCCTCAAATAAAATAAAACCTGATTTGAATAAGAAAATACATTATACCTATAGTAAGCCTTAAAGATTTAGATTTTTGCCCAAATATATAATCCTATGTAAAACTTTAACTGCCAATTGTGCCCCTCCCTCCCCCCCCCCATCAATGGTGATCATAATTTGTACTGGAATCAACATTATCTAAGAATGCTTCCTATTAACACATGTAATCATGTCTTTAGTGTTTTTTCCCTAAATACTAGTATCACTAATGCGAGGGTTGATCCAAAAGTAATGTCACAACTTCAATAAAATCGCTACCAGTGGACGTAAAACAACAAGATTATTAATGATGCAAGATACATTTATTTCAAATCAGACCTGAAAATTTCAATTCAACATGTTTTATAATTTTCAAAATATTGGATTATATACAACGTGAGATTATGGTAGTTGCCGCACCTAAATAACGTCATTTGACAGATACGCACCGTTACACATTTAAACGCTTCCCTTCTTTTAAAAATATCTGAGATTCACGAACACCTTCACAAATTTCACTTCTTAAAACTTGGTACCCATCGTACACTCACTCTTTTCATAATTAATTCCTCTTTCAAAATTTCTTGAACAGTAGTATTTGACCAACTTAAAATTTCACGTATCGCTATTACCGTCTGGGGTTTTTTTTGTCAACGTCACACACCATTGAACGTTTTCCATTCTATTGTTGGATCTTTTTGTCATTTGCTAACCAATCAATGATTCATCACCCACCAAAAATTGCTGAAACCATCTATAAACAAGTCTCTTATTTTCATTCTTGCCTCTGTGAGTCGGTGAATCAATGTTACTGTCTCTACTGGCGATTTCTTCATTTTGAAGCAAAAATGCATTACAGCTTGTTAAGGCGTTTTTCCCCTCAATTTCGACATTTCCTTTTTTCAATGCATCGGAGTAAAACAAATGTTTTGATAAAAAAAATAGCAATGATGTCATATAATTTTCAATTTAAACTAGCAAATGATGTAAAGTTTTGTCTTTTAAAATATTGGGCGATTAGGGTCTTTCTAAATACGTTTTTGAATGTGTTTGTCTTTTTTATTCTCAAAAAGTTTACTTTAATTTGTGACGTTTGGTTGTGACGCGGCGACACCCCCTAATGTTCTATGTTTTAAACATCGATAAAATAAATTCAGTTCAACATTATTAAATGAAAAATTTAAGTTTAATTAGATTTATATTTATGCATCTTTTGGTATATTTGATAATATGACGCCAAATATAAAAGATATGGACACTGTGACATTACTTTTGGATCAACCCTCGTACATTAAATTTTGATCTCTCATTGTGGCCCATCTTATCCATGGGGTTGTGATTTGAACAAAGAGGTAGATTCACGTACTTCATAAAAAGGCCCTGTCAATATACTAATTAACCGACCAAGTCCTTACGTCCTATTTCGATCATCAACAATAAGTAGAGACTTAGTGCTTTCATTTCCTATAAAAAATTTTCCTCTGAGAGTCCAAGTCTGGAAAATCAGGCATTGTGAAACTGCAATGTCCTTGATTTTTGATGAAAATGGATGAAATTGAGCATCTTCAACTTTTGATAAAAATATGAGCCCACCCTGCGATCCGAAAATTCTTTCATGGATTAGAATCTTCTAAAACAGTTCTTTCATTATATAATTCAACATTTTAGATCAGAGGTTGGGGGCTATGCAAAATATAAAAAAACAGCTTAAATTTTTTGTCATCTTTAACGAAATTTTCAAGATTTGAGGAAAATGACGAAATTCATGACGTCATAATACATAGACAAAAGAAAAAAATTACGTCATTTTTATTTGATATGAAGTCACCAAGGGTCTAAGTGAAATATAACATATTTTCAACTAAAACTGAGTAGTTCTTATTTTTCAGAAATTCACAGGGCCAAAAATGGACCAATGTGAACTTTCTTCTTTGAAGCTACACAATGCAATAAGGGTTTTACATAAAATTAAATTCTTCTGGTGTGTGAGTAGAAGATTTTTAAGGATCCCACCCCCACCCCCATATGCTCCTACATAAAACTAAGGGTAATTAAATACTTTGTGGTTTAAAGCTGGCCCAGTGATTCCTGAGAAAAAATTGAAAATGTATACAGAAAACACTGTTTTAATACCAGTTGTTAATACAAGTTACTGTAAATGTATTACATTAAGCAGTGAATTCTATAGAGGGATTTTGGCGGAAAGCAGAATCTGCTAAATACATTCAATCAAATTTATGCCAACCTGTTGAAAAATTGATATCTGCCAAATATTGTATACACTAAATATAATACACTACAGTAAAGAGACAAGCCTATTACCAGGGGCTGGTAAGGGGAGGCTTTATCCGGTCCACTGATAGACACCACTACCCTGGCATCTCCTACTACGTTCTCCCCATACGTATACCTGTCAAATACAACAAAATAAAAGTAGTACGCAGTCTCTGATTATATATAGTCAGCACATGAAATCTATCTTAAGATGCATGTAACGTTTCATATTGCAGAATCCTGTTTAATTGGAATTCAAATACAGTGAATCCTTAAAGTTGTTATCTTAGACTCAAAAAGAACCAAGATGAAATTTGAAAATAATCCCTATATACTAGCTATCATTTTAATTACAAGGGAAATGAAAGTATACTTTCTGGTAGAATTACCTGGCAATGACCCTGACATCAAATGGTGTCTGACTCTTGGTGTAGAGAGTTGGGGGTCCTATTACAGTCACTTCAAATCTCGGCAAAACTGATATAGAAAGAAAAGTGTGGTAAATGACAAGAACTTCAACATTTTGTTTCGAAATGAATTCCCAACATTTATCCTGAGAGAGATGTGTACTATATTTATATGTAATGTTGCTCTGTAATCGCTTGACTCTTAAGTTTTCCAACTTTCTTAAGAATCATGAAATCAACTTTAAAACAAGTCACTTACCAAATTTATCAACTGTAAATGTTACCACAGATTTCACAACCTAGAAATAAATAATCAAATAATGTATCAACCAAATCAAATTTTTATGATCTTTAAAGTAAAAATTTGTTTTTCCCTTCTTCTTCAATGATCATTTTTAACTCTTCAATACTTTATATCTTGTAAGTCGACCTTGACATTAGGAAGATAACTCTGTGTACCTCTGAAGCGCTGTGTTGCTGTTCAGCATAAATAGACCAGCCCCCCAGTGTTGGGTCATTAGAAAGGAGAAACTCTGCATTGGCCACACCTGTCACACAGAAATATCGTAAATAACAAACATACACACACAAAACAGAAATCTTACAAGAAGCTCATGGGCCACAAAGCTCACTTACATTAATTCAGCCTGGCTGTTCTTCAGATGATTTTTTAAAAGCTTTTTTTTTTTAATTCCCATTAAAAATTGTGACCCCATATAATGGTCCCTTTACTCTAAGGGCTTCTGAATCCAAACACCATGGACTGCTTCAGTATCACTAACATAACCTTGCAGTAAGGGAAACAGAAAATATTTTTCTTTATTAATGCAAAAAGTAAAATTCAGAATTTGCATATTTCTGGAAAATTTCAAATGTTTTTTTTTTCTTTTCTGGTACTTCTTTCTGTTTGAAAACTTTCCTTTAAGTTTCACCTTTTCTGGGCACGCAGTTTTTGACTTGAATAATTTTTCCTGTTTAATCCAATGTAAAACTTGTATCATCTAGTATGGCCCAAACGACCAAACCTACTCCAGGATGTGAGAATTTGAATAATTTAGAATTAGCACTGTCCCACAGAGTTTTCAATTATGTTTTCAATCAACTTGTTCTTGAGAAGATTTTTTAAAGATTTTCATGTTAAAGAACTATTCTGGCCTTATCTTATCCTTAGATGATTTTGGAGAATTTAGAATCTACACTTCCTTAGGACGCTGCATATAAGTTTCATATTTTATGGTTCTTGAGAAAATTTATTAAGATTTTGCTTGCACATTTAAGCACAAAACTTTTATTCTTCAATGTGTTGGGGGTTATGATTTGAATAATTTAGACTTAACTATCACTACCTTAGAAAACTTTCATATTGTTCCATCTTCAGCAGATTTTTTAATGACTCAACCCTTTTTATACCTTTCTCTTCCTTTTCTCTCCAAGGGAGGCAGCTTTCATCTTCACTTTTTAAAACATCTTTAAATCTTCTTCATGTAAGAATGGTTACGTGTCAACTTTCAATTTGTGAAAAGTGGACTTGAGCTTGTTGAGAAGAAGTCAATAATGGGATAAATTAACAGAAGCCAGACAATGGATGATCAGTAAAGATTACTTGAGCTTTCAGCTTACGTATGGGAAGGAAAACTTTTATTCTTTTTTAACTTGCTTCGTAGCATTTTAAGACTCTTAATATTTGATTAAATGGGGCTCTATCTTTAATCCTGACACAAACTTTTGACAATCTTAGTAAAGGAATCCATGATTTATGTCTGCTTGCTAACAAAATGCCAGCAAATGTGGAACATTTTAAAGATTTAATCCATTTTCAAAGTAAGACTGAAGTCTGGAACTATAGCTTCTACTCCTTCAGCAACAAAATTATGTCTGCATATAGTCCTGGAATGAAGATATTGAAAGTTGTGCATTTTAAATTGTTCCTATCTTTGACCAGAATCCCGGACTTAGGGATATGATAAACAGTGAAATCACAAATTTTTATGGGGGTTTAGTTTTCTTTATTTTCAAGGTATGACAAGACCCACCAATTCATGTCCACCAGGAAATGTAAAATGTCATTATCCTCATTATCCTCAACAGTTCTTCATCATTAAACCCAATCCCCTTGAACCCATAGTTTTTTGCTCAAACCACAGAAATTTGACCCCAAGAAAATGTGTGATTTTACAGTATGACTTAAGTCCTGTACTTATACCTGATGTTGGTTCCAGGTTATATGACTTAAGATCTGTACTTATACCTGATGTTGGTTCCAGGTTATATGACTTAAGTTCTGTACTTATACCTGATGTTGGCTCCAGATTATATGACTTAAGTTCTGTTCTTATACCTGATGTTGGCTCCAGGTTTAAGACTTGAGTCCTGTACTTATACCTGATGTTGGCTCCAGGTTATATGACTTAAGTTCTGTACTTATACCTGATACTGGCTCCAGATTCCTCCACATCTCTACTCTGTTTCCATCAGGATCCTACACAGAAAAAAATAATTAATGTACCATTTAATTAAATCCTAGTATTATTACAAATCATACATAATCTGGAATATGAGAAAAACTACTCGAAACCAACTTTTATTTGCGTGTCAGAAATTTTCGCGAGGTTTGGTAGAGCCTCTTCATCACACATATTACTAGCCCCAAACCAGTTCTTATAGTCTATGTGTCTATTAGCAACAGAACCTAAATAGGCCTGATCATGAAAATTAATCATCCCTAACAAGTTTACCCCAAGTAAATTGCAAAATAAAGTCGTTGCGAATAAAAGTTGGTTTACAGTTTTTCTGAGTCAGTTTAATGTAGACTACAATACAAAATATGGTATGTTTTTCAGACCTTGCTTCCCCGTCACTAGGTAATTTTTTGAACCACTTACTTCTAATAGTGCTTTTGTATTACAGGGTACTTGAGAGCTTTTAAATGCATCTAAACATGATCCAAAGATTATTATTTGGGAAAAAATTGGAATTTATGTTACAAAAGAATATTTTCATTAAAAATTTTGTATGGAAATATATTAAAATATAATATGAAAAGAAAAAATGCCAAGTGCAATGTTATTCAAAATTCAAAACAGCAGGAAGTTGCCACACCATCTACTGATTGAGTTGTCCCTAAAAAATGAAATATCTGGGGGCATTAAAAAAAAAAAGAAGGGGGTCTAGGATATCTTCTCTAACTTAGGGTTAAGGGGGAATACCTGAATAAAAGGGAAATAACATCATTTTAACCATGGATATTTCCCGGCCGTAAGGTGTTAAGGAAAACCCTGCTCTAATAAAAGAGAAACATGATCTCAATTATTTATTTTCTTTCATTAAAATTAAATGGTTACCTTGATATATATGGTGACATTGTGGTTTACAGGCATCAGATCTCTATCGAGGGCCAAGGCACGAATCAGAACTAAAATACAAACGTCAAATCTTAGTTGACAAGTTGTCATGCAGAAAGCATCATATGATTCGAACTTGAAGAAATACCTTAATAAATATGCCTACTTTTTACAATCTCCATTATTGTTTTTATTTACAACATCATTTTATTAAACAAGGGGCCAAGGGCCACATTGCTCACAAGAGCCAATTTGGCTCTGCCATTTTTCATCAGCAGATTTCTTTTATACTATTTATTCCTAGGTCAAACTTTGATCCCTGTTTTAAATCCATTTTATCAGGTGCCATGATTTGAAAAAAAAGCTTAAATCTAAATTACTTGATAATCCTCAATATTATTATAATTAATCAGGGATTTTCCATTCTTGAAAAGAAAATTTTTAAAGATTTTCTCCTTTATATTCCAATGTAAAAACCTTGAAGCCCCTTTTGTTACCCCAACCTACACCCAGTTGTCATTTTTCAAATAAAGTTGAATCTACAACTAAGACTGCTGTTGTTCTTTTAAAAAAGGATTTTTTATTTTCGTATTTCTTTATGTAAAACTTTGATCCCCCATTGTTGACCCGTCCTACCCTGATTTGAAACAATTTTAATCAACACTACATAATGAAGGTTTCACAATTAAAAGATTCAATTTTTTTTATCCCAGTGGTTCTTGAACAAGAGATCTTTTAAAAGAATTTACCAAATTTTAATAATTCTTAATTATGTTCCCCTTGAAAGAAAGTGTAGTCCTTTCTTTAATAAATATGAATCCCCTTCACCCAAAAATGCTTTGTGGCAAGGAAGTCTAGATAATAGGTTATATGTATAAAGACAGACAGACAGATGGACAGATAGATAACAGTGAAATGTGATCAGAAAAGTTCACTTGACCTTTCAGCTTATGTGAGGTTAAAAACATAGGTAATCAAAGATTACGAAGCTCACCTTGACGAATGTTATCAGTGTAAGTTATGCAAATCTCACATCATGTTTTCTTAATATCTAGTATTTATCCCAACAACAATATTCTTGCAAGTTGTCTTTAACCCCTTACATGGCATATTCACATTTCTATGCATAGCGTGAAAAATGTGTATAGTGTAAACAAATATTAAAGAATTTGTTAATACTGCAGATATCAAGGACTCATATCATTCAGATTAATCTGTTCCCAAAACTTTAACATGGTCTCTTGTCAGGGCTCTCGATTCTCTAAATCTGGGGCCGATATTCGGCCCCGTTCCCAATGCAAAAAAGGTACCTTTTTTCCCAAAAGAAAGGTGTAAATTTCCCAATTCCCATAGCGAAATATTAATTAAAAAATAAAAGTTCATGAAACTTAATCGCAGAAAAAACAAGAGGCCCAGGGGCCACAGCGCTCACCTGAGCACATCGGGCTTGAATTTACTAACCCCCCCCCCCCCCCCCCCCCC
>PRKT01000032.1:2006857-2018783 GCA_003671525.1 Saccostrea glomerata
CCCCTGCGATGTGCTTTCCCATAAACGACTCCCCCCTACGTAACCGTTACTGTCTGAAGAGAAAATGTCTTAATTATTAGTTTTTATAAAGTCTAGTCAAGTTTAAGTTGTTGCATTTGAAAGATAAACGTTTTCTCTCGCTGTTTTAAATGTGAGAATCCCTACGCAAGCCCTAGATTGTGCACATCATGCATGTTTTTACTACCCGATCAACGTAAATATGAAAACTGTCAAATAGTTTCGAAGTGTTTGAGAAAACTAGACGTATATGATAGCCGGACATATGACCACGATAAAGCTTAACTATTGCCATCTTCCGTAGGATATTTGTTTTTTGTAAATACATCTTATAAATACCGAAAAAAGACGTGACCCACATCTCCTCTGACTCCGAAGCGGTGAAAATCTACTCCCCCATACGTTGAAAACGACTCCCCCATACTTTTTAGCGACTCCCCCGCGTTACCCGTTGTATACGGTGAATTATCAGCTTTTCAAATGATGATGATGATTGAGATTCTATTTTTGATATGGACATTTCTTTTTAATTGTAACTAAATATTTTGTATGTAACCTCTACAGACTAGAATGAAAGAGTTTTGTATAATCTTATTTCTTCCATAACTACACAGAGTTTGAGATTATCAGCATTCCCAGATGTAATTTCAGTCAGGAAAATGTCAAGCAATAACAAGCCACAAATTGATTTCTAAATGCTGTGTTTTTTTAGCATTAATATTTTACAATTGTCATTGTTCCTAAAACATTGTTATATAAACATCCTTGGATTGTAACAGATTGTTTGGGTCTTTAATGTCTGAGGCACACACAAGATTGGGGTTACTGACTTCACCCCCCCCCCTTAAAAAGTAATCAAGATTATCATTTCCAATCACCACCTGGCATTACTAAGTACCAAGTCTTATCCAGTGAAGATCCAAAGTCCAGTCCTTACACCAGGTTACAAGCTTTTCTTGCATTTTTTATGCGCCTGGATCGATAGATCCAGGGCATATATTGTTTTTGTTCTATGGGGCTCAGTAAACTTGATTATTCTGATGGTTGCATGGGATTTAAGATGAATAATATTCTTATGGTTCCAAGGGACTGAACACAACTTGTAAATAGGCATACACTAGTATCAATAACATTATCTATAATACATCAACACCAGGGTATACTCTTTGGTGTTTTATTGATGTAACATAAAATGTCATTTAAAGATTAAAACAATATCTATTATATGAAAATTTTATTGTGGTCACAGAATTAAATTAAATCCAGAAAGAAATTGTGACCTTTTTTCGTGCGTTTTGGTGTTTTAGTCCAACAAGACCTAATTTCACATTATGACATTCAATCAAGAACTGGCATATATCTACTGTTTCAATATACATGCTCTTAGTAGAGCACCAAGGTGTTTAAGATGGCATGAAAGCTATTAAAAAATAATTCAAGCAGCACTGCATCAAGTGAATCATGGATGGCTGTCTACTTTTAATATACCAGTACATGTATATTAAACTTAAACAAGTACATTTCATGTAGATTCTATGCGCGATTTGGGAACCAGAATAGGTTGTACACTCCATAGAAAAGTTTTATATATTTTCCTTCGTATTAATTTTATTTTAAAGTCTTATTAATAATTATCAATTTCATTTTAAAGTAAGATATTTAAAATTGTGACAGTGAATGAAAAGCTCTCTCTCTCTCTCTCTCTCTCTGAAAGAAGATGAAGTAATCTTTTAACAAGACTGAAAAAGCCTGAAGAAGTTACAAGAATTGTTTCAGCAGTTTCTACAATAAAGGAGGTTTTCATGTATTTTTATCAATACATGTATTGTGAATTACTGGTATATGATTTTCATATTGCGACATATTATGGTGATGGATAATACCCCAATATAAAGATATACTGGTAACATTGCACACCCTTCCAAGGGCCTTAAATTAGTACAACTATTCTTATGGTTCCAAAGTATAGTATAACAAATATTCTTATGAGAAGGAAAAAACAACTATTTATAGCACATGAACACATCAGTTCACCTGTCGTTTACCTTTCCCAGCTACTGTTCCCGTCTGTGTAGCAGATGCCCCGCCCTTTGAGGACATTGTGACAGTAACATCGGCCTGCTCATCCAAGTTATTTACAACAGTCACGGGGTAGTCATCTCCCTTTATAGCACTCTCAGGGGCAACCAGCATGTAATTCCTTAAGCCATCAAAAAAAGATTATTATTAAATTTTGTAAATTATAAATATCACAAAATTAGTTTATCTGAACTTCAGTCGCAAGGCCCATAGGCCACATTGTTCACCTGAGTCAACATGACCCTACTGTTCTCCACCAACAGATATTTTCACCTATAAGTTCTGAAGTAAAACTTTGAACACATATCCCCCTTGCCTTCCCTCCAACATTATGATTAGAACAATGCCACTCTTGCCCAATTCTTAGACCTGTCTTTTTTTTCCATTATTCACAAACATAGAGGAACCATTTCAGTCATTTTTTTTTTAAATACAAAGGACCAGTAAAAATTTCCTTGTCTTCAAAACATTTATGACTTGAACATTTCTGTAATATGCTGATTTTTTAATTGCAACTCTTGGGTACTGTGCCACCTTCCTACACCAGACAATGAAATGTATCATTTCAATAGGTTTTATTTGGGTAGTTACTCCATATTTGTCTAGAAATGAGTCAGTATTGGTTTAATCTATGTACAAAGTTTCATTAATATAATATGACATCAGGTTCCTAAAAAACAACGCTTGTCTACAGAAATTTGGGCAAACCTCGTATGTCTATCTCAATTACAGATCAATTCAAAAAATTGTGTCTATAGCACATATAAATATTAAAGCTAAAAGAAAATTTCCCCTGATGACAAGTTTTTTTTTAAATTCAAATTTAAATGATTAAAACTGCAACAAATAGAATGAACTTGGATTATAATTATACTGATTGTTCAGTTGTCAGAGTTTAAGTCTGCTTTTATAGGTCATTCATTCCTTGGAACACTAAAAAAAGTTGCTTTTTCATATAAGAATATGAAAATGAAAAAAAAAAGATTTTCAGTAATAACTACTTCATCTTTTAAATTAAGTTGACTGGTCTAGATTTTATCTTTAGT
This sequence comes from Saccostrea glomerata, assembly GCA_003671525.1. Taxonomy (NCBI): domain Eukaryota; kingdom Metazoa; phylum Mollusca; class Bivalvia; order Ostreida; family Ostreidae; genus Saccostrea; species Saccostrea glomerata. The sequence continues at coordinate 2,010,001 of PRKT01000032.1, forward strand.
TTGAAAATCTGACATTTTAATTTAAATTTTCACAAGCATGGTATTTTGACTTATTGCTTAGAAATAAAGACAGAATAAATCCAGACTCTATTAAAAAGACAATCCTCTCACCCTGTCTTGGCCACAACAGGTATCCCTATAAACAGCAACACCCAAATCCTCATCATACTGCCTCATCAAGCACCTGTAAGGTAAAAATAAATTGTATTGTCATCTGCTGATGTAGGCAGGTATCATCTTGTATACATGACTATATCAAAAAAGACAATTTAATGCCGTACAGTGTATTACAGTGTTAACCTTATCATTTATCAAACAATAGGGAGCAATATTCATCACATATTTTTCGTAATTCCTTGGAACACAATCCTAAAAATATTGATTTGTGTCTTTTTTATTCTGAGTTGCAAAGTATTTTCATTACCATACAAAGGATTTTATTTCCTCAAATCACTACTATTATTTTTTAATTTTCTCATGCCATGGCATCTATTTCCCGAGTCAGATAATGATCCATATAAAAAAAATTAAAATATGCAGATTGAGACCTAAAGTCTCTATACATGTAATTATAAAACGAAAATCACATTTGCCCAAATAAAAAAGCCAACTTGAAAATAAACAACGTACACTTTGTGATTCAAGGCACATAAAAAATCTCTTAAATAACCCTTACAGGTACTTTACAATCAGTTTGAAAGGTGCAGTATATACCATTAAAATGTCATACCCCAGTAATTCCCAACGGTTGTCATTAAAATTCAGTAGAATGTGTAAATTAATGCTAATCATAGTAAACTAACTCTTCAGTACTTTCTTAATAACAAGTCATGGATCCTGTTTTTGTCTGAACCCAAGACACAATGTTTGTAAAACTCCGGTGCATTAGCATACATTAGATGCCTGCAGATACTCTGATAAAATGTTTGTGAACATTACATCTAAGACCAAAAACCTCTTAAAACAAGACTAATGTCCAGTCTGGTCCTATACCCCCATAACAATACTGTCTCTCTCTCAACATTTATGAATTAAATTTATCCACCTGAAACACTCTGAAATATCTAAATTGAAATGTGTGCAATATAACCTGATAACTACGCAAAAGCTCACTGATTAGAGAATTAACACTTTATGTCCCTGCCCAGCTCACTGATTATAGAATTAACAGTTTTTTTTCCTGCCCAGCTCACTGATTATAGAATTAACAATTTGTTTCCCTGATCAGAGCTCACTGATTATAGAATTTACAGTTTGTTTCTCTGCTCAGCTCACTGATTATGGAATTAACAGTTTGTTTCCTTGCCCAGCTCACTGATTATGGAATTAACAGTTTGCTTCTCTGTTCAGAGCTCACTGATTATGGAATTAACAGTTTGTTTCCCTGCTCAGAGCTCACTGATTATAGAATTAACAATTTGTTTCCCAGTGTCCAGAGCTCACTGATCATAGAATTAACAGTTTGTTTCTCTGCTCAGTGCTCACTGATTATAGAATTAACAGTTTGTTTCTCTGCTCAGTGCTCACTGATTACAGAATTAACAGTTTGTTTCTCTGCTCAGTGCTCACTGATTATAGAATTAACAGTTTGTTTCTCTGCTCAGTGCTCACTGATTATAGAATTAACAGTTTGTTTCTCTGCTAAGTGCTCACTGATTATAGAATTAACAGTTTGTTTCTCTGCTCAGAGCTCACTGATTATAGAATTAACAGTTTGTTTCTCTGCTCAGAGCTCACTGATTACAGAATTAACAGTTTGTTTCTCTGCTCAGAGTTCACTGATTACAGAATTAACAGTTTGTTTCTCTGCTCAGTGCTCACTGATTATAGAATTAACAGTTTGTTTCTCTGCTCAGTGCTCACTGATTATAGAATTAACAGTTTGTTTCTCTGCTCAGTGCTCACTGATTATAGAATTAACAGTTTGTTTCTCTGCTCAGTGCTCACTGATTACAGAATTAACAGTTTGTTTCTCTGCTCTGAATTACAATACAAATTGACAACTCATTATCAGCTCAACTGATAATTTACTTTTTTAAAATACAAGTGATTTCGTTGCCAGTAGATCCAATGGGCTGTTAAGTGCTTCATGATTACAGTTGTCCCTAAGACCACAGGGCCAGGGGAATTCCCCCACCTTTAATAGTGCAATCCCCCAGTTATTCTGGGGAAGGAACCCCCAATGCCCTTCTACTGTAGATGTAGTTTTTTACCCAAGGATCATAATTCTGTGTAATCTCTATTTCTATTAAATCTGCTCACTATGTGTCTTGCATGTATATTAAGTATGATAAGATAATGAAAATTTTGCAGAAAATTTGTGACCGTGAATATAATGTTAATGAACATTAATTTCATGTGGAAAAAAGTATTTCTCCAGTACTTTTAATGCCCCTTTCTGCCTCAAGTCTTGTTATTAACAACCTTCAATGAATGTTTCTGAGGTTTTTATTGTTGTGGGTAACCTTAGAAGACAATGTTATACCAGGTACTAGACTGGCAGATAATTGGTTTTATTTTCTAATGTACAGTAGAGCATTGGCCTCCAGGTACTGTAATATTGGCTACCAATTACAATGAGATGAATCAAGTTCCAATTTTATTCTTTAATATTTCCTATGTTAAAATGCCAGTTATAGCAATATTGCTTCGTAGGAGATTGTGTTAGAACATAACAGATAATATAACATATAAGTGTCAGTGATTCAGCTTAGTGATTCCAAAGGGGTACAAAATATGTTGTATACAAAATTATGTAACTCTGCGAAGTTGGGGAATATTCTTGGGCACAGTACATGAACTAAATTGGCAATTCTGATTTATAATCAAGCTCTCTGATTATTATGATTTTTTACACATTAATTCTTCTGATCATTACTGTAATTTCAACAAGAACACTACAAAAAAGATTAATGATATCTGACAAGAGGCAAATATTTAATATATCTCAATCCCCATCACCCAATCTGAATAAACCCCGGGGTCAAGGATATCTTTGATTTTAAAAATAAAACCTTAATTTTATAAAGTTCTTTGATTTATTTCTGATTTCTATTTTTTAAAAGAAAATGTCTGTGTTGTTTTTCCTTCAGCTATATCATTTGACATTTTATTGAACTTTGTACTTGTGAATTTAGAAAATCCATGAAGCAGAGCTCAGTATACCTTATTTAGTGAGTTACCATATCTTCTAAAATTTTATCTAAAATGAATACTGCTACCAGGTACATGTTTTAATTTTAGCTGTATTTTACAGGTAATTTTGAAGCAACTACAGTGGAACTTTATTTTGTACACCAGTATCTCGGATACCAGTGTATTATGGGATATGTCAAACTGACATCATAACACTTCATCCTAATACTTCTACCTTTGTTATCTGCAATCCATGGATATTTCGTGATGAAAATCTTTATTATCTTGAGTCTGAGAAAAAAGTTTGTCTGTATTCAGTACGACAGGATACCGCGAGCAATGATGAACAACCCCAGTGAAGATATTATAAATTTGGCGTGGTATTTAGAAATCTTACATGTTTAATAGAGTATAGTTATTTACAAATTGATCAATAATCAAATAGATTTATATGTACGTCCTCATGTGTTAACCCACATATAGGAAAGTGCTCTCTATGAAAATGACTTACTGTGAAAATCGCTAGCCTTGGCGTGGTCTGTAGTAAATCTAACATGTTTAATAGTGTATAGGTATATTTACAAATTGATCAATAATCAAATAGATTTATATGTACGTCCTCATGTGTACTCACCTACAGGAAAGTGTCTAGTGCTTTCTATAAAACTGACTTACAGTGAAAATCGCTTACCTTGACGAGTCCAGCTATAGCCTATGATAAGGATTTATCAGTCCATTTGTTCCTGTTTTGCACATATTTGAAAAAAATGTATGCTAATAAAATGGGATTTATCCAGATAACACAATTACGTAATTGCTTCTAAGTTCATATACTGTAGATCACTTAATTTTCGCAACACCTTATTTTCGCGAGATAGTCATTGACTCTTTATTAGCAAGACAAAATTTTCACGAATTGTGGTTATTGGTCTATATATAATCTTAAGGAATTCTATTATACCCAAGAGTTAAATTTTCGCGAGCATACCGTCTCGCGTAATTGCGCGAAAATAAAGTTCTCGCGAATGAATAGTGATTTACAGTAGTTGGAGAAAGGGGAATGATGAATCTACAGGGAAAAATTCAGGAATAAAGTCATAAATATGATATTCATTATCATCAGATTCCCAAGCTCCTAAATAGTTTGGAATTTATTAGCATTATTCTTGAACTCTGAATGTTTAATGCTGGATTGTCATATTCAAAAACTGAAAAGTCAAAAAAAATATTTTGCAGGCAAATCTTATTAAATACAATTTGCTACATAAAATATACTATTTATTCACATTTTAAGATTATTCATTCCTGTGTTAAAAATAAAAACTCTTTATTACTAATAAATTTTTTTCATCTTTTTGCATTCTTTTTTTTATTATTTCCTCCTTATTTTCTTACTTTTCATCAATAAATAATTATTAAATTGGTAATAATACACATAACTTCACGTTGAATGCAGACAATAAACTGTTAGGAAAACATATTTCACCCTTGTTATTCTGTACATAATTATTAAATGTGTCAAAAATGGCAACACAACTTGTAGTAATTAAACAATGAACTCTTATCTGATCATTCATCCCCAATAGGCTAAATAAATACATTCAGTCCAAGTTTGATGCACATAAAAGATCATATCCATTTTGTGATTGCATTACGGTAATTGCGACAACTCAGTATTTCAATCTCGATGTTTACCAAGTTTGTTGGTTGAAAAATCATAAACACTTTCTTTAATTAATGGACATTTACAGCATTTTCATTAAAACAAACTGTAAAGGTTATTATGCACACAACATAAGTCATCTTTTAGAAAATGCCCTATAACTGATAAAAAGGGATGAAAATCGGGTAAATTTTCTACAAGTGTACACATTAGGCATAGTTTTTAACCACGACACCTATTTATGCATCTTGCCTACACAAGTCTCTCTATGCATGCTCCACATATGTATATTTCTAAACAGAGGTAACAACAAGTTGATGAAACAAGAATTTCAGCAAGTCTTGATTATAAGTTAAAATTTCATGTGTTGATACAATGACCTTGTCAGCAAGTACAATTAATTTATCATTGAGTCAAATGTTGACTAAGGTATTTCAAGGCAGCGTTTTTTTTCCTTATATAACTGGTACCGATAAACGGCACCGTTCCCAATGCCAAAAAACGTTAATTTTTCCCAATTCTGTGACTAAAAATTCCCAATTCAACTGTGAAGCAAAAGATTACGACGACATCGTACTTCTTGTTAAATGAAACATTGTACAAGTTGACTAATTGTTTCACTTCCGCTTAAATCGAAAGTAGAGAAAGTCGTAATTTGGCGGGAGCAGTGGTTTAGACAGCGTAGTGTCATATATTTTGACAAATTGAAAGCATGAAAATGTGAAAACAAGGAACGTTGATAAGACAACAATAAGTACTTGTTGTTTATTCTTTAAAACAAGCAGTAATAGGTAATTAAGTAGGAATAAACGCAAAATACGTTGCATTTGCATAAATAAGAGAAAATTTTCCTTTGTTTTGTTTCGATGTTATTTTTCCCAATTGAACAGGTACCGGACCCTTTCCCAATGGGTGGAAAAAAATCGCTGTCATAGTATTTATTATGCCATTATTTACACACTGAATTGTCGACAGATTTTTCCGTTATTTCCGATTATGACAGAGGGCATACTGTGAGTGTGACCAGTTAGTAGGAAATGCTCACTCCTCAATGGCACCTGATCCCACCTCTGATGTTTTGGAGGCCTATGTTTGCTCTGCTTCTATTTTGCATTGTTTTATGGGTTCTTGAGCTTAAATACTGTTCTTTATCTCCATATATTTCATTCCCAAAAATCTCACCTTTGGGACGTTCTTGAACGAATTTGTCAACACAAACAGATGGCAAGCAATTATGCACAAATGAATTCTTCTACCTGGTTGGGCACAACCTACCAAATGGTCTTTATCCCCCGTTTGGTAGACAATCTACCATATCGGTGACGAAATTTACTAACCAAATGGGGGACTTTTTTATTCAATTGCAATTTTTATTAAAATAAAACAAAAGCGTATTTATTTAGGCATTGGGGGATTTTAGTGAACATATTCCTCACACAACATAAATCGGTCGAATTTCTATGTGCAATTTCTCCATAACTTTGTAAAAACAATACCCATAGTTGTCTGTAACAGCCGAACTTCTTGATCAATCGATCAAAAAAAATCTTTGTTGTGTCGAGCTTGTTGGATAAAAATTTTATCTAGTGATTTAACTCTTGATGAGTTAACTTTCAATCTCTTTTTGGATCTTTGTCAATGTTTATCTCCGTGAAATCCTGTTTAACACGAGTTCCTCATGCCTTACCGGTATGGTGGGCACTTACTGCTATAAAGTTAAATTTTTCCATAGTTGAACGTAATATGTGTCGTCATTTTTCTTTTAGGATGAAGTTGCTGATTCCTTGCGACCTTTTGGGGTTTAATATGCATATTACTGGTGAATTTAATGAATTTGAAAAATAATTAATATTCAATAAATGATGTCCAAAATGACTTTTGCCATTATTCTTGTTTTTGTTCCAAGTACATCGTTTTAAAACAATAATTGTATCATACTCCAACTGCATTTACTATTTATATAAAGAACAAAGCCATTGTGTTCAAAATAAAACGAAATAAAGGCGAATACTTATTTTTCTTCTGATTTCCTAATTGAAAATTAACACAAATGTGCCTCTGTAGTTAAATCCAACTTTTCATCAGGTTTAAAAAAGATCATCATTTTGATTGGTTTGCACTAATTGATTGATTGCCCGGATAATCGAAATAGAAAGCAAAGGACATGATTGACAGGTACAGCATCATTAGAAAAGAAGAGAATTTTCTTTTAAAGTAAAAATATTGCATTTGTTTACATAAGCTACATTTTTGTCAAATTTTTGAACGACTCTGCGCAACAAATTGCACATAGAATTTCTGATTTTTTTCACCCAGAACACCGATAAATATCTACATTTTATTCCACAAGGTTTAAAATTATGCGCAATTTCACTACACTCCCTGGAATTAAACACAACCAATATTGTCCCCTAAATGGTCAGTAAAATTCGTCACCGATGTGGTAGATTGTCTACTAAACGGGGGATACAGGACCATTTGGTAGGTTGTGCCCAACCTGTTTACTGCAGGGTTCTCACAAATTTTGGGACCGGGGAGGGGGAGTTGAATCTTTTGCCAATAATTTACCTTAAGTGTTTCATTGATGCAATTTCCAAGAGTGAGTAAAACTTATTTAGTTTTTATATTGACATTTAGCAGTGTTAGACATGATATCCTACAACTGTGTCAGGACGATCGGGTCTCGATCAGTCCTTCTATAAACTGAAATACTTACCAATTACACTTACAACGATGTTGTCAGGATATACTGTACTGACTGCATCGGATTATCATGTGAACCTGTCACAAGTATCTGCAGTTTCGACATTAATTACAATTATCACCTCCGATATCGACCCTATCGCGCGGTATGTGTAGACACGAGTTAGCACACATGTTCTGTGTACTTTTGAACACTTACCTTTTACTTGCTGTCCTGTTTGTTTATCTACGTCTCATGCTTTTTGAATAGATATATACCCTGTTTCGCTTCCCTTCGTTGATTTTATTCAATATCGAGAAGCTCGTGTTACTCGGAATTCCTCGGGCTTGTCGATTCCCGCCAAAAGTCAACAATATAATATGATTGTGGCGCTGTCAAATATCCTGACCTAAATAAAGAATTTAAATGATAGACAGTCAGTATTGGCTGTAAATATCTGTAGAATATTCCAAAGAATAAAATTAAGATCGTTTGTCTTTCATAAAAACATTAAACAAGCTGCATATATATAGATTGGATGCAAAAAGTTTTTATTCGTTGTTTTTTGCCCTCCCGCGGTAGTATAGCTGTGAATTCAATGAAATAACGTAACGTTGCATTCCTTAAAGAAAATTTGTAAGAAAATGCCCATATTCAATTAAAGAAGAAAAAAATTTCGTTATATCCATCAAATCATTTTATATTCATGCGTCTTTGTGACAGAGATCTTCAATTTCTTTCGGGAAAAAAATACCGAAAAAGCAATTAGGCCTACGCTTACATTCTCTTATACAGAGTTCAACAGGTAAAATGTCCATTACTAAAAAAGGATTAGAATTTCTGACATCGGAATAAAACCACGAGAAGAACCGTTGAATCAATTATTTTGGGTACATATTCACTACAGTTATGCTTGAAAGTTTTTTTTTTTTAGCGTTGCAGCCTGTATCTGCACAGGAAGCTGATTGCAAAAATAGGTCGAAGATACAATACATTGGCGTCGGAGGCCAATTGAAACACTCTCTACCTTCGGCTCATACATTCACCTCTGTCGTTGGCTCGCGTATATCACAGTGTTAAACACGAGAAATAGTGCGTTTGTTTTAATTGATTACAATTCAATTTCTATGCTTATGTCTACGTTTTGAGATAGATATTCACTAAATCAATCAAGAACTATTAGTTTAATTTGAAACAATCCTGCAAATATAACGTTTTATACGTTATGTCAAAAATCTTGACGTGAGCCCATTGCAGAGGTGTTTGAGAGAGGAACGAACGACAACTCTGCATGGGAGATTG
>PRKT01000032.1:2023761-2053738 GCA_003671525.1 Saccostrea glomerata
ACCAATAACTTTTTGAAAAGATGCACATTTCATAAAAATCCTTTAATTTTCAATATGTCTATTTTCAATGACTACACATGTGATCAATGTTACCACATTTATACAATTATAGTAAGATTTATTACTTTTGGACAATGTGTGACATTTATGTTGACATTGTAAAAAGCCTATAAAACAAACACTTCTTTATAGAATCAATTCATTTTCATATCTAAATAAAGTTTTGATTTTGCACATTTTGTATTAAACGTTGTTTGGTGCCAAATTAGAAAAATGAATTCTTAAAATGTAGGTCATTTCTGGGGTGTAGCATTTTAACGTGACGTTTTTGCCGTCAAATTCAATTGTGACGTATAGCTACATGTAGTGCATATATGTAACACGGCAATTGTTATTAAAATTTAAGGCATCGCAAGTTAAAATTCTGTCTAGAGATCTTTTTCTTAATAACATGGCAACATTCTGTAGAATTAAAAAAAATTTTCAACATCAATTTTTCATCCAGCATTACAAAATTTGCCATTTTACGAATCTTAAAAACTTTGCGACATTGAACCTCCAAACTTTGTGACACACCATCTTAGTCAATGTCCCCACAATAAATCGGCTTAATATCAGAAACCCAACATATATATCAACACAAAATATCAGTTTAATTTAAAATATAGTTCCTTGCACACAAAAAGGATCATTGACATGCCATTTCAAAATTGATTTTGCTCATGAAATTATTTTTTTAAGTTACCGATGACATTTCATGTTCCTTCAAAATTTCTTCGGATAACGCTTATCTACTATCGCTGTCTTGCATTTTGAACAACGCGTTCACAACATTCGGATTGAACAAAATCACAATTGTAAAACTTTACATCAGTTACATCATATTTTGAACTTTTCTGCTAAATTTCATGTTTGTATTGTTTGTTTTATGGAATTTATCAACATTTTGTTATTGCGTGTGCGACGCTCCTGTTACCTATCTACATGCGTTTTTTGACGTTATTGATTGAATAGTCGAATTAATATATTTGATAATTGGAATTTTTTTATCAATATTTTTGTTAAAACGTATTTAGTATACAATTACCGACCGAATGATATATAGTTTTCATAAAGTGAATTGTTTTAAAATTATGGAAATAACACATATGCCGCCGTAATAGTAATTATTGACTTTTTGACACCAACACCGTGCGCGACATATCCGAGTTGGGTTTGAAAAAATAATGCATTTACACGTTAAACGTCACAATCAGGCAAATTTAAAGTATGAATAAGTCACAAATGTCTTAAATATAGAATTTTACATTTACAGATTTATTGAAAAATATAGAATTTTACAGCGCAAATCAAACATATTTTAAGCAACCGTCGAGCATTTTTTTCTCGTGTAGAATGTTAAAAAATAAATCTTCTCACAAAACAAAGAAAATCCATGTCGTGTGTAACCTTGTTAACGCTTACATTCAATGGTGGCAAGAAAACTAAAGCGATACTTCTTTATGAAACTGTAATGCAAATGATTAAAACGTGCATGTGAATGTAAAAGTTCAATTTACAAGAAAGTTTAACGAGAAACAAAGTACATGTATATCAAAATAATTAGTTTTTCTTACATAAATTGAAATATTTCATTGAGGTTAATATTTAAGTCTAGCAGCCAATAAATGGATTACATGTTCTACGAAAATTGTCCAGCCTTAAATGACGTGCAGAAATAAGATACAGTCGTTATTCAAGAGATTCAATTCTAATTTAAGTTTCATCGATCAAAAATTAACAAACTTCTTCAGAGAATCTGGATCCCCCGCTCAAGGAGTATCCCCCCTTAAGGAAATTAAGAAGACAGGCGTGGATTGGGGGCGGGGGTCGAAGAGGGCGGATACTCTAAGAAGGGAGGGTCGGGGGCATAGGGTGATATTATATAAAATTTCATTGCAAAAGATCAAGGCTTCCTGAGATATTGCCCGGAAATGTATGAATGTACAGCTTTGGCCTCTGACGAGTTGACTTCAAAATAAACAGGGTCAACATTAGGAAATTGTGGTATGAAAGTTCACTGCAAAGCTCAAAGGTTTCTGAAGATATAGCTCGGAAAAAAGTGTTGAAAAAGAGAAAATACTAACTTAGCTATAACTTCTGAAAGGTTGATGAATGTTCTTTTAGTTTCACATGTGTATTCATTTTGTGTCAAGAGCTTTAAAATAGGAACCAGCAATTTAAACCCAATTACCTTGACAATAGAGTAAAAAAAGGGGGGGGGGTTAGTGGCCCACTGCCACATAAAGAAAACGATTCATTATTTCTTAATTATGTATATTTTGGGCACAAAAATAGGGGAGGGGAGGCCGGTCTCCCTCTAAATCCGCCAGTGATTTAGCCAAGAAAATCAGCACATTCCTAGAGGGCTTTGCACTGAGAGGAATATATGCTTTTTCTTGGCTGAATAAACCATCTTGTTTCCAAAAATTCATGCAATGAATTGTTTATCATACCAAAACAAACAAAATATTTATAAACAAGAGGCCTATGGGCCACATAGCTCACCTGAGCAGATTGACTAGGGGAAAAAAGCAAAAATCGGTTAAGTATTGAAAAGTTTACAGAGTGTGTGTGTGGGTGTTGGGGAGGAGGGGGGAGTAGCTTGAATTTATCAAGATAACAAATGGCTTTGCTGTTCTTGAGCAGAAGATTTTGTCCTTTTTATTCAGCATTTGCAAATGACCTTGATTGTGGCCCCACCCTGACCCCAGGGCCCTCATATGAACCAATTTGATTTTACACTATCTGAAAATGCCTCCATATCAATTTGACTAATCATAGCTTTTCTGTTCTTGAGAAAAAAAAATTCCTGTATATTTTAACGTAGAACTTTGATGCCCCATATTGTGGACCCATTTGAACAAACTTGAATCTACACTACCTAAGGATGTTTTCATGTTTATAAATATGTCTTATCATGGCTCTCATGTTCTAGGAAGGAATAGTTTTAAAAGATTTCTCCATGCATTCCTATGTAAAACTTATCGTCCATTGCGGTCCTACCCTACCCCTGTGGGTCATGGTGTGAACAAACTTGAATCTACACAATCTGAGGATACTTCCACAGAAATATGACTATATGTGACCCTTCTAATCTTGAGAAGAAAATTTTTAACAATATTTTTCTGTTTTTCTATGTAAAACTTTGATCTCCCATTGTGAGCCCCATCCCACCCCCAGGGGTCATGAGCTCATGATTTGAACAATCTTGAACCTACAAAACCTAAGGATACTTCCATATAAATACAAGTATGACCAATCATGGCTTTGCTGTTCTTGAGTAGAAATGTTTTAAGGAATTTTCCTATGTAAAAACTTAAATCATCCAATGTGGCCTCACCCTTCTCCCGGGTCATGATTTGAACAAACTTGAATCTTCACTACCTGAGGATGCTTTCATATAGGTTTCCTCTTTCATGGCATAGTGGTTCTTGAGAAGAAGATATTTTAAAGATGCCATTATTTATTCACTTCTTCCTAATTACCTCCCCTTGAAAGAGAGTGTGGCCCTTAATTTTTACAAACATGAATCTCCTTTACCCAAGAATACTTTGTGGAAAGTTTGGTGGAAATTGACCCTGTGGTTCTTGAGAAGTAGAAAATGTGAAAAGTTTACAAACAGACAGATGACGCGGGACAAAATATAGTGAGTAAAGCTCATTTGAGCCTTTGGCTCAGGTGAGCTAATAAACTCAAACCTATAAAAAAACATATCGTATAATCCCTCTTTACCGCACAGGCACTTAGAAAATTGTGAAAAGGGGCTGGTTATTTTGGTCATTATAATATTTAGTGTTATATTTTAACTTCATGAAATCTTTTGAAAAATTTTATCTATGCTAAATAATTCATTTATCCATCGAGAAATCAGAGAATAAACAAGGAGAACAAATTTTGCAGGTAACTTTCATTTTTGGAAATACATGATTAGGTCTTTCTAAAAATCTTTCACTTTCAGGGATACTTTATCTACTATACGTTACCCAATAACCAAGTTTCATTTTCAATTTTCAATTTTTTCAAGCCGTTCACGGTAGCTTTGTTGGTAGAGAGTTCACTTTTTGATCGAGAGGTCGTGAGTTCGAATCTTGGCCGTGACTGACCTAAGTCGATAAAAAATTGGTAGCAACTGTTCCTTCGCCATGCACTCGGCACTTGAAGTGAAAGTTGCGGGTCCTTCAGATGAGACCTTAAAATCTGAGATCCCATGTCACAGCAGGCATTCGCACAATAAAGATCCCTCACTGCTCAATGGCCACGAGTGCTAAGTAAAGGTCAAAATTTGAAATCCATACCATTGTATTTGGTGAAGTTTAGATATGATGGGAAAATTCTTGAATGGGACGTAAATTATTATTTTTATCACTGTACTGGGGGCCCTTATTTCCTGACAATTGAAAAAGACCTAGGGGCCACTTGTAGGGGCAGGGGCGTTTAATAGGGACTATACAGCAGCTTTCACCATCTGACAATGCCGGTCTTTTGTGGATATCATACACTTCTTCAAGACCTAACTGTTTCCTCTTCACACTACCAGAGTATGACTATACCTTCTCTGTAATATTACTCTATACCTAGATTTGTATCTATCTGACATCTGTTTCTTCTACCATTCACAACCTGAACATGTCTAACGCCCAAAACCTGTTTTATAAGTTTGTCTGAGTCTCTTTGCACTTTTTATGCTGTGCTCTGTAGCATACAGAAAAGATACACACAAAACTACTTATAAACATAATTTAATGCATTTTAAGAACAAGACATACCACTCCTCAGATCGTTTTGAGGACATTCTTTTCATTAGCCCTTCATGTTCTTTAAAGTATAACACAACATTATAAAACTGTTCATATTAAGAAACGTTATTCTGGACAACTAAACTTTATCCGACAACTAGATAGTCTCCTTTAATTTTGTGGGGAGCTACGGTAAGATTGAGGGGGGCGGGTCCCTTCCTGATGCGGCCCGAGGAGTCGTAATGGGAGCCGTGGCAGGGACAGTACATTCCTCCGGGGTGTGCGCCTTGGTCCTGGAGGGGGATACACCCTTAAAAATACAAAGAATGTCAATAAATCACAGGAAAAAGAAACATGTCATCCCAATAACTCTAAGAAAAAAGAAACATTTCATCCCAATAAATCTAAGGGAAAAAAACATTTCATGCCAATAAATCAAAGAAAACAGAAACCTTTCATGCCAATAAATCAAAGAAAAAAGAAACATTTCATGACAATAAATCTTAGGGAAAAAACATTTCATGCCAATCAATTTTTCATCCCCACAGAAAAAAAAACAATCCGAATCTAATTAATCTTCACGTAGACACCTTGATATTTTTTTTCTATAACAGTCGCATCAATTTCCATTTAACCAAGGCAATATACCCGGTAAACAGTGTTTCCAGTAACAAGCCAAAATAAATTAGGGTAGATAAGAAGACAATAATTTTATTTTTCAACTTTATTTTTTATTTTCTAAGCATCAATTAATCACCCAATACTAAGGGTTTTTTAAATCATATATACATACACATTTATAATTGAACAAGCACAACAAAACAAATGCTAATATAGACACATTACTACAGTACAGTGTCCGAGACAAGTATTTTATTGACCACACTAATAGTCTATAAGAAACTAATAGAGAACAAATGTAAGGTTCAAAATGTGGAATATTTAATGATAGGGTATGAAGATGAAATAAGCCTTTTTTATAAGGGTGATTTTGGTTACTGGAAACCCTCCGAAACATACACATTTTTTCAGCCTAATTACTATACTATTTTACCTAAATGTGTACAGACTCCTATCAACACCATCCACTCGGGCCTGAGTGATCGGTCTGAGTCGTGCTGGGGGTCTCGGAGGGACAGGAGGTCCACAGACTGCTCAATCTTTATTTCCTCTTCTGTTCTGTGTCGTACAAATAGTGGCATCCCCTTCCAGGTCGTGAGTATGCTTGTTCCTACAGGGATATCGGTCAGCTTGACTTCCGTCACTGCCATGGCCCTGGCGGCATCGTTAATGTCCAGATAGCCCACCAAGTCCTGTACCAGCTCTTTACCCATGTAAGCTGTGGCAGCTGTCACCCCTGTACAACAATACACACATCACTCAGCCAAATGAATTATCAGCTTTTCAAATGATGATGATGATTGAGATTCTATTTTTGATATGGACATTTCTTTTTAATTGTAACTAAATATTTTGTATGTAACCTCTACAGACTAGAATGAAAGAGTTTTGTATAATCTTATTTCTTCCATAACTACACAGAGTTTGAGATTATCAGCATTCCCAGATGTAATTTCAGTCAGGAAAATGTCAAGCAATAACAAGCCACAAATTGATTTCTAAATGCTGTGTTTTTTTAGCATTAATATTTTACAATTGTCATTGTTCCTAAAACATTGTTATATAAACATCCTTGGATTGTAACAGATTGTTTGGGTCTTTAATGTCTGAGGCACACACAAGATTGGGGTTACTGACTTCACCCCCCCCCCTTAAAAAGTAATCAAGATTATCATTTCCAATCACCACCTGGCATTACTAAGTACCAAGTCTTATCCAGTGAAGATCCAAAGTCCAGTCCTTACACCAGGTTACAAGCTTTTCTTGCATTTTTTATGCGCCTTGATCGATAGATCCAGGGCATATATTGTTTTTGTTCTATGGGGCTCAGTAAACTTGATTATTCTTATGGTTGCATGGGATTTAAGATGAATAATATTCTTATGGTTCCAAGGGACTGAACACAACTTGTAAATAGGCATACACTAGTATCAATAACATTATCTATAATACATCAACACCAGGGTATACTCTTTGGTGTTTTATTGATGTAACATAAAATGTCATTTAAAGATTAAAACAATATCTATTATATGAAAATTTTATTGTGGTCACAGAATAAAATTAAATCCAGAAAGAAATTGTGACCTTTTTTCGTGCGTTTTGGTGTTTTAGTCCAACAAGACCTAATTTCACATTATGACATTCAATCAACAACTGGCATATATCTACTGTTTCAATATACATGCTCTTGGTAGAGCACCAAGGTGTTTAAAATGGCATGAAAGTTATTAAAAAATAATTTAAGCAGCATTGCATCAAGTGAATCATGGATGGCCGTCTACTTTTAATATACCAGTACATGTATATTAAACTTAAACAAGTACATTTCATGTAGATTCCATGCGCGATTTGGGAACCAGAATAGGTTGTACACTCCGTAGAAAAGTTTTATATATTTTCCTTCGTATTAATTTTATTTTAAAGTCTTATTAATAATTATCAATTTCATTTTAAAGTAAGATATTTAAAATTGTGACAGTGAATGAAAAGCTCTCTCTCTCTCTCTCTCTCTCTGAAAGAAGATGAAGTAATCTTTTAAAGGAATCAAAACCTTTTCATTTATACCAAATCATAACGAGAATTATTTTGAAATACTGTAGATTCCCTATTTTTCGCGAGTACTTTTTATCGCGAATGGGCTCTACAACAGTTAATAGCGAGAATAAGAATTCGCCAATGGATGGTTGATCAAGAGTTTTAACATACATTTCAGCACCAATGAAATAAAGGCGAGTGATTTAAGTTCGCGTTTGGTGCTTCTCGCGAAATTACGCTATAATTAATTCTACGCTTATATTTAGGAATCTACAGTAACCGATGGAATAGGAATAGTAATACTAACTAAATCTGTCAAAATGCATATGAGCAGTCTCGTTTAAAGTCACCATTTCTTAAGTTCTACGGTTGACACAATGACCTTGTCAGCAAATACAATTTATTATACTGAGTCAAATGCTGACTGACGTTTTCCATACTAATCGTTAGTCCATTATTTATACACTGAATTGACGGATTTTCCCGTTATTTCCCGATCATGACATGGAACACACGGCGGGTGTGACCGGTCGGCAGGGATGCTCACTCCTCCATGGCACCTGATCCCAGTGGAGCTCCGCGTTTGTTCTGCTTCTTGAATACTGTTTTTTATCTCAGTATGTTTCATCTATAGTCCCTTTATAAAAGAAAAATGCCTAAATGCAAAATGTGCAAAATCCATTTTCAGTTGTAACGGTGAATGGTAGGGGTATGTTTTTGAAAAATAATTATGAGATTCAGAGAACTATTATGTATCCAAATTGATTCGATATGCAAGACCATTGGGGTACGTTCGAACATTTTCTATTTAACTAGACAAGCTTTTGACAAGCGTATCGTCACGTTTCCTATATTGCAAAGGCGTCGGAACTGGGGGGGGGGGGGGCTTAACCCCCCCTCCCACTTTTTTTCCAGATATATACTTAGTAGAGACATTGAACATTGCTGCGTAGGTTTTCACTTAGTCCCCCCACTTTCAATTGGCCTCCGACGCCAATGTATTGTATCTTCGACCTATTTTTGCAATCAGCTTCCTGTGCAGATACAGGCTGCAACGCTAAAAAAAAAAAACTTTCAAGCAGAACTGTAGTGAATATGTACCCAAAATAATTGATTCAACGGTTCTTCTCGTGGTTTTATTCCGATGTCAGAAATTCTAATCCTTTTTTAGTAATGCACATTTTACCTGTTGAACTCTGTATAAGAGAATGTAAGCGTAATTGCTTTTTCGGTATTTTTTTCCCGAAAGAAATTGAAGATCTCTGTCACAAAGACGCATGAATATAAAATGATTTGATGGATCTAACGAAATTTTTTTCTTCTTTAATTGAATATGGGCATTTTCTTACAAATTTTCTTTAAGGAATGCAACGTTACGTTATTTCATTGAATTCACAGCTATACTACCGCGGGAGGGCAAAAAACAACGAATAAAAACTTTTTGCATCCAATCTATATGCAGCTTGTTTAATGTTTTTATGAAAGACAAACGATCTTAATTTTATTCTTTGGAATATTCTACAGATATTTACAGCCAATACTGACTGTCTATCATTTAAATTCTTTATTTAGGTCAGGATATTTGACAGCGCCACAATCATAGTGGGTGCGTTCAGAGTACTACCATTGGCTGACAAAAGTTGCCGCTGGTAGAATTTTTAACCAATGGTAAGACAATGGTACCAAAGTTTGCCGAAAAAATTTACCATAGGTAGATTTTTCTGCAGACGAACTAGAGCTCTGTTAGCGATGGTAACTTTTTTAATGACGTCAAACAAAATGGCGGTACTGATCAAGTCGGTCCTACTAAACAGAGAACCCGAGAGATCAGGATATCGGTCAGCTTGACTTCCGTCACTGCCATGGCCCTGGCGGCATCGTTAATGTCCAGATAGCCCACCAAGTCCTGTACCAGCTCTTTACCCATGTAAGCTGTGGCAGCTGTCACCCCTGTACAACAATACACACATCACTCAGCCAAATGTGAAATCTCTTGTTACAAAGTCTACAATCATTTCTTGCAATTCAGTTTTTCAACCAATTTTTCTTAATTATAGGTTGCATTATTATGTTCATTTAAATACAAATTCTTTTGATAATCATATTGTAACTGCATAGTATATATATCATACCCTAATATCAAGAAGAGAAGAGAGTCAATGATTGGCTGTAAATATTTGTAATATCCTACCTCCTACTATGGTATAGGAGAAGACCTTTCTTGTGGTATCATTGGTGTCTCTCGGAACATTGGCCTTCTGGGAAGTCAGAGTTCGGTATTTGGAGAAGTCGGGTTGTGGGAGATCTGTGTGGTAGCCTCTCCTGGCTGCAGATAGTAAAATAACACTTTCATATTGCTGATTAATATGCAATTAAACATATTTTTTTCTTTAAATATGCACTTTTCGAACTTCATTTTGGTAATGCAACTATCATTTGCAGAACTGTCAAAACTTTTAAATCTCTGTCAGACATTTGGTCTGACAAAGTCAAATGTTGCTCTAAAAAAGTGTCCATCAGATGCCTGAGAAGTGATTTCTGAATATTCTTTTCTCCTTTTTGAATGAACTGAGGATAGGCAGTGCAAGTAACAGCTGTGTAAAGATTTTTGATAGGAAATAACTGCGCTCGCCCCAACGGTCGCACCGTAGAACATATTTAAATAAACAAAACTAAATACATACACAGACAACTGACAGCGGCAACCCTTGCATTGAACGACTGTAATTCAGGAGAAGTCTTCCCTATCACTGGAATATTTGCCGTTTGGAACTTAACTAATGGCCCTGTATTACTTTTGGTTACCGTGTGCGAAAGTCTTGAGACGGCTGAAGCTAAAGGAGCTCGAACAGTGTTTGGAAACATCGACATTGTCGCCAAACTGTTACAAAAACCGTCTTGGCAAGGTTAACGGATGTTAAAGGGCCCGTTTTTGGTAGCTATCAATCTAAATTTTACCTTCCGGATGGAAATGGAAAACTGTCCCAGTCTGAGTAATATGATGACCACCGATCGGTTTCTATTTTCGTTGCAATTTCATGAGCCATAATTTCGTTTGTTCATTTTTTTTTCAATTGAAAAACCGATATATTTATTTAAAATCTTAACTGTAAGCTCAATTTTCACTATTTTTTTCTAACAAATGCAAAATGCTTGTTTTAGATTGATTGATTGTATGTTGTTTAACGTTCCTCTCTGGAATTTTTCACCCATATGCTGATATGGAGACGCCACCACTTGTCGGTGGAGAGCTACAAATTTTATCCTTTACTCGGCACTTAGGGTCATTGAGAAGTGAGGGATCTTTTTCATGCCAACACCTACCGCGACACGGGACCTCGGTTTAAATACGGTCTCATCCGAAGGACCGGTCTCCACGTCCCACAGTGGGATTCGAACCCGCTCCTTACTTCGCGACTTTAAAACTATGCTAAGTTTTGACGTTTTTTTTTTGGCGTATCTAAAAATAATCAAACAATATTAAAACAAATTCAATGATACTAAACAAGTTGGCGCTCAGAGAATTTTATATTTATTTAATTAATCATTTCCATGTAGAAATTTTTAACAGTTAGTTGATAAGGAGTCCTACAGTGAAACAGACGATTAAATGTTGCTGGAATTCTATCAGTACCAAAATTAATATTTAATACCATTTTTAATTACATATATATATTTTCAATTTATCATTTTTTAACGAATTTAATTAGTGAAGGCAAGCGACTTAATTAAGTAGCTAATAGCAGCATTACCCGTGTTAAAGCTACAATTTCAGAGTTTTCTGAATATCAATGCAGATCATACAATGATTAGGTTGTGAGGATGAAATTGGGCTATTCAAGTAAAACCAAGATAAAATTCTTTTAATTAGAGTCGGAAAATAGAAACAATGTGACAGATAAACAAGAAATTAGAAACTCATATCCCAGGTGACTATCATGGCCCATGAGCATTTTCCGGAATTATGCGATTAGTTTTATTCACAAAATTTTAGATTGCATTATGTTACGACATAAAAATAAAGTACTCGAATTCAATAAATCTAATTAATTTTCATATTTTATAAGTAAATTATTGCTTCTTTAAATGATAGCAATAAAGCAAATCATAACAGGTATTCATTATGATAAATAGGCCTATTGCGACATGTGCATTCTGGGATATAGAATTCAAAAATGGCTTCCGATAGCGAATCTGGAACTGAATATGAGGTAATATACTGCGTTTCTTCCTTCAAAACTTTATTTAATTTTCATATATTTAAGGTAATTGAAACTCACACAAAAGAATAAATATACCAGCATCTATTTTATTCTCATTCTTACGTTTGTTTTTGCATGAATCCGATCGCGTCAGTATTGCACGTTTGTTTTCAGATTGTTCTTGTCTTTCTATTTAATAGCTGAACATTTTATATGTTTCACGGTGCCACCTTTGTGGCGAATGCAGTGAGATTTATTAACTGGTATAATAATAACGCAATAATGCTCACACTTGACAACTCAAACAGCACGACCAAATCTAGACTCTGACGTCACATGACGTATGTTCGCGGCCCAAGATCTACACCACATTCTGCAGACCAAGAATGACATATGGATTAGAGGCTGTCATTTTATCTAGAAGCGAAGAACAAGAACTGCTACTTTATGAGAGAAAATTACTGAAACAGATCCAAGGGCTACCAGTAAAAACACCTACCATTGCTGTGTAAGCGGATGAACAACCTATATAGTTATGATGAGCAAGGGCCCTTATCTTGCAGAATTGTGTGTTTTAAGGCCCCAGGGTCAGGGGTTGGGTGGGGGAGGGGCTCTGCTTATATACTGAAAATTAATTTATTGTTTTAAATCTGCTCCTTTGTATTTATAAAACATTTATTTTCTTTGATAGGCAATTTTAAGGGTGCATTTTAATAATTTGTGCAATGTTTGGACCTAGGGTCAGGGGTTTATGTCACCATGTAAGGGGCACTACTGATTATTGCTGAATATTACTGATTACTTGGAGTGCCTTTTTGTTCCCCTACCCTGTGTATGGGTATTCAGTTACCAAGCTAAGCAACTGTTAAGTGTATTGTTATGATGATCAATGGTGCCTCTTTCAAAATTGTGAATGCCATATAGCATCTGGCTTAAAACATGAATCAAATTCAATACACTGTAACTGGAAAGTTGTTGCATAATGCTCAGGTGACCTATAAGGCCCGTGGGCCTCTTGTTTTCAAAGTGCGTTAATATTGTCGATATTAACGCACTTTGAAAAAAAAATAATTTAACGCACTTTGAAAAAAAATTTCAAAGTGCGTAATTTTTCAAAGTACGTTGTAACAGTGCATCTTTGCCTTTACATATCATAAATCATGGTAATAATGAAACCCTCTTCAGTATGTAAAATCTGATCTTTTCCTAAAATGAATTATTGTCACAGTGTGTGAAAAACTATCTGGAATATTTCATAAGTTTATACTGGTACTT
Source organism: Saccostrea glomerata (assembly GCA_003671525.1). Lineage (NCBI taxonomy): Eukaryota > Metazoa > Mollusca > Bivalvia > Ostreida > Ostreidae > Saccostrea > Saccostrea glomerata. Next base: position 2,036,675 of record PRKT01000032.1, read on the forward strand.
ATCCACTCACATTTGGAGTTGTGGATGGGAGGGGTTGGATCTTATAACCTTGACTGAGTTTATTGTTCATTTTAACAAATCGCTCACTCTCAAACATTGAACGAGAGTCCTGGGGCTCCTTTTACGAAAGAACCAACCACTAAGACAAAAAAAAACCCTTATATTGAATGTAAAATTTTCCATTAATATTTGAGTTTAAAGTTGCTTATTACATTCCTTTTATAAAGTTTAAAACCATTTTCAGTTTAAGGCAAATAAGATAGTTTTAAGCAGAATAATTTTTAATCGTAGCTGTAAGTTCCTTTGAAAAACGGACCCCCATCTGACGGCTTTGCCATTTACTGACCGTAAACTTAAAATGCTTCCTACAGGACTTGTAGTTATTTGTCATAATATAATAATGTAAAGAATTTTGCACAGTTAACCTATTTCGATCTGCGGTGTGTACTACTGGCTCATTGATAAACAATTTTGTATATCAAGAGATAGTTCTTCCTGACCCAATTTAAATACGGTCTCATCCGAAGGACCGGTCTCCACGTCCCACAGTGGGATTCGAACCCGCTCCTTACTTCGCGACTTTAGAGCAGAAGCTCTGTCCACTGTGCCACGCGGGCGACTTGTTGCTTTAGAAAGTGCCAAGAAAAATTCAGGGGCACTTGCGGGGTATAAGTTAGGACTTTGACAGTTTGAATAGAAATCAATCTGATTGACAGATTAAAATCAGATCCTATGATCCGCTCACATTAGCATGATGAGATCGCTACACAAGGGATTCTTGTGTGAGGGGATTATATCATTTTACTATGGAAATGTCGCCTACCTTAATATAAGGTGACGACGTACGTAAACCCATGTTTACATGGTGGGTAAACACAGGTGTAACAGAGACAATTTATTGCTGGGGATCGAACCCAGGGCCTCCGGCTTGCCATTCCAGTGCTCTATTGAGCTAAAGGGTTAACCCACTAGCCCAAGCTAGCAGGATGCCATGTATCTTACTCTACCACAAGGTATCTAGACAAGGAATTTATTGGCATGAAAAAGATCCCTCACTTCTCAATGGCCCTATGTGCCTTGTAAAGGATAACATTTGTAGCTCTCCACCGACGAGTGGTGGCGTCTCCATATCAGCATATGGGTGAAAATTCCCAAGAGGAACGTTAAACAACATACAATCAATCTAAAACAAGGATCTAGAACAGGTACAGCGTAGAGCGGCCATTTTCGTCTTTAATCAGTGCACGGATACATCCCCCGGGTGTGTAACATCATTACTGGAACAACTAGAGTGGGACTCACTCCAGCATAGGAGAACAACACATCGACTAGTCCTATGCTACAAAATAAGGAACCGCCTGGTGGACATCAATCCAGACAAATATTATACACCCGGGGACAGAAGAACTAGAGGTAGCCATAGATACAGACAGCCTCGTGCCAATAAGGAGGTTTACAAGAATTCTTTCTTCCCACGGTTGGTGAGAGACTGGAACCGCCTACCAGAGACAGTTACAGCAGTCCGTACTATTGAGGAGTTCAGGACTGGACTAAACAGCGTCCCCTGGACCCAGCTGCAACCCTGGTAGACGAGACAGCCACACTGTTTTTTTTTTTATTCGTTTTTAAAGAGGAAGCCTCCTGTTTTTTAACCGAGCTGGAGTTATAAACACTCTGAATAGAGTCCAACTCCCTACCGGAAGAAGAAGAAGAAGGTAACGTACAACATAAGAACAACAGGTGAATAGATTGACTGGTAAGACTCGACTGGTGTGAGAAGTGTGCCGGCATGGATGGATGGCTGTGAGGTCAGGGTGAAAGGTCATAGTGGACATATTAACATAAGCAAGATCAATGCATTCCTCCCCGTTTTATTTAATAAGCTTGGGGCACATGATGTATAATTTACTCAGAGGAATGAAAAAACAGAAATATATAATTATTATTTAATATGACATGGAAAATGTATGGGTTAATACATGTATCCACATGACCTTGGCCGGAATTACATCTAGCGCCTTAGTTCTGCAGGATAAACATGTATGTATGTGGCAAAATTGACTATGACTTGATTTGAGAATCATAATGCATGAACTATGCTAAGTTTTGACAATGTTTTTTTTTTTTGGCATATCTAAAAATAATCAAACAATATTAAAACAAATTCAATGATACTAAACAAGTTGGCGCTCAGAGAATTTTATATTTATTTAATTAATCATTTCCATGTAGAAATTTTTAACAGTTAGTTGATAAGGAGTCCTACAGTGAAACAGACGATTAAATGTTGCAGGAATTCTATCAGTACCAAAATTAATATTTAATACCATTTTTTAATTACATATATATATTTTCAATTTATCATTTTTTAACCAATTTAATTAGTGAAGGCAAGCGACTTAATTAAGTAGCTAATAGCAGCATTACCCGTGTTAAAGCTACAATTTCAGAGTTTTCTGAATATCAATGCAGATCATACAATGATTAGGTTGTGAGGATGAAATGGGGCTATTCAAGTAAAACCAAGATAAAATTCTTTTAATTAGAGTCGGAAAATAGAAACAGTGTGACAGATAAACAAGAAATTAGAAACTCATATCCCAGGTGACTATCATGGCCCATGAGCATTTTCCGGAATTATGCGATTAGTTTTATTCACAAAATTTTAGATTGCATTATGTTACGACATAAAAATAAAGTACTCGAATTCAATAAATCTAATTAATTTTCATATTTTATAAGTAAATTATTGCTTCTTTAAATGATAGCAATAAAGCAAATCATAACAGGTATTCATTATGATAAATAGGCCTATTGCGACATGTGCATTCTGGGATATAGAATTCAAAAATGGCTTCCGATAGCGAATCTGGAACTGAATATGAGGTAATATACTGCGTTTCTTCCTTCAAAACTTTATTTAATTTTCATATATTTAAGGTAATTGAAACTCACACAAAAGAATAAATATACCAGCATCTATTTTATTCTCATTCTTACGTTTGTTTTTGCATGAATCCGATCGCGTCAGTATTGCACGTTTGTTTTCAGATTGTTCTTGTCTTTCTATTTAATAGCTGAACATTTTATATGTTTCACGGTGCCACCTTTGTGGCGAATGCAGTGAGATTTATTAACTGGTATAATAATAACGCAATAATGCTCACACTTGACAACTCAAACAGCACGACCAAATCTAGACTCTGACGTCACATGACGTATGTTCGCGGCCCAAGATCTACACCACATTCTGCAGACCAAGAATGACATATGGATTAGAGGCTGTCATTTTATCTAGAAGCGAAGAACAAGAACTGCTACTTTATGAGAGAAAATTACTGAAACAGATCCAAGGGCTACCAGTAAAAACACCTACCATTGCTGTGTACTCACTCCTGGGGGCTATACCAATTACTGTATGCATAGAGAAAAATACTCTAACAGCGTTCTACAAGATCATCAAGAATCAAGACAGTGCAGAATATGAAGTAGCCAGACGTCAACTTGCGCTAAAAGATCAGAACAGTAATAGCTGGTTCACACATGTAAGGAAACTCCTACAGAAATACCATCTGCCTACTGCCTACGAACTGATGGAAACACCACCCTCCTCAGGAAAATGGAAAACCTTGCTAAACCAGGCTATACAGGAACACCAAACAACCCAATGGCAGAATGAAGTAACAGACAAACCATCCTTGAAACACCTAGCACTGCAACCAAGGTTAACAAAGCAAGCACATCAACTATGGGACTATGTACCAAACAACACCAGAGCAGTAGCAAAGGCTTCCATCAAGGCAAAAATTGTAACCGGAACATATATCTTACAGTCCAATAGAGCCAAGTTCAACCAGCACACAGTCTCTTCAACCTGTCTTCTATGCAATGCTGCCAGTGAGGATAGAGAACACCTTATTCTCCACTGTTCCACATACCAAGCTATCCGAGATAAACATCTAGATGCACTATACCAACTACTAGTAGTGTTGAATAATCTGGGAAATTTCATAATCGATAATTGATCGAAATCGGAGAAGCTTAATCGATCAATCATCGACTTATTTGATAATTCAATAACAAAATTCTATTTTTCTTATAGCATTTATCATTTATGGTACCAACTAAAAATAAAATTTTATCAAGTTTATTAATAACTTTTTGTTGTGTAAGAAACAGATTTTTTTTTACATACTTGCTCATAACAACTTAAAATGTGTGTCATGACATCAGATTTTGCATTCTCTGGATTTGCATAATTTCTCCTTGTTGTTGTTAAGTTAGATTAAAATCGACTTATTTGATAATTCAATAACAAAATTCTATTTTTCTTATAGCATTTATCATTTATGGTACCAACTAAAAATAAAATTTTATCAAGTTTATTAATAACTTTTTGTTGTGTAAGAAACAGATTTTTTTTTTACATACTTGCTCATAAAAACTTAAAATGTGTGTCATGACATCAGATTTTGCATTCTCTGGATTTGGATAATTTCTCCTTGTTGTTGTTAAGTTAGATTAATATAAGCCCTCAGCCCCTCACCACAGTTAGAATACTTAGTAAGTCCCATACACACTACTTAACTTGCAATGCAGAAAATCGGGCGGATCCATTCCGAAACGATTTTAATGAATATAAAAGGATTTGCACTAGAAATAACTACCAATTTAATCAAAACAAACCTTCTTAAGATTGTTTATGCCTTTTATCCCCAAAAATAATCCATATAAAGACGGAAAACCAATTATTTTTTTACCGTTTTTCTCTCGCTTCAAATTTACCTGCCATGTTTACATTCGGAACTTTCTAGATTGTCCGTAGTAAATGTACGAGTTATCCCGTGTTTGTTTTGCTACATAACGAATACTAAGAATGAATTCCATCGTTAAACTGGGTCCATACAATGTAGGACAATATCAGAATGTTCTATCTAATTGTTGTTAACTTTGTTTTCGGACGCCATTTTTGTTGACCTCTTTCCTTTTCGTTTTTTTTACATGCATTGTTAATGCGTGCGTATTACCGTGTTTGTTTTGCTACATAACGAATACTAAGAATGAATTCCATCGTTAAACTGGGTCCATACAATGTAGGACAATATCAGAATGTTCTATCTAATTGTTGTTAACTTTGTCTTCGGACGCCATTTTTGTTGACCTCTTTCCTTTTCGTTTTTTTTTTACATGCATTGTTAATGCGTGAGTATTTGTTTTGTTCAAATTGTACACGTTTATTTTGGCGCGTTTATTTGGGCGACAATCGATTATGAAAAACGTAATCGATAATCGAAATCGAACACCCAAAAACGATCGACAATCGATCGTCGGCGACAATCGTTTCATCACTAGTATTAAGTGCCTTAAAAGTTGCATCTTCTTTAAATTCTTGTCTTTCATATTCTTGTGGTAACAGTGACTATACTATATCCCCAAAAGAAAGTACAAACACAATTATTAAAACTGAAGTTTTATTTTGAATTGCATGCATTACACAACACGTAGTAATATCTTAATGTCAACTATTATAAATAAATTTCCTGAATTATAAAAATTATCTAAAAATGGATAAAAAGTAAGGTAAAGAAAGTACAAACCAAAAATAACTCTACAGACAAATGCAATAAAATTAAAAGATAGAAAACTTTCTGCCAGAGACGTTTTCATGAACTTGGTAAAATTCAATAAATATATATATGACCAAAATTAAAATGACTACCTTTGAGGCACTTACATGAAGGAGTACACTACTGATATGGCATTGTTATAAAAATATAGATCCTTTATATTTCTGACAGACCTTTGCAATATTAACAATCCGAAATTCTGGACACAAAGAAAATGTTTGCAAAATACAGATGTTGTGGATCATACCTCTGTTCATATCATTGCTGTGCATGCTTCCCTGGCTGTCGTGGTGTGGAGGCTGGTACATCTGATCCCTGTAGGAATCATCAGCGGGGGGCATCATGTGTCCTACATCCTCGAATCCTGGGGGCTGGACGTCGGACCAGGGCATGTTTTGGTTGTCCCGGAAGAGAGAGCTGGTCAGTTCCACAGAGAGTCTCTTCTTGTAGTCCTGTGGCTTGTCCTCAGACATACGGAAAAGTACAGCGGCTGCATAGGTAGCTAAAGTAATTATTAATACAATAAGTCTTAATCACTTTGTACATATTCTTCTTGCTACTGTACAACAAAATTTTTCTAAAACAATATTTAAAACAGGTATTTCCTACATGTATGTTTTAACATGAGTAGATTTAAATCTTACCGACGCCTTCATTTCTGGAGTGTAATAATTCAGTGAGTGGTGCAGTAGCTCCCTCTTGTTCAATAAGCTCAGCACCCTCCTTATCAGCTGCTAGTTCACACAGAACTCCTGCAGCCACACGCTGAATGTTCTCAATGGGTGAGTACAGCAGCTGTAACATAATCAGTTCTGTACAATATTTGTTTATCTTGTTATAACTTATTCTTAGTCAATGAAATATATTCTCTTTAAAAAATCTTTCCACATGACCAAAATTCTTTAATATAATCAACCTCTGAAATGAGTTTTTTTTAATCAATTCTATCATTTTAATACATTTCTTTGTATTATTATTTTTTTTAATTTTCTATTTACTTGCACGAATAGATATTTTCTATTTACCTGCACGAAAAGAGGAATGCCATTCAAGCCACGGATGACAGCTCTGTTGTGAGCCTCTCTGGCCAGAATATGAAGTGCTCCCACTGTTCCCTCCACAATCTCCTCCATACGGACGCCGTCAACATACCCTGATCCTTGTCCATTGGAGCTGATGGAGGCTCTCTGTATAAAAGGTCCAAAAAGTATTCATTTTCAGTTTTATTACTATTATTTTATTTTTTATATCATATCTTCTTTAACTTTTCTTATCAACCAGCTCTTTGAATAATACTTGGCTTTGAAAATAAAAAGATTTTTATTTCAAAGATAAACTAGCAGTGTATTTTTACATATACTACAAAAATGACATTTCTTACCCTCTGTGTGTCTTGATGGGCTCTGATGAGGAGATGGACAATCCTGGGCAGTGCTCCATGTTCCCTCAGTGGGGCATGGTTGGCAGGGCACAGGGCCAGATTCCTGATGAGACCAACCACAGCCTTGATAAGTGGCCATCTGCTTGGTGGGTGAAGTAACTTGACTAGAACAGGAAGTCCATAGTGCAGGCGAACGGCATTCTGGGCCATCTCAGATTCTGGGTGACGACTGGTCAAATGCCTCAATGCACACACCTGTGTTGAAGACAATAATGTATTCAATAAAAGAAACAATATTTTGAGTTCATAACCAATTACATTATGTACTGACCGTGTAATAATTCTGTCAATATCTGAACAATAACTTTTAATTCAACAACAAAAGATTTGAAATATTAAGAATTCCATTAGAAAACTCCCTCCGTTACAGCAGTGGTTACTTACCGCTGGTTCTGTGATGTCCTCCCGGTCTCCTGCCTGCAGGATGGTTCTGACCAGAGCCTCGATACCATTAACCTGGCATACAATGACCTTGTTACGCTGGTTGTTACAGGTCAAGTTAGACAGGATTCCAGCTGCACATGTCACCACATTGAGATCGTTAGACGAGAGAAGCTGGACAAGCATTTGTAAGATGCCTTCCATGTTTTCCTGAAAGAGAATTACACAATAAAAATTAAAAGAAATCATTCAAAGATATACTCAGCATAAGTTTCATTGCAATTTATTGATCAAGATTCTAATGGAATCGCTGATTTGTAAAGTCTTGATTACACTTACACATTTTGTTGCAGCATCTGACAAGTTTCTTATTGTCCACAAACAGTTCTGTACCAGTCTTTGGCTCTGGTGTCCTAAGTGCATAGCCAAAGCCTGCATTCCCCCTGCAAAACAGAAAACAATTTATCTCTCTTTCCTAATTCTGTAACCTCAGCAGCAACATCTGAAACACCTTTGATGAAAACACAGTAATTTTGCTCAAAATGGACAAAATGGAAGATGTCAATAGTGATAGTACCTGCTTCTACGATGGCGGGTTTGTTGCTGGAGCAGACAGAGAGAACTTTGATGACTCGGGAGGTTGTCCACAGCAGTTTCTCATATGTGTAAGATCTCATGATCCTCACCAGTTCACCTGGTCCACCACTGGCTAACACAATCAGCTGAAAAATGTCATTAAATTTAGAATACCCTTTTCCTATGAAATTCAAAATATAGGTGACTTTCAAAATCTCAAATCTCCAAATGATCACTGATGAAGACCTAAACCCTTAGATATGAATTCTTGACAGACAATTCATGGATGTACTGTTACAAGGCAAATCTGATTACTCCTTTAAAAGATTATTTTCAAAATGGTATTAGAAAAGACCCTTACCTTGCTTTCCTGATTTCCATAAGCCAGAATTTGTAGACAGTCTGTGGTTATAGCCAAGAACTTGACATTGTTCCTCTGCAGTAATGCCACCATTTTTTGTAGACCACCTGCTAATCGGACGGCCATCTTGGAACCTTCCTGATGAAGCAGTAGGTTGTGGAGAGTTGTAATTGCGTAAAATAAGACAGATTCCACTGGAGAGCTGTAAACGAAAGCATCAATTTTTATTCAAAACTCTGATATCATGACATGCTCAATTTGAAGGGGTTTCATAACTTTAACATGTTAAAGTTTGATTAAACATGACTTAAGTTTGTTTTCTCTTTGGAGAGAAACTTTGACAAAATATTTGGATACGATTGCCTCTTAGCAAGATTTACATATGTTATTTAGAAATCTGAACAGGATTCTTCATTCATGCTAATTTTTATTCTTACAAAGAGTGAAACTATTAGTCACCTCAGTAGCTTGACAAGTGCAGGGATTCCCCCGGACTTGAAGATGGCCAGGAGACCTTGACGATGATGTGAGAGATTGTGTAGGGTGCCAGCAGCACAGCGTGTAGTTTCTAAATCTGTGGTGTTGTTCATGGCCTTCACAAGGGCTGCTACCATCTGGGGGGAGTTCATTATTGCATGACGACTGGCCTCTTTCTTAGACAACTGATGCACCATCATGGCTGCCTGCCCGACCACCACCTGATCTTCATCATTCAGAAGCTTGGTCAGCTCAGGGATTGCTCTTGTGGCAAGATCAGCATCATCCTACAGAAAGAATTTTACATCAAGGATTGTGGCAGATTACTTCACAATAAAATGCTCACATTTCAAGATTCATCATTGCATTTAAGATCTCTTTAAAAATAAAACAGGAAAAGCCAGCAGCCCTTTTCACTAAAAGTCTGCACAGTAACTAAGGTTAAACTTTTCCAACTTCGTAATATCTTTGTTGAATACATAAAAATTAAAATTTTCTGAAGAATTATCCACAATATTTTAATAATCAGATTTTTGTGTTTTACTATTTTTTGAATACCCAATGGAAATTTTTTGTCATATAAATAAGAAATTTTGAGAAAATGACCATAGAACAGTGTGCATGTGGTATACAATGACAATTTATGGGTTCTTGTATTTAGATAAGACTTCAGGTATTACAATCAATACATACTTAAGGGGAAAAGGAAGAGTTTAACCCTTTCCTTTCAAATAATCTTTTTAAATAAAAGTTTAAAATTTAAAAACTTTAAGAATGGGAATTAGTTTATTCACCTGATAGTTGATGAGATTGACAACAGCATGTTTCAGCATTTGAGAGGGTTCTGCCAGTCTCTGCACGGCTGTGGGCTGGTCTGGGTGGACCTGGGTAGAAGGAATGGGTACCCCTTCATCCAGAGTCTCGGGGAACATGGCCGCCCTCACCCTCTGTGATCGAGTCTGGTTAAGCTGCTGGTTGACATCTTAAACAAACAAAATTTCAGTAAAATATCATAGATATATTTGACAAATATGCAATTATCACTTAATTCAATCGTGTCATTTTTAATCAGTTACTTATATAAATTTACCATCAATTTGTTCCTGTGTGTATCCTTGTTGAGGATATTGCTGATCTGCCCAGTCAAACATCTGCATGTGGGAGGTCTCCATGTTGGATTGCGGTTCCTCCATTTCGTCATGGTGGCCCCCCTTGCTGCTGATGGAAGGGGCCTGGGTGGTGGCTCCGGAGTGGATCCCAGAATCCCCCATGTATTGGTTCTGCTGCCACATCATGGTCTGTTCCTGCTTGTTTTCCAGGGGCATGTTTGAAAGGTCCATGTAGTTCTGCCCCCCAGACACTGTTAATCAAAGATACTTATCAACAATTGGCAAGAATCTCGACAAATAAGAATCGTCTTCCGCATCTTTTATATAACTGCTATTCTTAAGTGAAATAATATCACATCCATTAAATTTTCTTTGATTGGTTTATAAAACTGATGATGGCATTGAATTAACAAATTTTAGGCCACCAAGTAGCACATATATGTCAATAAAGGTGAGGTAGGTATTACCTTTTTAAATGTAGATACTCTCTCAAAAGAATCATTTTGATTGGCTAACATTCAACAGATTTGCAAGTGATGGAAGTGTTAAAACAATGACCACAATATTTGTGATATATGTAAGTGTAAGACAATGCTTATTGATTAAGTTTTGAAGCTATTTTGTAGATCTAATTTACACAATTTTTTTTTATTTTGATCTATTGTTTTTTCTTTCCAGATGCATAAACCATCTTTGGATTTCACAGTAACTGCGGTACTTTTCTTCTGCAGGGCAAAATAACCTTTGGTGAAGTTTTTGTTGAGAGATAATTAAATGAGGTATATTTAACAATTACTTTTACGTCATATTTCACCAAACTATTTCATTTTGCCCTGCAAGAGAGCAGTACCGCAGTTACCGTGAAACGGTCTATTCTATCGTTTTATCGGGTCCGTAGGACAATATCATTTTAACGATAGAACGTTCTATTTAATAAAACCCTAACTGCAATTTTGCATTGATTGTCTATAAATATATTATTCTTCTCTAACAGGTTGACAAAATCCTTCAGCAAAGAAAAAGGAAGGGTATCATTGAATATTTGATCAGATGGCAAGGCTATGGAGCAGAGCAAGACTCCTGGGAACCAGTCAAAAACTTAAAAGACTGTGCCGATAAAATCAAAGCTTTTAACGAGTCTGAAAATGAGGTAGGTTTTTTTTTTCAATTTTTCATGCAATTAAAAGAATTGATTGTAATTTTATCATTATGCACAAATATTTTCTATTATTAAATTTTAAACTGTTACCACTTACCAGTCTCCCAAAAAAAGAGGAAGAAGAAAGTCAACATCAAGATCTAGGTCAAGGTCTCGTGGAAGGTCAGCTTCAAAGAGCAGGAAGTCTCCCGGTCGCAAGAAAGCCACCCCCGTCAAACAGGAGATCCCACTCCGTCGGTCCAGCCGATCTCGCTCCAGGGGGCGCCAGCAAACTACAGTTGAGACCACCACTGTAAGTTTTGTAAAGATCTAGTCTCATGCACTTGTCACAATATCCAAATTAAAAATTTAAAGAAAACATTATTCGATGAAGTTTGACAGTGACTTGTCTATTAGTATTACATCCTATGGCTAAAAATAGCAATTGTGCCATATCTGGAAATTTTTGTTTAATAAGCAATGACTGTGTTTACAACTGAACAAATAAGAACAATGCTTTAAAAGTTTTTAGAATAATTATTTGAAAGACTGAAATGAGGATTAAACTTTTTATTGAAATCCACATGACTGGTCTAGTTCAAGTACATTTCACATGACCGGACCACACATATACTTGACTGAGTCAGTCGGACATGCCTTAGTGTCAAATCCTGCTCCTCTAACAGAGCCAGCTGATTACATTGTTTATAGGTGGGGAAATCCCCCAGGTCTCAGAGACAACTGAGTTATATAATATCAAAAAGTTTTTTTAAGAGAACTCAAAAGCAAACCCCAGTAGATATTAAATGAGATAAATACAGTACTGGTATAATACACCTAAATTATTTAATTACAGAGAAAAGTGGAGGAGTTTTCGGATGATGAAGGCAGGTCCAAAACAGTGATTACAGAGACTGTCACAAAGTCTAATGCCACGTCAGCACCAAGGAAAACCAAGTGGAGTAACCCCCTGGAGAGCTGCTACAGGTATCTGACCAGCTCCGACTACCCTGTGATGATTATCTTTGTCTGTATTACACTCATCACCCTCAGTTTTCTTCTGGAGCCTTATGTCAAGTAAGAAACTTGGGAATTATTTATAGCATCATAAACTGTAACTCTCTGCTCACCCAAAAAGTTTTATTTTCTTTTGAATAGGAGATCCAGTTTCATAGTACATTACTTAAAGCACACAAAGAAAGTAATCTAATAAAGCAGTCCAAGACAAATATTTTGTGTATAAATTGACTTGTTTAAGTGGTAGTCTTGTATTTTGGTTGACTTTTACTTTGTAGTCTGGACAAGGCCTGTGCCTCCCTCAGCCAGACCGCGTCTTCTCTACAGAAGTATATCCAAGGTCTGTGGACCAACAGTACGGGAAAGTAGTGACTTAGATCTCCACAAACCCAGGGCAGCTTCACCAATCATTGATCAACGTACCATTACCCAGCGTTTTATCATATAGGAGATCAAGTACCATTACCTAGCGTTTTATCTCAATGGAGCAAGATGATTTTGCAAGAAACTATTTTAAAATGCCAGCAATTTTACATTGGTCTGAAAGACATTAAAAAATGCTTTTATTTGAAATAAAAAAACTTAAAAAAATAATAGAAGTAATGAATAGATCTAGTGCTGTAGACATTTTAAGTAAAAGACTATTTTATGAATTATATTTTTATGAAGTATTACAATTTATCATTGTTTTACATGCAGCTCACCTCTTAGTGTCATAATTTCTGGTTGTCTCCCTTGATTAACCATGTCTCGTTCAGTATTGCTTTTTGTTACTCTAAAAAATCCAATAACACAAGAGATTTTATGGATATAATATTATACAAATACATGTACCTTGTGCTAAAAAATATTATAAAAGGCTTTCAAAAAGATTTAAAACAGGTAGCTTTTAGCAAAGATAGGAGACACCTGGCAGAGGCAATTAAAATAAAATGTTATGGAATTTTTCTTCACTGATCTCAGTCTAAAAATAGAAATCAGTAATGGCAGATTTTTAAAGCCCTGTTTATAATACAAATGAGTATTTGACAATTTATGAAGTACATACTTAATAAGCTCTCCAGTGCAGCATACATATTTGAAGTATGTTTTGATTTGAGGTAGATAAAACTCACTGCAAATATAGTACATGTATTGTTGATGACTAGAAAGCCACTGTAATGTCAAATACTATGCAAACGATAAAAGGTTGTTAATATTTAAGCCTATACAAGAAATTTAAAATATGTTAAATAACATTTTTGATAACCAAAGGTTTTTACTCGGGTACTCTTTTTTGCGAGCTCTTGGCCTATCATGCTATCAGAAGTTGAAGCTCTTTCTGAGTTATGATTGGAGTTAGATCCAGTTTAATCTGTCAGTGAGTGCTGTAGTAAGTGACTATCTCTCTGTTCAGGATATTTCTTGATTATGTAATCTCGAGAATGACCAACAGGACACGTAATGATCTGTAAGATCTGAGACATTTGACATAAAAACAATCCTGACTTTTGATAGCAGATAGGCCAAGGGTTTTTTAGGAGAGGAGCAGAGCAGAAACACTTGGCCAATGAAGGCAGTTTACAGAGAATTTATTGAGAACATTGTGTTCATTATTAAGTGTATATTAAAGTAAAGTTGTACCTAGTCTGTAAGCCATTTGTATCTTTAATACTCTCCACTCTTACCTTGTATATCTATTTCCAATGTTAGAAATGTAACTTACAATGTAGTATACTGTAAATCACTTTTTATTCGCAAGAACTTTATTTTCGCGTAATTACACGAGACGGTATGGTCGCGAAAATTTCATTCTCGCGTATAATATAATTCCTTAAGATTATATGGAGCAATGACCACAATTTGTGAAAATTTTGCTTCGCTAATGAAGAGTCAATGACTATCTCGCAAAAATAATGTGTTGCGAAAATTAAGTGATCTACAGTATTTTAATAATTGATACAGTGTTTGATATATATTTTTTTATTTTTTTTTTGGTAAAAAGTTTGGAAGTTGTTTCATTTGATACGTTGGGTATATATTTGTATACAGAAACACCTTGTAGTTAAAATGTCATTAGAACATCAAGATTCATTTTATTTTTCTTAAATGAAGCAATTCATAGTCAAAAAATGGCATTCCTGGATACCGTTACAAAGCAGATTGTTATATCGTCACAAAATGTAAAATATTTGTGTTCCAGCAATACAGAACATTTCAACAAAAGTAGATAACAAAAAAGGAAAAAAAACTGTTAATTACATATGCATTTTATATTTTGCATTGACATTGATGCGAAAAAGGGGTTGGGGGGTGTAAATGTAAAAATAAGTTCCTTACATTTTGTGTCTTTATAACATTTTGTGATGTGACATAGCTGGTGGTGAGGCTTATTTGTGTGGTGTACACGTTTGGTGGACACATTCTTTTTTATGGATCGATACCTTCCTCAGCTTCATGTACCCTCAGGATGTTTTTACATGTCTTTTTATTCTCAAAAATTTGTAAATAAAACATAAATGTAACCATTGTGGATTTTTTAAAAAAATCTTTAAGGACATGCACATACGTATACCATACCTACTGATAAATATTGAATATGTTCTCAATTTAAGATTGTAGTGCCATTAGAAGTTTGTTGACAAAAAAATCCGCATTCATTGTCACAGGTTTTGAAAAGATATCAGTTATTGAAAAATCTTATATAATTCAAAGACAAATGTACAAAATTTACGTACATATATTTTGTACGTTTTGTTTATCAAAACTTGTTTCAGAAGACATGCACAAAAAAATATATAGATATAAAAATGTAGTACATGTTTCCTTCAAGTCGTGGAACTCTTCAACCCCAGGGAAAAAGACAAAAAGTTAAAACTACGTTGCCTATATCCTTAAAGAAAACGAGGAATATTTGTTGGCAATAGACAAGGGGTGTTGTTGTCCATAAATATATTTATATGAAACATTTATACTCCCACTCCATAGTAGAGGGGCTATATTGTTTTGCCCTGTTGTGTTTGTCTGTCTACAACAGTTTTCGCAGCAACTACCTGGTACTCTTTGACCATTTTAAATTGAAATTATAGCACACTCTTTGTTAAGGCATCTAGGTGAGAAAGTACACTATTTTAAGAAGTGTTTCATTTACTAGATACACATTTAAAGCATGGAATCTTTGGTGAAGATGTGCATTGTGGCAACGCACTTTGAAAAAATTACGCACTTTGAAAATTTTTTTCAAAGTGCGTTAAAATTGGGGACAAAATCAACGCACTTTGAACAAATTTTTCAAAGTGCGTTAAATTTTGGACCAACTCAACGCACTTTGAATAATTTTTTCAAAGTGCGTTAAGAGTCAACATCAATATATTTTACCATGGAGACACTTTGAAAAAAAAAATCATATTTAAGTAATGGAAAAATTTTATTTGATATTTATCTTTCAATAAACTAACCCTAACCTAAAAAAAACTGATTTATTCCCGTCGAAAAGAGGAGAAGATGGGTATAAGATCCCTAGCCTCAGTCCAAATCTTTATCTTTCCAATACATATGTATCGGTAACAAACGGGTGAGGCGAGCAATAATCCCAAAAGGGGTAAGCTGCATTTTCAATGCTTAAACGATGTATATAGCCTTCCAAAATAAGTGGGGGGCTTAGTCCCCCCCCCTCCCCTGGCCCTTCGCCCGGTCTCGATGTCTATGCTATACTCAAAACATTTATATAATTATGCATTTTCCTAACTGGTATGACGTTGAAAACTTTCAATATTAAATGAGTTAATTAAAACAGATGAAAACTAGAAATTTTTAAGTACAGTAAAACCTATGAGAGAGAAAGAATTTTCATAGTTTTGAACAATCAAATTACCTCCTTTTTATTATGATATAAATGCTAAGTTGCTTAAAGCTGTCCACTGTTAGTTCCCCCTTTACACCTTAACATCTATTTATCAAAGACTAGAATTAAAAAAAAAAAAAAAAGAATTAATGATCTTAAACAATGGTCACTTTTTTTTCAAGACCCTTTTCCCTTTTATTGTATCAAAACCTCAAATATTTAAAACGTCAATATCTCGGGTCCTTAAGTGACTCTATCATAAAAAATTTATCCAACCAGGATGTGTTATTTATCATACCGATTATTTGTAGGAATATTGATCAATCTTTACATTTTTAGGTCACCTGAGTCACTCAGGTGACCTATTGCTATCTGTTTTCGTCTGTCGTCGTCCGTCGTACGTCGTTCGTCGTCAATCGGTCGTAAACTTTTGACCATTTTTCAGCTTCTTCTCTGCAACCACTGCACCAATTTCAACCAAATTTGGCACAAAGTATCTATGGGTGAAGGGGAACAAAAATTGTGAATATCATGATCCCTGCCCCCCTGGGGTCTGGGGGGTGGGGCCAAAACCACTAAAATTAATGCAATCTTTAAAAATCTTCTTCTCTACACCTGGACATCAAGCAGTCAAACTGTTTGCATGATTGTAATCAGCAATGAGTCTTCTACCAAAATTGTGAAATTCATGGCCCTGGGGTGAGGAGTACTTGTGCTAGGGCGGGGCTAAATAAGTATATAGTGAAAATGTATTATTTCTTTAAAAATCTTCTTCTTTGCTCCTGGGTATTAAATAAAGTAACTAAGTACATAGTTATGATGAGCAGGAAAGCCTCTACCAAAATTGTGAATTTTATGGCCCAAAGGTCAGGTGTTGTGGTGTAAGGGCGGGCCTCTATTGATTATATAGAGAAAATACATGAATTCTTTGAAAATCTTCTTCTCTGCTCCTAGGTATTAAATAAACAAACTAAGTGCATAGTTATGATAAGAAAGAGTGCCTCTACCAAAATTGTGAATTTTATGGCCCCAGGGTCAAGGGTTCTGGTGTTGGGTGGGGGGCTCTATTGATTATATAGTGAAAATACATGAATTCTTTGAAAATCTTCTTCTC
>PRKT01000032.1:2064250-2113160 GCA_003671525.1 Saccostrea glomerata
CTACAACAGGTCCTATGGTGAAATATCAAGTACGTAAAATTTTGGTTAATCATTTGGATTGAAATCCATACTTAACATGCTAAACAGCATAGTCTGATGTGAAAAAAAGTCGTTAACAGGTTAATACAGTTGGATCATATGCAGGCAACATCATCACTACCCTTGTTATTCATTGGATCAAGCTCAGTTTTGATCAGCTCTGTCATTGATTAGATGGAATTCATCTTTCTCCCCGAAGCTTTGATTACCAGAGGCATTTTGTGTGGAAGGGAGGGGGCCAACCCCTTCACTAAGCCCATCGGTAACACTCAAGTCGAGTCAAGTAATTTTTATTTGTAAATAGTCGGCACATATATACAATTCAACAGAAAAAACATGAGCTGTGGTGAGCTCTTTAACCGACTTTAACATATTTACACATAGATAAAATTAGTAAAAATATACACTGTTAGTAAAACAAAAGATAATTTGAATGAAGCCATTTAAAATGACACTTTAAGGAGTGTTGGTAAAATGGGTAGGCAAACCCAGGCTCAGTGGCTGGGGCAAATTAAAAGCCGGGGCAGATCGAGGTTTTTCATATTTCCGTCTTCATACTCTATCGTTTGAGCTGAAATTTTCAGAATGTATTTGATACATGATTATTTATATTCGCTGCTAAAATTGCCATGAAATACTTTATATTGGAGATTTTATCGGCAATTATTGATTTTCAAGTTGGTAAAATGGGTAGGCAGTTTCCCAAGTTCATAATTTACGTTTTCAGACATATGCTGCCAAAAGTCCATAAAGTTTTGAATAATTCTGGTGTTTAAGAATATGTATTAACTATAAATTTATATTTCTTCATTAGTTATTGCAATATTTACATGAAATTACATGTTTTAAGAAAAACCGGGTCATTAAAACCGGATCCGATCACCCGGGAAAAACCTGAAAATTCCGGAATAATTGTACAGGTTTACTCTATTTAAGTTGAGATTATTTGTCATCTGACAAGTGTCAGGCTCTTTTGAGAATACCTCTATGTGGTTAGAGTTGGACAATGTAACAAAAGTTACAAAAGGGATCGCTAACATCCTCCAATACAAACAATTTGCCTTCATTATTTCGGAATTTTCGGGTTTGCCCCGGGTTATCAGATCCGGTTTTAATGCCCCAGCTTTCCTGGAAATGCGCAAATTCTGCATAATTATAGCTTTTATAATGTAAAACTATTTTTATTTCGTTTAAATAGAGTGTAAAATATTGGAAAAGTCCACAATTGTAATGGTTTAATGAGTCTTTATTAAAAAAACTCGTGAAATGTCGAACTGATTTTGCCTACCCATTTTACCAACCTGGAAATGAACAAACGCCCAGAAAATCAGAAATATTGCGTATATTATGGCGATATTAACAGCGAATACAAAAGAATCTTAAAGGAACATAATCTGAAAATTTCAGTTTAATTGGTGGAGTCTTAGCGGAGATATTTGAAAAATCTCGATCTGCCCCGGCTTTTAATTTGCCCCGGCCCGGGTTTGCCTACCCATTTTACCAACACTCCACTTTAAGGATAAAGAAAACAAATATCACATATACTAGCACCTTTTACAAAGAATAAACTAAAAAAAAGAAGAAGCAGCATGCATTGTTTTGCACACGGATTGATATCACAGTCCTAATAAGCACTGATCATGCTGATTAATGATTAAAAATAATAATTGAGAGGAATAAATAATATATGACTGTTAAAAGTAAGAACATCCATAAAGTGCAGTACAGTACATAACATTTAAAAACACTGACAGAAATGAAAGTTGAACAACAAGGAAAGCAACATAGAAAGCATCACAGAACATAATAATAATAACACTTTATAACAGAATAGAAAAAATAAAAAAAGCAAAACAAAAGCGTACACACACAAAAAGTTCAAATGATTGCCAAAGAACATTTAGGAAGGCTTCTCAGACAAAGGCAGCATGGACTGGTATTTACATACACTACAATTATTAATTACATTTTTGATATCCACACCAGGTAGATATGTAGTTCTTGAATAAATTAAATGATGTGGTATTTCGGATATCATAGGGAAGGGAATTCCATGTCATTGCTGCCTCATATCTGAAAGAACCTTTTCCATGTACCTGGTAGTTTTGGGTCTGGGAATATCTGCGGCTTTAGAATACCTAAAATTATATGAGTTTTCTTTAACTGTGACCAGATCTTGAAGAAAGAGTGGGCTCTGAACATTAATGATTTTAAATGTTTCTAATGCCAGTAATCTCATTCTTCTGGTTTTTAGGGAGGGCAATTTGGATCTTTCCAATAGTTGTTCATATGAGCTTTCATAATCATTATAAATAAAACGCAGCGCTCTTAACTGAATTTTCTCAATATTTTGAGTATTTTTCTCACTACAAAAGTGCCAAGTCAGGGGGCAATAACTAAAATTTGACATAATAAAACTAATATGGTATATAGTAAGCTTTCCCAATCTATTCAGATATTTCCCAATCCGTTTCAAAACATTTAGTTGTCTCGCTGCCCTCTTACATATCTCTGAAATACGAGTGTTAAAATTTAGTTTAAAATCAATTGTAATTCCTAAAAATTTAACTTCATCTTCACATTTGATGATAACATTTTCCAGGTCAAAAGAGATTTGTTGTTTTTGTGTTTTAGCCCCTATTGCGATTGCTTGGAATTTTTCAGGATTTGCCTTCATTTTATTATAAAACCATTTAATTAGAGAGAGACTGTCTTCCTGTAAAGAATTAATAACATTTTGCAGAGTTTTATGAGACTTTGCTAAAGTATTGTCGTCTGCATAATTATAAAGAGTGCACTTCTTAACAAAAAAGAACAGGTCATTAATAAAAATATTAAAAAATACAGGTCCAAGAATGGAACACTAACAGTAACCACTGAAGGAATCCCCCACAATTGAATCTTTTTATATTTTTAAAGTAAACTGCAATGGATGAATGGTAATCACTTTAGCTCACCTGAATTGAAGGCTCAAGTGAACTTCTGTGATCAAAATTGGGTGTCATTTGTTGTCACTCATGACTTCACCAGCGTGCTGCACAAGTGTAGGGCACTGTTAAGAAAATTCAGACAGATATATCAGAGAGTGACAAATCATGCATTGTAAAAATGATCTATTTCCCTGAATTTTTTTGTTGCCCACTTCAAGCATTATTTTGTTGTTACAGAAGAGGAGAACAATGTGATGCATGAATCAGGATTGGAACCTGAGCCCCATAAATCCCCAGTCAGGTGCTCTACCAATGATTTTTCTGGCCACCTGTGATCAAATATGTTTGACCACTACATTACACCCTTCTTCTAGGTCTCAGGCCCTCAATGACACAATCACAGGCTCCTCACTGGCAGGTCTTTAACCTGTTACATCCTGCACCAAAAGTAATCAGAGAGGAGAGAAAGGCCATGCACTAAAATTGGATTCAAACCCAGATCCCCTGAAGTTATAATAAACAGAGAATATTACACCATATAAGGGATATATCAATGAAAAATTCTTCTCAAGAACATAAAAGCCAGTTTCATTAATTTGGATCCTCAGGTAAAGTATTTTCAGCTGAGTTCCAGTCAGGTCCCTGGAGGTAGAGCGAGGCTTCAATACAAAATCAAATGTCAGAACCACTTTTATATTTTTTATGCTTAGCTTCCTTTTCTTATCCAAATGATTTGAACAATGTGGCCCTGGGGCCTATTGTTTGTAGGTTAATACTTCAATCAAGCAAGCTTTAAAAGTGTCCCTCAATAAAAAGTCAGTTTGATAAGTTTTATGGAACTATATTATCACAGTCATTCTTACATTTACACAGATCTGCTACTATAAAATGACATTTTTCAGGTTCCAAAAGAAATCATATCTAAAGGTCATTTTGATGTGATACATAATTACATCATTCCTAAGCCGGAATTTCAAGGGAGACTCATCACAGTGTAAGTAAGAATTGAGGTCAAATATTCCATTTTTCAATAATATTTCAAAACTTGATACTTTGAAATGGTACTAGTAAGCATAATAAAACAGCCATGTTTTCTTTTTCACTTTTATTAATGTGAAAACCAGTCATGCACTTAAATAATTTCTTTCATTGCAAAGAAGTACTTTGGGAATACTTTTACTCAATATTTTCTAGAAATTTTTAGTAGCACTGGTTTCATTTTGGAGCAATATACAGTAAAATTAGAGCTCAACTGGTCTAGAAGAATTTTACCAATGGTACTAAAACATAAATATTTCTGTAGAATATTAATTTTGAAGTATTTATCACCATTGTTTCAGAAATGCTTTGGGATATAAAATTGTTGGCTGCCCTGTTTCCATTGATGACACAAAGTACCAGAGGAATGCTCTGATGTTTAACCTCTGTTTTGTGTTCGATCAAAATGTGGACACCAGCAACCACGAACCAGTGGTCAAGAAACTGGCTCTGTATCTCACACAAATTGAGGTTTGTAGAAAGTGGTCAAGAAACTGGCCCTTAAAAGAGCGGGCTTCATATTTTAGCGGCTTTGGCGCAGCAAGCGATGCACTTAATCATGATACTGCTAAGAAATCATTTATGAATAAAATATATGGCGTATTACTGTGTAGGGATAATGCATGACTACGCCAACAACTCAATACCCAGTGATTCCGCTGAAATTTGAATATGCCAATTTATATACACATATAGTAGCTTTTGGAAAAAGTAAAACATCAGGTTCATTGTTTTGATAAGTTGGTCAGGTACGGTTAAGTAATAATCAGTAATCACTTTGGATTAACGTCTGCAAGTAAAAGTACTGCCACCTCAGAGACTGGACTTTGTATAAGTTTCTTACTTTTTCAGTTGGAGAGTGGTTTTTTGTCGAAAGAGAAGAGCCAGGAACAAATTCCAGTCTTCATGGAGAAGGTTTTACACCTCCTGAATAAGTATGGTTTCTGTCGAATTCCAGTTGGTAAGTCATTACACAGTCAACAGTATAAGATTATAGGTAAACTTCATCACCAGGCAGAGTCCTGTGAAAATTACATTGGAAGAAGAGAAAGCTTTTGTTGAGGAGGGTTAAATTTGTTTTTAGCTCAGTTAGTTTAAGGTTGTAATTATGATTTAGAAATGAGAATTGCTGGAAAGGTCAATGAAGGAAAAGGTCACTAGAATTAGTCTAATGTCGCAAATGATTGGTGGTAAAAAAAATTAAATAACATAGACAATTAAACAAAAGTGTACTCGAAAAGTAGCTTATTTTGCAGAGCATCTAACATGTCTTGGAATCATATAGGTAATATTGTCTGTATCCCATATCCTTGTTATCCAGGTTCTATGAGCTTCTACTGTTATGTCTGTTTTCAGGAGAGTCCATCACTGTCCACCTGAAGGTCACTGTGAACATCGCTGAACCCCCTCCTGTACTGGACCATGATGTCCCCATCCTGATCAAAGACAAGGGCAGACCACAACAGGCATGGGACCTCACCACACAGCAGGTATAAACTTAGCAGTTGGATCTCACCTCACAGCAGGTATAAACTGAGCAGTTGGATCTCACCACACAGCAGGTATAAACTGAGCAGTTCTCACCACACAGCAGGTATAAACTGAGCAGTTGGGTCTCACCACACAGCAGGTATAAACTGAGCAGTTGGGTCTCACCACACAGAAGGTATAAACTGAGCAGTTGGGTCTCACCTCACAGCAGGTATAAACTGAGCAGTCGGGTCTCACCTCACAGCAGGTATAAACTGAGCAGTCGGGTCTCACCTCACAGCAGGTATAAACTGAGCAGTTGGATCTCACCATACAGCAGGTATAAACTAAGTAGTTGGGTCTCACCACACAGCAGGTATAAACTGAGCAGTTGGGTCTCACCATACAGATGGTATAGCTGATCAGTTGGATCTCACCACACAGCAGGTATAAACTGATCAGTTGGGTCTCACCACACAGCAGGTATAAACTGAGTAGTTGGGTCTCACCTCACAGCAGGTATAAACTGATCAGTCGGGTCTCACCTCACAGCAGGTATAAACTGAGCAGTTGGATCTCACCACACAGCAGGTATAAACTAAGTAGTTGGGTCTCCCCACACAGCAGTATAAACTGAGCAGTTGGGTCTCACCACACAGATGGTATAGCTGATCAGTTGGGTCTCACCACACAGCAGGTATAAACTGAGCAGTTGGGACTCACCACACAGCAGGTATAAACTGAGCAGTCGGGTCTCACCACACAGCAGGTATAAACTGAGCAGTTGGATCTCACCACACAGATGGTATAAACTGAGCAGTTGGGTCTCACCTCACAGCAGGTATAAACTGATCAGTCGGGTCTCACCTCACAGCAGGTATAAACTGAGCAGTTGGATCTCACCAAACAGCAGGTATAAACTGAGCAGTTAAGTCTCACCTTACAGCAGGTATAAACTGAGCAGTTGGGTCTCACCACACAGCAGGTATAAACTGAGCAGTTGGATCTCACCACACAGCAAGTTACAAGGGTCTGTTAAAAAGTGTAACTTTGAAGTGATGAAACAGTAAAAATAAATCTTAGCTTGAAAGTGGCTGTCACCAGGAGGTAAGTAATGACACTGAAGTATGGTTATTTGGACAAGGTCAAAATACTGGGTTGGAAATGCAAAATTCATACCTTTTCCTTAACCCTGAAGTGGTGAAACAATAGAATAATTACTTAAATTTTACTTACATCCAATTACCGGGTATATGTTTTGGGTTTACAGGTTCTTCCCTACATAGATGGATTTAATCCAACTTGTCGGATAGCAGTGGAGGCGGATGTGGAAATCAATCTGGTCAAGTCTTGTCTCCAAAATCTCTTGTGAGTAACATAGTGATCACTCTGGATGAGAGTTCTACGTGTCTGTGTTTGCTATGAATGGTCATTGACAATTGTGTTAGAAAACTCGTGTACATGTTACAACCTATTTCTTTCATCTTTTACATTTCAGATATTATAATATAATTAAGATAATACCAGTTTTCCAGGTGAGTTGACTTTGTACAGAGTATTAAATAGTATTGAAAACATTCATTCTTTTGTAGGTACTTTTATCTTGTCGTCTTTAGGAATTTCTACATGACATATTTTAAATATAAATTTCAAGGGGGACTTACAATTGTCTAATATCTCAGAAACAATGAAAAGTAAAACCCTACAAAAATAAGTGATTTCACAGTATATTACAAAAAGTCACACATCCTAGACTGTTGATTATTGACTGGATATTTCATCATTGAAACATGTACACCATAATGTTGGACCTTAATATCATTGTAAACTCTGGGTATTTTCAGTATTCTAACATGTATACCGTGACGTCGGACATCAAAAAACTGTTTTCTGATCCACATCTTCAAGATCAGTGTATGCACTTTATTGCAATTAAAGGTACTAGTATATATAAATCTTTTCTTTAATAAAGTTAGAAAATACAATCTATTCAGTGACATTTATATTTGTTCTATGTTAGCTTGGTCTTGTTTTATAAAGTACCTTGTAATTTAAGATTATTGTCCTATCCAGCTTACCCTACCATCTTCCTATATATCCTTTATAACTGAGTCAGATGATGTATACCGCTGCTCTACTGACAGGTCACACGTTGCCCCTACTACGGGACATTCTGACCCTCTACACCAGTATGACACACGGAGTAACCGTCCGTGATCTCTGCTGTCGCTATAATCCTCATGGACTCAAAATTGATGAAAAGTAAGTCTGTCTTTCTTCATTTTACTGTTTTGTATTTGATTATTTAAAACATTTTGGGTTCATGTAGATTTTGGCTTTACAATGAAAAAAACAAGCATTATAAAAGTTTTAAGAAAGATAATACCTACAAATATAAGAATTATGCAGTAAATAGCCATATTGAAAAATAGTCTATTTTTCTATGATTAACAGCTTTATAAGAAGAAGAATTTTAAGAAAAATATTGCAATATAAAATTCTAAAAAATTAGAATTTTGACAAGTCTTTCAAGTTTAAGATTGAATGATACTGAACTTCAAAAAAAAAAAAATTACTGCATAAATATAAATTATCCACCGTAATTCTAGATTTCTAGCAGAAAAGCTAACAGATGTATTCATTAACTTTTTATGACTTTGACTGTGAAGGAAGCTGATCCAGTTTGGAGTAGTAAAGAACCTGATCCGAGTGTTGAGGAAATTCCCCATCCTGGTCCCCACTAATGCCGAGCCTGACCCCCGACTGAGGTCTCTGTACCCCATGTTTGACGGGCTCCACTGTTACGATGAAATATGCTGTAAAGTTGGTAAGCTCTGCTGTATTCTGTGACACGGTTGTCTCTCAGCTGTTATTGAGCTTGTAGTTGCTTTAGTTTGGACATTGTTTGCTTTAGTTTAGACTTTGTTGTGTTGATACCTATATGTTGCAGGCATCGGTCAGACAGACCTAGAAGAGAGGATAGAGACTGACCCCAATGTGACGGTCTGTGTAAAGTGAAGGTATGGTGATAAGCCTATTTATCTGTCATCCTGATTTTATGAAAGTATGCACTTTTTAAATGAAGGGGACAACCCTATAAATGTAAAAAACAGACCAATTATGAGTCACAATATGGAGACAACTAACTCCATTCAACATTCACTTTTGGAGGAATATTAAGTATAGAATCCAACAGGACAGGAACAGACTCTGATAAGAAGGTATCCATTGATTGTGATCCATCATGAGACATGAACCACAAAGCTCCGTTATAGACAGAGTCATGCTCAGAATGCTTCTGGTGAGCAGGTACTCACCGGAGGAATGCTGCTTTTACAGTAACAAGAAATACTGTATACTGTATACAAACTTGTTATGAATAAATTGTTGTATGTGTTTATGTTGTGTTTATTTCTGTAGAACAATATTGAAACTCCACCACCCCGCACTTCTTTTTTTGCAAAGATAGACATAATATAGGCATTGAAGATTTGGGCATATGAGTAGCTGCCCCCCCCCCCTTTTCGACAGACACGTTGCGGTTTAGCTCAGAAAAGGCTATTAAAGTGGTAGCGTTTGGAAAAAAAATGTGCTGCTGAAAGAAGTTCGATCCTATTACGTATACTATATTTTAAAGAATAATGATTACACCCCTGGTGCAAGCCCCTGGGCTTTCACCATGTAAGAAGAAAATTATTACAACGGGATTTAGCAAAAGTGAAGGTCAATGATAAGAGTGACTGGGAAGATAGAATAACCCAGATTTTCTCGGCCCGAAGACCGCCCCTTTTACCTTCAATATTCATAGTGCAGATGTGTGCTATTTAAAGTACCTTTTATTATATTCTTGTAAAAAAGGAGCACCCGTAATTGAATTTCAGTCAAACTTACAGGAAATTATTTCAAAAGAAATGTCCCTTTTTTCTGGTTTGTTGAAATAATCGTTACATTTACCATGTAAATATTAAAGTTGTTAAAATAGTTTTATAAAATATATCACATAATTAACTTTAATTAATTTAAACATGTAATGAAATATGATAAAAGTGTTAAAACTTTAAAAACGAAAGTAGGCCTAAGAGTACTAACAGCTTCAAGTGTAGCCTCCCTTTGACCGTTTTATCTGGCTGTGAAGACAAGTACATACATGTAGTATGCAAAAGCTACTAGTATTTTTGAAAATTATGGAAAATATATATTATTTAAAGTCAAAGTAAATAGCTAGTCGTCTTTTAATACACATGTTTATCCGATGATTTTAATTATTTTGAAAGTTTAAAATTTACGCTGTTTAAAATAAATAAACTTGACTTATTATCTATATGAAAAGAATCAGTATGACGAGAAGAGTAAGGAGACCAAAAACTGACAAGGAAAGCATTCTATACATATTATCGAGCAGTAAATAGATTTCATCCCCTGATATTCTGATTTTTCTCTGAAAATCTATGACAACCCATGTACTTTAACTGTACATTACTCTACTTACCTCTGAACAACACTGTACGTATACATATCAGTACATAAATGTACGAAAGCATAGCATTTCACAGCACCTAAAAAAATAAAATCTGAAAAAAAAACTTGACAAGTCAAAAAAAGGATAAAGTCGAAAATTGTCCGAACCTGAAAATCTTATTTTTTGGAGTGGGGGAGGGGGGTAATTTCTTTTCAGTACCTTTTTTTAAGCTCACCTGAGCTGAAAGCTTTATTTTCGTTACAATTTGTCTGCCTTAGCTGCCTGTCCGTCCATCTGTAAACTTTTCACATTTTCGACTTCTTCCCTAGAACCATTGAGCTAATTTCAACCAAACTTGCCACAAAGCATCCTTGGGTAAAGGGGATTCAAGTTTGTTCAAATGAAGGCCCACGCCCTCATTAAAAGGGAGATACTTAGTAATTAAGAAATAGTGAAAATCTGGTGGCGTGTTTTAAAGAACCACTGGGTCAGGAAAGATTAAACTAATGTGGAAGCATCCTCAGGTAGTGTAGATTCAAGTTTCTTCAAATCATGACCCCCGGGGGTAGGATGGAGCCACAATGGAGGATCAAAGTTTACATACGAATATATCTATAGGAAAAATACTCTTCTCAAAAACAACATATTTATATGGAAGCATCCTCAGGTCGTGTAGATTCAAGTTTGTTCAAATTTTGACCCCCAGTGGTAGGATGGGGCTACAATGGCACTCAAAGTTTTACATAGGAATAATATAGGAAAAATCTTTTAACATCTTCTGATTAAGAACAACAAAGTCATGATTGGTCATATTTATAAGGAAGGATCCTCAGGTAATGTATAATCAAGTTTGTTCAAATCATGACCCCAGGGGAAGTGTGGGGGGAAAATGAAAGTTCAAACTTATAGGGAAAAAAAGCCACGGTAAGTCAAAGAAATATGTTAGCATCCTTAGGAGATTCAAGTTAATTCAAATCCCCCTTCTGCCTTTTAGGAGTAGGTTGGGACCACATGCATTTATAAGTTTTTAAAAACGAGTGGTTTTTGCTTTTTCCTAGCTACAGTGCTCAAGTAAGGGATGTGGCCCATGGGCCTCTTGTTTCAAACGTCTTTAACTACACTGCAACCTGTGCCTGGACTACATGTAAATGTGGTGGGACTAAACCTACGCCCCAATTTTCAATGCCTCTATTATGTCTATCTTTCAATAAAAGTGTAAGCCCCATCCTAACTCCCCCTCCCCTGTTCCGACGCCTATGTATAAGGATGTGTGATGGTGTGTGAGTGTGGTGTGTCGGTGTCTGTAGGGGTGTGAGTAAAGGTGTGTGTATTGAGAACAAGGACAAACAAAACTTCATCTTTTGATAAAGAGAACTCATTAATCATTTACCTGTCAGTCTGAGATGAGATTACTGCGCATTACTGTATATTTTACTGGCACAATATTTAACCTTAAAGATATCAAGGCTTTTAAAAGGATGTCATGGGAAAGTGTGTTTTAGTAGCTTATATAGAAAAGTTGTACAGAGAAGACAAATAGTTACACATACATCTAAGGTTTCAGAACCAAAACCTAAAATTGACTGTTTGGTCTTTCTCTGAAATGAGGAACATATCATTTATATTTTGATCCTTTTTAATAAACGAATTTTACAAATTAATTTAACGATTAGGTTCCAGATTCACTGATAGAGAAAAGCTCGATCGGGCTCGGACAGAAAACATCACAAAACTTTACAACGGCTTTAAGGAATCGTGTTTCTTGGTATTTTTATAATCCTATGAAGCAAGATTTATTAAAAACTTCTCAATAAGAAGGAAAAAAACCACTCGCTGTGGCCTTCAATTCAACAGTCTTATATATTGACTTTAGCTACCTTTGACTTTCACCTGCTTATGGCGCTATTCAAGAGCTTGCTCTGAGTAATATATTTTTTTTTAAGCGAGACATGCTACTCACTGATAAGTTGATGTTACAGGGATCTCAACAATCGTTATAATGACCTTGTAACCAAATCTAACTTATCATTAGTTCTTATTTTGACTGACTTGTTGCAATCCAAGTGTTAGGCTTTTTAAAAACGGAATAAGACTACGGAGGGTTCCGTCTACCTGGATCATTATACTGGGGGCCCACGGCGGGGGTGACTTGTCAAAAGAGGATTTTACTCCTCCTAGGCATCTGATCCCACCTCTGGAATTTTCAGGGTTCCGTCTTTTATGCCTTCTTTACATAATTGTATTATTTATAATTTTTATTTTCAGATCGATCAATGTTAGAAATTTTTAAAAATTTATATGTATATGTGTTGTTGAATATTATTTTTCATTTATTATGCTTTAATCTTTTGTATTTATTTTATTATGTCTACATTTTGTAAACATATGCACCAATGTTGACTTCCTTAAATTCTTTTGTGTGCTACTCTTTTATGTATTCCCCCATAGATCAATTTTAGATTGTTTTCAGTTAATTTTACTCTGATATTATTCTGTGTGTTTCGATTAAAAGAACAGTGGAGAAGATGTCAATATGTGTATCTGATAATGTATAAAACCCCGGAATGACAAGTCAAGATTCCTCTGTCCCATATATGGTGTGCAAATCTTCTGACCGAATCCGCGGTTTTAAATAAAAAAAAAAATAGAACAAGTTGTGAAAAAAATGCAATGTATAATAGTGTGGAAATTATAAATCATTTTGAAGATTTTTGACTCCATTGAAGTTTCGGCATTGATCGCGATCGTTTGAAGTCTTTCATCGAAACAGTTAAATGACTTTAAAATATTCTAAGGTTTCTCTATAATGATGATCGATTCCTTGAATCCCGTATTTGCTTGAACGATATACTCCATTTAGCGAAAAAAATGCTCATTTAGACCCGACTCCTGGAATTGGAAAAAATGGTCATTAAAATATACCGTAATATTAGGAATATACAGGGGGGGGGGGTTGCAAAAATATGTAGCTTTTGCAAAAATATGATTAACCAATCCTTCCCATCCATATAACTGATTATACTCTTAGACGTTAAAGACTTATTTAAGGAATCACTGTCTAGTTAGTATAGTATGCCAGGGAATCAACGATAGTGGGAAACATGGGATAATTTGCATAACTAGACAGTGATTGGTTATATTTCTACTTGATTGCGAAATAAAATTGTAGATTTAGACTTTTAAAATGTAGACATAGACTTAAATTACACGAGGACTTCCATGCCAATTTCAATAGTCCTTGCCCACTGACGTCAAACACATAGGCAGCCGCACGAGATCTACATGCATATTTGGCATCCTTAGCGTCAGACACAGAGACAGATGCGCACGAGATTTGCATGCAAATTAGGCCTTCTTAGCTCCTGACCTATCGACCTGACTAATTTACATTCCAGCAGAATTATCAAGAAATAAACTCAGACAACTTTCAAAGAGTTATCACAGAGAAAAAAATAACGCATACACAACTGAGTTCACAAAATACTGTAGATAAGTCTTTAGTTGTACAACTATAAGCATTTTCAATCATTGTACGTATGTTAAGCTTTTGAAAAATACTTAGTTTATGTGTGGTTTTTATGTGTACTTAAACCTAGATCATGGAACTGTCTCAAATGATGCCATTGAATATTTTTGAATAATAATAAAATATTGATTTTTTTTCTCAATTATCATTAATATAAGATTAAAAATAGTCATGGAAAGCACGTTTGCTTATAAATAATTATTTATATATTATATCAGTCAAGTGTAATGGAATTAAAGGCTTGGTATAATAGTATCTTGCATTGTTCTTTTTTTAAAACAAGTGGAATGTGTCAAGGGGACGCACTTTATCCCCACCTCTAGTAATTGTCTCACTGCGGGCGGCTAAAGTTAATGGATGATATCCGTTACACTTACATGTATTTTTGATGCTTACTTATTCACGCTTATTTTTTCCCGTAGTTTAAGGACCGTCTCTTTAAGTACATATTATATTTGTTTTTATTGTTTTGTTAGTGTATGTCTTTATTTGTTGATTCCTGGATGCTTAATTAATGTAGTCAGTCTTAGGGGAAAAAAAAGACCGAATATGAATATGCAGGAGTTTCTCTGTTACGGCCTTTTTGTGATCTAAATGGTTTAAAATCGAATGTCAAAGATTAAAAGTACCTATAATTGTGATTGAAAAGAATGCAATTTGTAGATTATATTGGACAAAAATAGGACGTTTTGAGTCATGAATTCTTTTAAAGAAGACACCCAAAGGGGTCAAGGGAATGGATCTGATATAAATGCATAATATGTAGGGTAGAGGTATGTGTTTTGTAATGTAAGTAATTCAATACAACTTAACACAAAAGATATGGGGAGATAAAAGAAACACAGACATTAAAGGGAAATACAATCTCAAGAAATCGCACCATTCATTTGGTTTACTGCACTGCACAAAACAAATCACCAAGAACAAATGGTTATTACACACACATTGACGTATAAAGTAGTACAAATCTGATGGCTCTATATAAGCAAGTCTTACAAGTATGTAGAATGAGGTACCTATATAGGTCCCTGGTAGAAATGGATCACTAGAGCCGGAGCGCCTGTTGTCTGAGCTTGTTCTATGGGGGGTGAATGTCCTGATTTAGTGAGGGTGGATCAGGTTAGATACCCAATCTAAATAGGAGACTTTCTATTCATCGGCCCTTGAAACATTATCTTGGTGTCGTTTTTCATTTTATCGAAGTCAAAATCTGAGTCGGTGCTTTAATATTATACTTTTTCTAATTTTGGAATTGGAATTTAAAAGGAGAATATGGGTACTTGAACACGAGCCACCTTTTGTGTTGGGGTGTTCTGGATCTCTTTGAAACAGCGACCTCACTTGAAGTGGCAGGTGTAATTTTAGCTTTATTGACGTCAGAATATTAGGAATTTTAATTTTTTCAAAGTGAATTGTGACGTCACAGTCATATGATTAGGGATTATCATAATAGGATTGTATAAGAAAAGAATCAGGAATAAAAAGAACCTGGCACGGGCCAAGATATTTACTCTGCACCTAGTTAGGTAAAAATATATATACCAATTGTGATTTAGTACATTGTCAAGAAGTTTAAATATGGCATTGTCTGCCAAAAACATTATATAGGTTATCCAGGGAGAACTTTTAATTAATCTGCTAATTCAAGGTCTTGGGAGTCTAAGATAGCATTCACCCGTGAAAAAATCCGATCCATTCAGAAAATACTAAAAATACTAATCATGAGTGTTGTGCATGGGTGTCTTAAGTATCAAGCCGCGTTCAATTTCTGCTCGTTTGCTCTTTAAGATAAAAAACAACAACACCCAATAATGTCAGTATTTACCTTTGCTAAATATATAAAAATAATCATGCAAAATAGAATAGACCTTTACCATTGAAAATACTAGTAGTTTCTAATGATGAAATCAAACGTTATATTTTGCGTATTTCTTGGAGATGGAAGGACAATATCCCAGTGTGACGTGAATGCAGTGTTACGTCACAGTCCTCATGGTCGCCTGCTGAGACAATCAATATTCCCATGGCCTTTTGCAGTTTTGAAGTTGTATCTATACGTTAAATATTGATCAGAGTAACAATGTCTCCAATATAAACAATTTGGTTGCTATTTATCAGCAGACGACAGATAATACGATAAAAGTCTAATTATTACCAGATGCAGGTGATTATAGGATCGTTTTATGGAATGGCCTGATAAAGAATACACAGAGTGGATGACAAATGAATTAATCGATAATATCTGGTCTCATTTTGATGATCCGTTACAGTAATCAATGAGGTGGAGGTCGGCTATACCCTGTGTTGTCTGTCTGTATCAGCCTCGGGTTGGCACTGCCTCGTTTTGGGTCACACATCCAAGGTTTGACAACAAATAATGATACAGAGATGCAGAATTGTGAAATTCCTACACATTTGTAATCGAATATCTTAATTTATGCTGAAATCTTTATATCATCGTCACAAGTTTAGTGTCCATTCTACACGAGTTTGCGTGTGGAAATAAAATATAATGGACACAAAACTCGTGGCTTGCGACAATGTCTTTATATTTGACAGCACACACTGTGTTTCTGTTTTGTTTTTATTACATATTGAACGTATTATTAAAAGCGTACATATAACACTTTTTTCTGAAATCATTAATTAAATTTATTACATACTTAGTAATAAATACAGGATTTTTGCATATGCGGTATGGCTGAAGTCACACTAGCCGTATCAGCCCTGCAGGGCTGATATGGATTTGCGGGGCTGATTCGGATCAGTATCACACCCCTACTAAATTAAACCTCAAAAACAGTATTTGTGATCATCAGATATTTTGGGGGTTACATAATTCTCTTAATTTTTAACTTTTTGAATGTAATGATAATCTAACTGATAAAAAATAGATTATTTTAAAATTAGGGATTGGGGACATTTGAAATAGAAGTACATGCAGAAACAAACCGAAACTGTGAGACAATAGACTGTGTACATTTTAAGAAGTCCGTGCATGATAATTTACTTTTCTTCTCAACTTATTGTGTTCTGTATTTTATTTCAAAGTTTGTAATAAATATAATAAAACATACCCTTTCCACATCACATCCTGTATCAGCCCTCGACCAATATCAGCCCTCGGGCCTTCGGCCCTCTAGCTGATATTGGTGTCTCAGGCTGATATAGGATGTGATATGGAAAAGGGTATGTATTATTCTCTATGTATTAAACTTAAAAGTGTTTAATATTTTTGCCAATGCAGGAATTCAACCTGCGTATTTTTGCATTCGCAACAACTTGTTCGATTAGAACAAATAATGTCTTTCGGAGAATATACCGGTATGTAGTGGTTTTTCACATTGTTATTAAGTCTTTTTTCTCATCAATTAAATTGTAATAAATTATGGAGAAAACGAACAATATTAAAACTTAAACACGAGCCTCTAAAACATCAGAGATTGAATCGGGTGCTATGGAGGATTAAGTATCCTCTGCCGACCGGTCACACCCGCCATGTGCTCCTTGTCATGATCGGGAAATACGGAAAAACAATCGTAGATAATTTAGTGTTTAAATACAAGCATTGATGCTAAAAAAATGCCAGAATTTGACTTTATGATAGATTGTACTTGGCGACAAGGTCATTGCATCGATCATAGAACTTGCGAAATGAGGACTTCTTTGTTTCGTCAACTTCTTTGTCAATAGTTTGCCTCGTTTTAGAAATTGATGACGTAGAACATGCTCTTACGTATCGAATGAACCGCGAGACAGAAATTTCATATGCAGGAGTATATTGCTACACAAGGAATGGAAGATGCATGGCAATAGAAAAATTGAAGCCATTACATTCATTATAATGTTTCGCTGTTGGGCTACCATTGAAACAAATATGTCTTAGTGGCTTTCAAGTTCACTGGGGTACATCGAGCCGACATATGAATGGTAGTAATTATTTAGAATTAACTGATAGTACGTTGTCAAAATATCCAAATGCTGAGTTGGAGACCACAATAAGCGTTTTCTTCTTCTCGTGTATAAGTTTTTAAAATTATTATTGCTTTTTGATGTGATATTTATATCGGTTATGC
Source organism: Saccostrea glomerata (assembly GCA_003671525.1). Taxonomy (NCBI): domain Eukaryota; kingdom Metazoa; phylum Mollusca; class Bivalvia; order Ostreida; family Ostreidae; genus Saccostrea; species Saccostrea glomerata. Next base: position 2,081,789 of record PRKT01000032.1, read on the forward strand.
ATAAAAATTTCTTGAATTTCTAACATTCACTTAAGAAATGAATTTAATTTTTGCATTGTCATAAATTTACGCCATTCAATTGGCATTTTTAAAGCAAAACAGTGTGCACTATATTTTTTGACGCCAAGTGCGGTATTATGACGTAACAATGGAGATATTCATGCTTATTCGTGGTACATATGTGATGTAGTTCATGAGAAAATGAACTGCATTTTATTTTGTAAAGAATCATAGGGAAAATTTATTGGAAATGTAAATATTTTCATATAATCAAGCAATATGAGCTGAAATTTTGACAATTTTATTTTTCTGTTTTAAATTTTACGTTCAAAATGTTTACCTCTTTATCCTGTGGTTATCACTCACTGGATAATTATGTTTTATATTTCCTATGTAGCTTGTAACACGAGTTCTGCATAGACTCTTTCCGTACACCCGGCTCGAGACAGGAATAATAGGATGACGTCACAATGCATATCTTCTCTATCTTAAAAAAGCATGACGTCACGATGCATTATTAGCTATCCTTCGGCATCGTGACGTCATGTTTTTATGATAGAGAAACTATGCATTGTGATGCCACGTTATTTTACCATTGCTGTAATGTAACAATGGGTAAAAATAGTGTAAAACATTGAGATTAATGTTATATGTTTTACGGTGTGACTGTTGGGGCGAGCGCATGTTGTTATACATACGGTATTATAATATATCATACTTTCATGTTAATTAGTTTTAATCTGATTGGTCGAGAAACATTAGTTAAAAAACACTATTACCCGCTGAATAATGAAGCCACGTCCTCCAGCGTAGCAACAGTCAATATTGCTTGAGAACGGGTGATATTCCAAAAAATAGCGACTGCGAAGAATCTATACGCGCACGGTTCAGTGTTATACATGTATGTATTTGTAATTTTGTATAAAACATTCAGTTTAATATAATAAATATTGCATGTAGTTGAGTGTAACATTGAAAAATGTTCACCCCTCGGCTGCACCTCGGTTGAAATTGGTTTTCTTAAGATGAAAATTTCCAATGTTACATTCAACTACATGCAATATTTTATATTGTCGGCACGGCCAGGTGTGTTATAGGACCGACGACATACAAAACTGGTGTGCTTAATATACGTAAGAGCTGTTTGTTACGTTGCAAAGTTTAATAACGCAAATGAACATTGCGAGAGAAAAAATGTAACCAAGTAATTTTAAACGTACATTTGTTGTAATTTTAAGTTATTGAACAGGCATGGTTCCTACTGTGCATTTTAACGCGCGGTGACAAGGTTTCGCATGTGTTATAGAGAGATCTGAATGTCATAGATTTATTAAGAAAATTACACTGACTGTAAATATTATTTAATGAAATACGTTGTAGAGTAGATGAAAATATTTTGGTAACTTTTAAACACTGTGCAAATAAAGAAATGTAAGCGTATCTTGGTAGAGAACAATTATTCTTGGTCTTTTCATGTTTGTTTGTTTTTTTTTTTTTTTGGTATGTTTTAAAACATTTTGGCATGAAACCCTGATAGCGAAGGAATTCTGGGAATGTTGCACAGAAAAATTTGCGTGACGTATGTACAGATTTCATTCCAAATTTCCTCTGTTCTTACACGTAAGTCTATTTAGCTCGCTTCGCGACGCTCGCACTGTTTTATACATTAACATTTGATAAAAACAATATCCCATAATTTGTAGTTGAATTCGATTTTTATCCAAAGAGTTTTTTGTTCAATCCCCGTATTAACCTAGCACACAATTAAACTCGCTGGATAAAAATCATATCCAACCACATATGACGTAGCATAGGAAATCCTTCATCTATATTTAAGTTCTGCATGTAGCTATACTCTTCATGTTATGACTGTTTGCTTTGAAGAATCAGGCAAAAATTAAAATCAGAGGGCTTCTTCTAAATTTGTCGTTGAAATAGTAAATTTAATACTGTAGCGCACATTCAGTCAAGAAAATTAATAAGTATGGATTTTCTTGATTTACATTGCATCTTTAATCTTGCTTTGAAAATGTGAGCACTTTTCAATGGAAATGTAATACTGTGTTGCAAACCGATGTCTACTAAATTATAACTATTTAACCCCTTCACGGTAACTGCGGTACTACTCTTCTGCAGGGCAAATTAATAACGTTTGGCGGAATTTTTGTTGATAGACAATTAAATGACGTATTTTAAACAATCACTTTTACGTCATATTTCACCAGAGTATATCATTTTGCCCAACAAAAGAGCAGTACCACAGTTATCGTGAAAGGGTCTGAGTTTAAAAAAAAATAACCAACATCCTACTAAAGCTGACTGTTACGTATTCGATCTATTGGCCTTTTATGATCGGGTCATTCACGAGTGACATTCATGGTTTGTAAAATCTTGGTTGACCGCCTGTGTAATATATATCGTCGGAGGCCCTAAATTCGTTATGGTCCTAGAGTCGTGTCCCTTTTGTTTTTCTCTCGTATCTCGCGAGATTTCGTCCGCGACTGCGCACAACGTGAGAAACAGCTTACTACGATTGATTACGTCATATTTACAACTACAGACGACAATGAGGTCAAAACAGGTAAAAAAATATAATATGAAATTTTTTTTTAGCTGATTAACAGTCAAATCCATTATTACCAAATAAGTATGACGATAAAGTCCAATTTTTTTTTTATTACGTCCTATATTGAGTGCATCAGTGCTATTTTACGCTTTGTTTACATTATATCAAGAGAAGTCACATGACTACATTGGAATTCGATAGGCCAAACAAAGTTAATTTTTCCAGTCATGTTGTATTGTTCCTTAGACATTTTTTTTTTTAATGGATTTGTTTGTTTGCTAATTGTAGAAAAGTCCCAAGCCTCACAAAAGAAACTATAGACTTTATTCTCCATCACAAATGACAAATGCATATAAAATGGTTAAAGAAAAGAAAATGTCAGTAAGGAAAGCTTCAAAAATTTTTCGGGTGCCTGATACAACTTTAAGAGACAGGGTTCTGCTAAAAGTTGACCCAGAAACTGCTGTTTTTGGTAAAACTCCAGTTCTAGACAACCTTGAAGAGGCCAATCTAGTCAATCATTTTAAAACAATGGCAGCTTTTGGTTATGGGTATACTAGACAGGAATGCATAAATATTGCAACAGATTACGCAATTTTTGTGGGTAAGAGAACTCCTGAAAAGCCCTTTTCTATGAAGTGGATGAGAGGTTTTTTAAAGCGATGGCCTGAATTAAAAGTTTTGAAGCCACGAGGGTTAGAGCATGTTAGAGCGAAAATGGCTTCCAGTGAAACTGTGTCCAACTACTTTGAAAATCTTCGTAACACTCTCTCCAAACATGATCTTTATGGAAAGCCTCATCTCATCTTTAATGTTGATGAAAAGGGTATTTCTGTTGACCACAAACCACCAGCCGTTGTCGGAGATTCAGCTTACTGTCCGCAGTCAGTAACATCGGGTCGTGGAAAGACAATCACCATTCTTGGAGGAGGCAGTGCAAGCGGTGTCTCTGTACCACCTTTTTTTGTCTTCCCCGGCAAACGGATGATGCCAGAGCTCTTGAGTGGAGCATCCCCTGGGGCTAGTGGCACGATGAGCGAAACTGGGTGGTCAAATGGACAAATCTTTCGTCAGTATCTGGAACACCACTTCCTCAAGTTTGTTCCACGTGATGAAGGACAGATATTGCTCCTCTTAGATGGACACAAATCCCATGTGTCTGTGGATCTTGTAGAGTGGGCAAGTCAAAAGGGGATAATTATCTTTATACTTCCAGCCCATACAAGCCATGTCTTACAGCCAATGGATGTTGCCTGCTACGGCCCATTTCAAAACATTTACAATTGTTTGTGTCACAAGTTGATAAGGGAAACAGCAGCAACAATTTCCAGGTATAACATTTGCGAAGTTGCATGCAAGGCGTACACGAAGGCGCTGTCTCCCGAAAACGTCCAGTCAGGATTTCGACGTACCGGGATTTACCCCCTTTGTAAAGACGCAGTTCCTTCGAGGTATTTGGTACCAGCAGAAGTCTTCAAGGGCCTGGCCGCTGAAAGCCAAGAGAATGAGAGAGGATTGGGAGAAAATGAAGATCAGCAAAATTATGTGGTAAAGTTACAAGAGAAGGAGAACCATCTGAAGGCAAAGAAGAGTGGAGGAGAAATTAAAGAGAGGAAAACTATGAGCAAGATCGTGTCCGGCAGGGAAATTTCAGAAAACGTGTGTCAGCGAATGAAAGACCATGAAAAAAGTCAGAAGAAAAAAGAGAAAGACATTGGGGGTAAGAAGCACCAGAAGACAAGTTTTAGAAAAACTGCACTTCTTGACGATTTACCAGGCCCATCAACAATAAATTTGACCATATCCGAGGATCTCCAAAATACTTCAGACACTGACAGTGATGGTGAAATGGATCCCTCTAAACTGTGCTGTGTTTGCAAGAAATTTCAGCCTGATGAGTTGAAAAGATGTGTTTCTCTTGTATTTGTGAAGTGGGCGCAATGTGACAAGTGCAGCCATTGGGTTCACCTGATCTATTGTTCACCAATACGTGTTGTTAGAAGAAATGCTCCATTCTATTGTCCACACTGTAATACAGAGTAACACAATACTGCTTGCTGCTGCTGCATAAATTTGTATTGAATTAGTGTTAAATTCAGCCTAGTTATATAAGTTTTTATAATTGTTTAACTTAAAAATTCATTCTTTGTAAAGATTGTATTAATTTGTATTTAAAAAATGTTGACACACAGTTAAACTTTGAGTTGAAAAATGAAAAACGTATATATTCATTCTCTTGGCCTTTTTACTTCAATTTCCGCTGACGTCACGACCCTAGGACCTGCTTTTCAAAATGTCGCCGAGTAAACATCGGTAACTTAAATGAGATGAAAACAATCAAAATGGCATGATTTTTTTTATTTGAACAATTTACTGCAAAGAAAAAAACATGTTTAATTGAGGTATGACTTACGAAATGGAACAGCACTTCAAATTTATTTACAAACAGTCACGATCAAGTTAGGGTAACGACTCATGGACCTCCGAGGATATGTAGTGTGATAATAATAAAAACTGAAGAATAAAGCAAAAAATAAATACCATCAGTCACTGCTTACTTTATTATAAGCGTTATAACAAACAAACGCGTATCACTTATAGCTCGTCAATGACACTAAATCTCTATATTTTACAATTTTAAATAGCCATCAGTCTTCAACAAAATAAATATGCTCTGTACTCGTGTACTCACGATCAGGGTGTTGTTTACCGTGGTGAGGGTAAACGTTTACGATGACGCGCCTAGTAACTATACACTGTGACGTCACTCGGACCCCCAGAGAGTGACAGGATATCGCGTGAGTTTACAATCAGGAGGTAAATATCAAGCACGGCCTTCATCAGTGCGTGGAACTGGAGGCCTATATTGATCCACAGTTCAAAAAACTTGGCAGAGTTCCCACGATCAATTAACATACACAAAGACCCTCTGCAAGGTATGAACCGAGTGTCCGATAACAACCGAGTTGCCGATAACGCGTTGAGCAGTGTGCTGACTGATAAGCTGATGGTACAAGGATTTTAAAAACCTCCTTTAAGTTCACCACTTCGTAGATTCTTTGGTTATTGTAACGATCTTGTTAGCATCAACTTTTTCAAGAGACGAAAAAAAGTGGAAAAATATTCGCCCATGTAGGGACTCGAACCCTAGACCCTCAGATTAAAAGTCTGATGCTCTACCGACTGAGCTACACGGGCTTATAGAAGTTTTGAGGTAATAGTTCAAATAATACTTTATTTCACCTGATTCTCGGAACACCTTCAGACACCTTCGGAAACATTTTACTTTATTTTCAGATCGAATATCCTCAGAGAAAAATATGCATCCACAAATTACATCAATATTGTTGAGCGAGTTTCACCCAACAACAGGTCCTATGGTGAAATATCAAGTACGTAAAATTTTGGTTAATCATTTGGATTGAAATCCATACTTAACATGCTAAACAGCATAGTCTGAGAGTGTGACTAAAATGGGTAGCGAAACCCGGGCCGGGCCGGGATTTTCGATAACGAAAACCGGGCTTTTGATAATTACGAGATAAATACTCATTCTTTCTTCATGAAATTTACAGACATAGTTTAAAGCTATAGGTTTTGCCTTCGTTGAGAATTTTAAGTCAAAATATTGTGTTTTTCGATGATTATCGCCGATTGTCCTTTTCCAGGTGACTAAAATGGGTAGCGAGCCCGGATTACTCATTTTGGCGATTTTAAGCTTAATGCATCGAAAGTGTTTGTGATATTTGCATTTAATAGTTGTTTATTAACTTCAAATAGTTAAATTGTTCAATCATTATGAAAATAAATGTCGATTATAAGGGTTTTTGTCGTTTTTCATAGACCCGGGACTGGTCAAAACCGGACGCGTTTGCCCGGGACAAATTAATAATTCCGGATTGCCAGAGAAATAATGTAGATTTTTTTTCAGTCCCTGACCGAGATACAGCTAAGAAATAAATTGGAAAAAATAACAGAAACATGCAAATCAAAAAAGAGTCATTTATATTTCAATTATTTGTCATTCTCTGATAAGTATTTCGGAAATAAAAGGGTTTTCCCGGGTAAACGTGTCCGGTTTCGACCAATCCCGGGTGTTCAAAAAATGCGTATATTTTCAATAATCGCGATTTATTACTGCAACAGTTAAAAGTTTTAGGTAGTTTAAGTTCAATTTCAAAGATCCAAATGAAATAATTGTAAATATGCTGCCGAAATTAAGTTTAAATCGCCAAAATGAGTAATCCGGGCTCGCTACCCATTTTAGTCACTTGGAAAAGGACAATGACAGGATATCGCGTGAGTTTACAATCAGGAGGTAAATATCAAGCACGGCCTTCATCAGTGCGTGGAACTGGAGGCCTATATTGATCCACAGTTCAAAAAACTTGGCAGAGTTCCCACGATCAATTAACATACACAAAGACCCTCTGCAAGGTTACCTTCTATTAATAATGTAATTCAATTTTGATATCTCAGCCCGCTTCTTGAGCTGTTCATACACCACATTATATTTTCTCCATTTTATTATATAACTGCTATTTCAAGCATGCTTGATGTTCATTCGGTAGGGCTCTAATTTCAGAATTAAGACATTTGTTTCGTGCTGTAAAGGCCCTTTGTTATGTTAATTATAAGTAACCATATATAGTGCTTTACAAAGCAAAGAAAATAAACATACTTGAAATATAATTACAGTTGTTTGTATCATGTTATTATGTTTAATCTATACTTGTATCATAAGACTATCCTCACTATACTTTTGTATTATTATCAAATTTATGTTATGGTGCTTTTGTCTGCTTCATGATAACTAAGAATATGATTGTAATAGATTTTATTTACAATGATTCTGCTTTATTTAAGGTACAAATCACGAACATTTAACAAATGACTGAGGTTCTTGATAACGAATATTAACAAACAATATTTAATGAACAATAAAATATGTCTGTTATAAATATTTCATTTTATTCTGTTAATATTTTCAATCCTATATATATAGAGAGCTTTAAATATTCGGATATTCAGTTTGAGAGAAAAAAGAAAACCACACCTTAAAACTATTGCATGCATGTGTAAATGAAGTCTATAAAAGCAGCATTTGAGGACTGGATTTAATTCTGCATAAGGTGTCGAGGTGTGGCAACAGGTATAATTAAGTCACCCCCTGATTTCTCTTCTGACCTCGAACCACATTGCTTAACACCATGCATCCACCTCCATATCATGCCCCAGTTGTTCTTTAAAACACCCCTCGTTAATGTATTCGACATCTCAGGGGAAATTAAAGAATTGTTTCTGAATGTAGATGATGTATGTTTTACTATTAAATAAAACGTATGCACAAATGTACCTGGTGTTCTTTGATAAAAGGTCTACGTGTTAATTTAATAACATTCTGCTCGAGATAATAGTATCTAGGTCGCATATTTTGTGACGTATTGGGATTCCCGTTTTATGAATGGAGTCTCGTGATTTTTAGTAGACTCTGACGTCAAAGATCAGCTTGCAAACTTCTTTTCGCCAATTTTGCATGATACTAATTTTAGCAAAGTATTGAAAAGCATGTGCAAATTTTGAAGGTGTTTTAACAATAACAAATTAAAGAAAATCGATGTTAGAGAGATTATATTATACATGTTTTACAAACACCACCATATATAACAATAAACATTACTATATTTTCTATTTATAATTCATATATCAAAAACATTATCTTTTACAATGATGTTTTGGAAACGAACTGAAAACATTAACAGCACATTTTTAAATACAAGATATTCTTAAAATCATAACTGAAGTGAAAGACACTGTATAATTCTCGGAAATAACTGAAATCAGCAATTTGCATGAATCACATTTACGCCATAGTAGCGTACCGATTGCGTAACTCGTGCACTTCACTTTTCATTCATTTATTTTTATCAATCGGTAAGTGCGCATGCGTTTGCTTACTCTAGGATTCCCCTTTCCAGTGCCGGTGAAGACTATTTCAACATATAATAGCTTGTATATTGTAGGCGGGTTAGTTATCAAGTACCAAATATCAACAAGAGACGGTCTAAATACTATACTTTCGCAACATCTCTTGAATATTTCCAAAGTTCAGTAATTTTTTTCTTGAATGTTTTTATTTTTCGTCAGTGTGTGTTTGCTCTATATCCATGCTGGGTGTTCACCCAGCTCGGGGGACCTTAATGTCCAAGAATTGTAAGAGTAGCATTACAAGTCATTCAATGCCCCTCCCTTTTCTGCTATGGACCACCAGTGATGAATTTGACCCCAGTGATAATATGAATAATGAAAATTGCCATAAATTGACCAAAGACCCGTCTTCCAATTCCGACATGTTTCCAGATGACTTTTCGTCTCAACCTGAATACGGATTAGGTGGAAATTCTCAGATAGTGTACACTGGAAGTTTTCGTACCGAGCCCGGAGAAAATATGGCCGAACACGATCACTTGGCATATTCTTTCGAGGTAGAACGTTTGTTGATGGGAATATCAGAGAGCGTTGGACAGAATTTTGACACAAACCAAGGAGACTCGGCACTTCCGGAGGACCTTGCCTCAGTTTCACTCATGCAAACAGACACTCCCTTTTCTCATGGACCCATTGTAGGTAGTGCATTACAAAACATTCATATTAAACATAAGAAATCCGAACAGAAAGTACATTATTATTTTAAGGATAACTTATGAGCATTTGATATAACAGTAATTTTTAAATTAACTTCGCATATATACATTTAATAAAAATCAAAAAGACAAGTTTACATCCAATTATAATTTTAATTGATACTAGTCATTTCAAAATATGTTAATAAAATGTCTGTATCCATCATGAATATTTTCACATATCTTGCAAACTCAAAGATACAATGAATTGAACATTTCATTAAAAAATATGTTGAATACAAAGTGTGTGTAATCTATAAATTTAAAATTATTATACCTCCTGGCCCAACTACTGATCACTGCAAACTAGTTTGTTATATATGTTGTTTGAAAGTGTTTAAAAATTACTCATATCTAATACATTTTCTCCAAAGTTGTTATTCAAAATAATGTTTGAAATGTGCATTGTCACATTACAGAATAATGCATTTCATACACAATTCATATAGCTAAAATTTAATGTTCAAAGGTACAGAACAGCATACTTGTATATTACATATAAACATATTGTCATATTGTAATTTTTGAATTTACTGGGTGCATGGTAGAAAATACATTAAATTACAATATGGCAATTTGTCAAATTTTAATTTCTGTATTTACACCTTACCAGAAAATAAAAAATACAATAAGATAAAACTATGTCATAGACATAAAAAATGGAGACAGGATAGTACACAGAACCATGAAAACTACTGGGACAACAGAGTCATGTACTATACCTATCGGACCAGGGAATATTAATGCTCCTCAGGAAAGCCTTGCAGTCTCCTCACTTCCGTCCTTAGATCTTCCACCTGTTTTTTGAGCACTTGATTTTCACTTTCTAATTCTTTCATTTTCTCCTCCATCTCCTCCTGCTTACGCTTGGCTTTTTCACGACATTTTCTGATGGCAATATTGTTTTTAGCACGTTTGATCATGTATTCCTCGGTATCCTTTGGTACAGCTCTTCTTTTATAGGTGCGATTACTATTTGGTCCGGGTTTTCGGCCGGGGCGGCCCGGGGGTGGTAGGTTTAACGACCTCTGCGTAGTCGATGTTGATGGTTGTGAAAACTGAAGATGGTCAGAGACACTATGGGAAGAGGAATCCGAAGTTTCGTCCACAGGGGACAGTTGATCGGACAACTGACTAGAAGTACTTGGGAGGCTTTCAATGAGGGAGTCCTGGCGCTGCGGGACGGACGGCGCCGCTTTGGCTGTCCCTGAGCTGTATTGTCCGTGTGTTAGTAAGTCTATAACAAGCGAGTCGGTGGTGGTGGGGACTGAAAATACGCTTTCTAAAGCACTTGTCATGGGCTGGTCAAAGCCTATATTAGCTGACGAAGAAGATGGCGTGTTTTGTAATGCACTACCTACAATGGGTCCATGAGAAAAGGGAGTGTCTGTTTGCATGAGTGAAACTGAGGCAAGGTCCTCCGGAAGTGCCGAGTCTCCTTGGTTTGTGTCAAAATTCTGTCCAACGCTCTCTGATATTCCCATCAACAAACGTTCTACCTCGAAAGAATATGCCAAGTGATCGTGTTCGGCCATATTTATAGCATGACTGTTAAGTAAAAAAATTGCATTTATATTTTGTATATTAATCCATAAAGATCATATCCTTTGTTTTTATTTGTTAATTAAAAAAATTAATGACAAGTCTCACTTTGCTCTAGAGTTACAAAGTTAAGATTTGACTCCCACTTTAGGATGTTAAGATGTTATTGATATTTGGGAATAAATAAACCAATCCCCATATTGCATTAGATGTAGGTAAAATAGAATAGTTATTCCCATCTAAAACAGAAGATGGGCAGTTATAAGGACTGCGTTTTCTTGATTTATGTTTACATTCTGTTACTCATGTTTTGTTACTATCATAATGATTTATTCTACTAAAAATATTCCAATTCTTATAACTAAGTAGTATTATCAAAACAAGAAACGTTATCCTGTATCGTTAGAAAAATTAAGTGACAACAATCATAGCAGTAAAGATTACAGATGAAAGTCTATTGTTGGAAATGTTATAGCTGCAGATCTGTAACTCGCAAGTCAGAAAAAATAAATTGGGATGGACGACCAGAGAGCTACAGTGCTACCTACTGAAAAAAAATGGCTGAAGTTTTTTTTTCCAAAATATTGCTAACCAAATCTTTCTAACATATTATTTTACCATACTTCTATAACAAATCTGCATGTCAAAGTCATACACGAAGCGCACTGGACCGAATTAACTTATCTTGTTACCTAATATGGCAATATAAATAGCCGAAAGAAAGAGGGCGTACAAGACGTGGACAATCCCCTGCTCTTAGATAATATGTTGCTCAATTTTCAAAATTCACGGAAAAGTTATATTTTTCTAAAATCATGTATCAAGAATGTCATCCCCAAAACATTTTATTATTTTGTTTTACTGAACGACGTATCATTTGACAATCTTGATTTGAAAGTTGACAGTTAAGCATATTTAGTGGAAAATGGGTTTTTAGAGCCATTAAAAATGAATTTTGAACATGAATGGGCCAAGTCTCAATTCTTCGTTAACGCTTAAATGATGGGGACGTAAATATGAAATCTATTTCATTTGTCCAAAAAATGGAATCTTAACCCATTCTATATGAAAATCGAACATTTCTAAATTAAATCACGTTGACAGACATCGATGATGAATATACTTCGTAGCGTAGTGGTAACGCGGTGGGTCTTGTGCTATGGAGAGAGTTCGAATCATACGTGAAGCTTTTTCTTTTTTTCACATATCCTAAAAATATGAGTTAAAAATAAATTAAATATTAAAACAATGAAATACAGAATTAACTGTGTAAAAGATTATATAGACCATATAATTTTGAAAAATATAGCTATCATGAACTTTAAGAATTGAGAAATGTCTTTTCTCAGAGCGGGTGATTGTTCTCGCCTTGTACGCCTCCGTTCTTTTCGAATGTCACAATTTCAGACCCACTAGGGTTATTAACAACAGTTTTGGGAATTGTTTTGTTGTGTAAGTAGTAAAAGAATATGCTAGAAACACAGGGTCAGTAAAATTTTGGGATGGCAGCATAAATAAACAAAGAAATAAATCGAGAAAACTTTTGTGTGCGCAATATATATACATGTACATGTACTGAGTATACACTTTTGTGTGCGCAATATATATACATGTACTGAGTATATACTTTTTTTAATGAGTTGCAGCTCTCTGGTCGCCCATTCCATTTTTTTCCAGACCAGCGAGCTACAGATCTGCAGCCAGAAGCGGTAAACACACATGTTTCATTAATAACAATGATACATTTTTAAAATCCCAAATAATTTGTTTGAATAAACAAATTATCATATTGTAATACTTTTATTGAGAATGTATATGAATTTTTCTGAAATTTATCATTTAGGGGTTATAGACAGCACCAATGCATTATTGCTTGTACTATTTTAGTGTTAGCGCAAAAGATTTTCATTGTACATGTACTATTGTTTACTGTACTGCTAACTGTCCAAAATATGAAATAAGAGCAAGATCAAATTAAACATTCTTATTTTGTTTAACACAAACTATGACAAAATGCAGTCTAAACCACAAAAAAGACCAATATGGGCCTATATTGAAAAAATACAAAATGTGAACACATATTTTTACTACATATCCACTATTTTTTTTTTATTTTTACTTTTTCCTTTGCAAAACAAATTTTAGAATACATGTTCATGTCATTTGCTAAACTGTTATTTATATATAATGAAAGAATACAGTTTAAGAACAATTTATTACTAAACATTCCATATTGGGCATTGGGGACTGACAAGGTTTACAGTTAAACAAAAACTTTCAGCTAAATGAGTACTGAAAGCATATCGCAAGCTAGGGTGAGAAAAATTTACCGTTTGAATTTGATATATATTGCAAAAAACAAGAAAAATACAAAATGCGCACACATACTACTTCATAATATCCACTACATTTTTCTTTTCTTTTTTTTAAATACAGTTAATCTGCCTTTTTTGAGATTGCTGCAGTGCTTTATTTTCTGCTGCATTGGCTTTAAAAAAAACAACAACAACATTTTTTTAAAGTGTTTAATGGAATAATTTCGAATGATGCATTCCAAAATAAAGAAAATGTTCATAAAGGTCATTTTCATCCATATCTTTCAGAACAATCTCTTGCTTTTTAATTTTTTTTTTATTTTACAAAATATCTTCATAATTATGTTACCTGGTAGCATAATTCCCCTTATTTTAGAGATTGCTTTGACGTCAAATGCATCTTGTCCAATTGCAGTGCTACGTTTTATTTATTTAAAAAGAAATTTCTCAGGTATTTCTATAAATAATTTCGAGGTTTCCATTTCTCCTCATTAATATTTATAAGCCTTCTTTTTCTTAATTGCAGACCTTTCACTTTAAAGTAAACATTGAGCAGTCAAATTTGAAGTAAAACTTTTCCTATTTCCGTTATTCACTTACAGCAAAATTGACATTAATTACGCAAATTTTGTATACAAGCTAAGGGCTAAAAAAATTCTTGCATTACAAGTAGATCAGTACAAAGTTAATGTAAATTATTGTACCTGTAAAATTATTTTTTAATTTGCTTTTTAGTTTTTATTGCTTAAATTACGTGTATTCTACATACCAAAAATATGTTTTTATGATATAAATGCTGTCAATCTTTTTTTTTACTTCTTTTTCCGGCCTGGAGTGGAAACCTACGAACCTCAGGGAACAGCAAACTTTTAGCCGAAGATGGAGAACTATGTATCAACATACCGGTATTTATTGCTTTTAACATGTTGTCTTTGACAGTGCGCTAAATCTTATAATGATGTTGTTTATTGTTTGTCTTTATTTATAAATCCTTATTTATTTTTTTATACTCCCGCTTGAAAAGTAGAGGGTTATATAGTTATTCTTTGGGGTGCGCATCTATTATCCGTAACTCCTTTTATATTAAAGAATGAAAGTTAATGAGAGTTCAATAAAAATGGAACTCGTAAATTTACTTAACTTTTCATTGGTCATTTGCAAAATTAGTTTATTAAGGAGGCTTTAAATCCATAAGATTTAACTTATAGTTTTAAATATGATATCTGAAGCTGTCAAGTATCATTTCGCAAAGAAAAATTTCATACATTTTAGTTTTATAATTTGATCAGTTTTGTATATCTTTATATGGAGCTTATTCTCTAAAGGAGATCAACATGGTCTGAAAATGGCAACGGCCCTCCAGCCCTCAAACCTCTTTAAAATTAGCAGATCTATTTTTGAATTCATATGAAGCAGAATTTGTCCAAAAACGTGAAAAGAAAACACTTTCTGTGCTCTTCAACTCGACATTTAGATATATATCTACGACATATTGTCAATTAACAATGGTAATTTCCATTCTAATGTCGATACGGTATATCCCGATGAGCTTGAGATAAAAGATACCACAGAGGCTGACACATCTGTTTTATATTTGGATATTTTACCTTTACTTGAAAAAGACATAAATGGTAATCTAACAACCAAGCTCTATGATAAACGTGATGACTTTTAGTTTACAATTGTCAACTTCCCTTACTTATGCAGCAATATACCTTCATCACCTGCATACGGAGTTTATATATTTCTGTTGATTGATTCGATACGCAAGAGCATGCTCTACGTACGAACAATTTCTAAAACGAGGTAAATTTTTGACAAACAAGTTGATGAAACAAGAATATCTGCAGTCTCGTTTAAAGTCATTTGGTAAGTTCTATGGTCATACAATGACCTTGTCAGCAAATACAATTTGTCATTGAGTCAAATGCTGACGGGCGTTTTTCATACTAATTGTTAGTCCTCTATTTATACACTGAATTGACGACGGATTTTCCCGTTATTTCCCGATCATGACAAGGAACACACGGCGGGTGTGACCGGTGGGCAGGGGATACTCACTCCTCTTTGGCACCTGATCCCACCTCTGATGATTTGAGGTCCGTGTTTGCTTTGCTCTAATTTTGTATTGTTTTATGGACTTATGATCTTGAATTCTGTTCGTTATCTCCTTATGTTTCATTCACAGAATCTTTGTGTGTACCCTCTACTTTACTTTGTGATCGGATACATATTTCAGGTTTTCCATAGCAAAAAATGGACATTGCCACAATTTCTATGATATAATTGGGTGCCCATCTCTTATCTGCCACAATTTCTATGATATAATGGGGTGCCCATCTCTTATCTGCAACTTCTATACTATATCACTTGATAAAAATTAAATGATAATTTCAGAGATTCTTTAAAATTGCATAGTCATTGTGACCTTCCTGATTTCCTTTTTTGATCTCTCAGAAATCTATTATATCGGGTCTCCCATAGCATAACATGGAAAATTTTAAGCAGGATCTCTTATTTGTATTTATTATATATATAGATACATTACTTCAAATCTTTATTATAGTTTAATTGTTTATTTATCTATTCTGAAAGAGTCAATGCTCGACGTATCTTTATGAATTTTTGAATGCGACTTTAAATATCAAACAATCAATCAACCATGAATATTTATTTTTTTTTATATAATGATGATTACTATTATTTTGCAAGCAATGCACTTTTTGTGTAAATATTCACATTTATCATTAGAGACTGGCTGAACTAAAATCTGTTGTTAATTCGTTCTACAATCATTTTAAATTTAATTATTGTATCATAATAGGAAAACCCCATGTATAATTGATATGTTAAAAACAAGACTTGCTTTCAATGTTTTTAAAAAAATGTTTTGAATTCTGTTTTTGTTTTTTTAAATTTTCAATTAACAGCAGTCACCTTCAATCCCATACTGTAGCAATATTCCATAAGAGTGTCTGCTTCTGTTTATCTTCATTAGATTTCTATGAAAAGGTAGAATATTATATAATCCTTTGAACCAAGCTGTAAATATTTGCATTAACCTCATAGTTCATTTTTCGTGGAATACCTGTAGTATTTAATCCCTTATTGGCAAATTGTCGATGAAATTGTACACAACAAAAAATAATTAAATATTAACTTTTAATTTTTACATTCCTCCAGTTTCTAAAAGCAAGTTATTAATCATATTAATTGAAAATGCTTCAAATATTGTTACTTGATTGAGTGTTGTGATAACATGTCTTTTAAGTACCTGTTGTTCAACAAACTTTCTATGATAAAGGTACAAAAGAACAAAAACCTTGGCAACTGCATCTTATTTTTTGACCTTTGGTATCCCTGTGACCTTGACCTCACTATTCCCTTTTTTGTGTGAAGCACAATTAAATCTTTTCTGAAAATATTTTTTTTCATCGAAACTATAAAACATACACGGGTGATAAAGGTATATTGCTATCAAGTAATGGAAGTTGACTTAAAAAAAAGAAAGAGATAAATTCCCGTTTATCATAGGTTTTTGTAAGGGTACAATTTACGTCCTTCTCAAGTAAAATATCCAAGTGTGAAAAATATGTCAAATTTTTATTGCATCTTTTATTTCAAGTTCACTGGGATATACTGAGTCAAAAATGAATGGAAGTTACTATTGTTAATTGACAATACATCCTCTATATACCGTGGTATCTAAATGTTAAAAACATGTTTGCTTCATATGAATAAAAATAAGTCTTCTAATAAACGGATGCTATTGGTTGCAATGGAATTCCAGTAGAATGTTAAAAAAGCCGAGCGAAAAACAATATACATTCGATTAGAAACTCGAGCATCTTTTCATATCAATTTCAGAGTATGATAGTGTTAAAAATACGTATGTGCATATTTTTAATAAAGTAGTTTTTCAAAACATGCAATGACAAGGTAATTTGTACGAGTTCCATTTTATTGAAAAAGCAGCAGCTTTCCATAATATCAAAAAGTCTGAACTATGATTTATCGAAACTGTCCCAAATTATGTCATATCGTATAACACATGTTGAAATTAGCTTCATTCTTTATAATTTGATATCAGTGTAGAAAATGAGACAATTTTCCCTACGGAAAAAGGCTTCAAATTAAGCATATCTTATAAGTAACGTCAAGCGGAGTTATACGTTTTTGACGTAACTGCAAGTTATGTCATTCGAAATTTATCAAATCTTTTACCCAATCAAATGACGTGTTAAATCATATTAGTAGTGCACGTTTTTAGGTTACCAGTTGAAATTGAAATTGAAAACCATTGTCATTACAGATTGTTAAATGCGTCTTAACCAATCAGATTTTAATGTTTTAGTGTTTAAGATGAAAATATATAATTATATCTTTTGTTCCTTTCCCAGCTGCCTCATGTCTTGGAACATCATCAGACAAAATACTAGTATGCATCAAACTCTTTTTTCCTGTGAAACAGAACTTATTCAAAAAACTTCTATATGAGAAGAAGAAAACTTTTGCTTTAGCCTTCATTACAACACTCTTATGATTATTTGTAAATTATTAGTAGTTATAAACATTCCTATGCACATGTCGATACGGTATAGCCCAGTGAATTTGAATTCAAAGATACCACAGAATCTGTTACATCTGTTTTATATTTTGATGTTTTACCGACTATAGACGATAAAGGCCAAATAACAATTGAATTGTATGATTATTGATTGTAAGTTGTTTTACATCCGCTAAACTTTATGACAAACGAGATAACTAAGGCTTTTCCATGATCAACTTTATTAGCTCACCTGAGCCGAAGGCTCAAGTGAGCTTTTCTGATCAAAATTTGTCCGTTGTCTGTCGTCGTCGTTGTCGGCGTCGTCGGCGTAAATTTTTCACATTTTCATCTTCTTCTCAAGAACCACTGGGCCAATTTCAACCAAACTTGGCACAAAGTATCCTTGGGTTAAGGGGAATCAAGTTTATTCAAATGAAGGGCCACGCCCCCTTCAAAGGGGAGATAATTATGAATTTGTGAAAAATTTATGGCATTTTCAAAAAATTTTCTTCTCCAGAACCGCTGGGCCAGGAAAGATGAAACTCATGTGGAATCATCCTCAGGTAGTGTGGATTCAAGTTTGTTCAAATGATGAATGCCTGGAGGGGGTGGTGGAGTAAATTCAAGCCTGATGTGCTCAGGTGAGCGCTGTGGCCCCTGGGCCTCTTGTTTATGAAGTAATACTCCACTATCACCTGCGTATTGTATTTATGCATCCTAGTATTCGCTACGCAAGAGATGGCGTCTCCATATGAGTGAAAAATTCTCGTGAGAGACGTAAAACAACATACAATCAAGAGCTAAGATCTGAGTTTGATAAGCGAGGAATGACTTTAACTTTTCTATAGTCAACTCCCCTTACTTATGCAGCAATAAATCTTCATCACCTGCATACGGAGTTTATATATTTCAGTTGATTGATTCGATACGCAAAAACATGCTCATCGTATGAATAATTTCTAAAACGATATAAATTAGTGACAAACAGGTGAATGAAACAAGAATATCTGCAGTCTCGTTTAAAGTCATCATTTCGTTAGTCCCTTGGTCAAAACAATGACCTTGTCAGCAAATACAATTTATCATTCAGTCAAATGCTGACAGCCGTTTTTCATAATAATTGTTAGTCCATTATTTATACACTGAATTGACGACGGATTTTTCCGTTTTTTCCCGATCATGACAAGGAGAACACGGCGGGTGTGACCGGTCAGCAAGGAGCTCACTCCTCCATGGCTCCTGACCCCACCTCTGATGTTTCAGAGGTTCGAATTTGCTCTGCTCCTTTTTTGTATCGTTTTAAGGACTTTGATATTGAATACTGTTCGTTATCTCCATGTCCTTCATGCTAATCATTGATTAGTTGCAGGTATTTCAACAACCTTGTTTAAAGTTCTATAAGTATTCTGTAAATTCAATGGCCTTTTTAGCAAACATATAGCCCATCATTGGGTCGGGTTTTTTTTTTTGGGGGGGGGGATACCTTGCTTCATACCAACTGTTAGACCATAGTGAATTTGATTATGGAAAATTCCATCAACCTGATTAATACACAGGGCTCACGGCGGGTGTGATCTGTCAATAGGTGATGTGATACTTCTAAACACTCGATAGTGTACCATCTCTGAAATTTCCAGAGGTCTTTTTTGTGCCCTGTTTACATATTTGTAATGGATGATTGATATTTGATATCTTTGCATTTTTACATCTCACTTCTTAATTATTGAAGACTTTATCAAAAGTCTACTGACAAACTAACAGCTAGACGAGGGAGTCAGTGTGATCAGAAAAGACCACTTGGGCTTTTAGTTCAGGTGAGTCTTATACATGTTTTAAATTTGGCGCCACTCTTTTCCTCCAGTAATATCAATAAATCTCATCGGAGACATGTTTTAGAAAATTTTACTTCCTTGTGTCAAAAGAAATTACACATTTCCTATTTTAACATTATCCGTGTCTTTTATTTCTTTGCATTGGCTTCTTTCAGCTAAAAGATTACTTTTTTTATTCGTGAATGGGAAAATTTCTCTTTAAGACTATAAATCTAGAGCTAACCTAGCTATTTATCAATGTTTTTTTATGTCCAATGCAGCTAACACATATTCCGCATGCTCCTATCCCCTATATAGTTAACGTGTAAATATTGCACTTATTAACCTAGGATTCTAGCCTTCGAAGATACAGTGTATGTTGTAAAGATTGGGTTTCATCCAGTGCCTGAGTTCAACTACTGTACAAGGCTGAATGTTATTAGCATGTAACAATATTACAGCATTAGAAGTCTTCATGTGAATATAACGATATTAACAAGAGCTGTAAGTTCCGGGGTACTTTAGAACATTAAAGTATTTTTTTCAACACTAGATGCCTTTTGATAAAACATATTAAGCCACTTAACATTGCGCACTCGGAGCATGAACACGGGAAATCCCCATCTTCACCCCTTGTTTATGTTTGTGTTCCATTCATGCTGACTCAAGAAATCAATAAAACATTTCTAACCGCATTTTTTATTGCTGGTGATTTCAAGGAAAATTTTATTTTATATACGAGTACTAGGGTATAGGAAAAATACTTGAGTTTGACAAATTGTTGATAAATGTATCAGAAAATAGGAAGGCTCTAAATGAGAAGAAAAACTGCTAGAAACAAATTGTAAAGAATACTTTGAATACTAGAAATTGAAATTAAATTATTTATTATTTTTGAATCACAACTAAACTTACAGGGTATTTGTATGTCCACATCTACGTCAAGTATAACTATGACTTTGTGGCAATACCATAATCCGTTTATTATGTTACAAGATACTTTGTCTTTCTCTGTTTTGTTTCTAAATGACAGTGTATCGGTAAAAAAAATGAACATGTCCTAGTTTAAAAGACTTAAAAGTTAAAAGATAAAGATAAAAGTTGGCCCTAAAATAACTTTTAAACTAGATGGGTAATTTTAGGGCCAACTTTTATCATTATATTTCGTCAAATATTTTGTTAAATTATTAAACAATGCACTGAAATTTTTTTGTTATTTCCCTCAACAATGGGTAAGTTTAATTTTGGAAGTTTGTGAAAGTTATACTACTTAAAGTCTTTAGTAGCAGACAATGCCAAGATTGTAACACCCATAGAAAACACATCTGAACCGTATAGTGGTTTATTTGAATCATAACAAGTATAAAACATAACGTTACAGTTGTGTTTTCTATGGGTGTAACAATCTTGACAGAATTCATGGATAAAGGGGAACAGTGCCAGTTTCATGAAGCGGTTTATAAATAAGCGTAAACTGCCCCAAGTTTTGTTATATCGGATAACATAAGTTGAAATAAGCTTCATTTCTTATAATTTAATTTCAATGTAGACAATGAGACAATATTTCCTCCAGAAAAAGGCTTCAAAGTGAGCATTATTTTAAAAGTAACGTCAGGCGGAGTGATTCGTTTTTGACGTAACTCATTGTGACGTAGGCAAGTTATGTTATACGAAATGGATAAGACCGTTTAACCAATCAAATGACGCGTTACAACTGAAATTAAATTATAAGAATATCAAACCAATGAGAGAGTCAAAAAAAAGCTTCTTATTCATGAATCGACCTTTATCTAATAAAGAAAGTTTTCTCAGCCTGAATATTTTCCTCATTTCACCATTTATTTTTAATACAATACATACAAATGTCCTTGGTTATTTCTTTATTTTGCATAAGTCTTTGTATTCGTATGAAGCAGAATTTGTTGAAAATCTCAGGCATAAAAAGAAAAAACTTATAATTGTTGCCTTCAACTCGACATTAAGATATACTAAGTACATGTATTGTCAATTAACAATCATCGTTATTTCCATACTTATGTCGATACGATATACCCCATATATATAAGATATCACAGAGTCTGACACGTGTTTTATATTTGGTCATTCTACGAGAAAAAAAAGACGTTCATTGTAATCTTACTAAAAATCTGACACATCTGTTTCATAAATGGATATTTTACTTGAAAAAGGCGTTAAAAGTAATTTTTCTATCGTCAACTTCCCTTACTTATGCAGCAATATACCTACATCATGCACCTGCATACGGAGTTTATATATCTCATTTGATTCGATACACAAGGGATTGCTTTACGTATGAACAATTTAAGAAACAAGTTAATGAAACAAGAATTTCAGCAGTCTCGTTTTTAGTCATCATTTTGTAAGTTCTATGGTCGATACAATGACCTCGTCAGCAATAACAACTTATCATTAAGTCAAATGCTGTCTGCATGATGTTTTTCATTCTAATTGTTAGTCCATTATTTATACACTGAATTAACGACAGATTTTTCCGTTATTTCCGGGTCATGACAAGGAGCAACGGCGGGTGTCACCAGTCGTCAGGCTTACTCCTCCATGGCACCTGATCCCACCTCTGATGCTTTGGAGGTCCATGTTTCCTCTGCTCTGTTCCTATTTTGTATTGTTTTATGGACTTTTGATCTTGAATACTGTTCGCTATCTCCATCAATGCTGGATGACGTTTATCATACTAAATTAGGCCATTATTTACACGTTAAATTGTCGAGGGATTTTCCTGTCATTTTCCGATCATGACAAGTAGCGGTGGGTGTG
Source organism: Saccostrea glomerata (assembly GCA_003671525.1). Classification (NCBI taxonomy): domain Eukaryota; kingdom Metazoa; phylum Mollusca; class Bivalvia; order Ostreida; family Ostreidae; genus Saccostrea; species Saccostrea glomerata. The sequence continues at coordinate 2,104,051 of PRKT01000032.1, forward strand.
ACCGGTCGGCAGGGGATACTGTTGTGAGGTGTGTTGTATTTGTATTGTTTAATCATGTATATTATTAGTAACATTAAGTTTCTTGAACATTCCAGAGTGGTCAACATGTTTGGTCATTTGTTTATAGAACATTCTTAAATTTTGTGTATGTCCAGATTATTCCAGTAATATCATGTTTTAACAACTTCTAGAATATTCTAGATTTATGATACTGTATAAATACCCTGTCCATTCGATGCATAGGGATACTTTTGTCGTATGAGCACCATTGAGATACAACTGGGATATATTTTCACTGGGACATTGTGTGCAGCAACGGACACTCTGATGTATGTATTTTTAGATTCTTGCTAAGTTTGTACTATATGTTTCATATACTTATAATATATTACTGTAAATAAATTATTGTTAAGTTTAAATTGTGTTATTGATCTTTGCTGGCATTTAGGGTTATTCTGACCCATAACAATACTCACTCCTTCATGACACTTGATCCAACCTCTGATGTTTAAGAGGTCCGTGTTTTCTCTGCTACATAATTTATATTGTGTTTTGGAATCCTGAACTTGAGTACAGTTCGTTATCTCCATATACTTCATTCAATTAAGTTAAGAGATACAGTTAAAAGGTACCTGAAATATGTCATTTAGGAGGAGTAAATATACTGACACGCAAAAGAAAGGCAACAAGCAGTATTCTACAAATGTTTGATTTTTTTATCTTATGATTTTCAAAAGCGAAGAAAGTAAGACTAAACTCACTTTTCAGAACATCCGAGTTCTGATAAAAATGTTAAAATGTTTATCTTTTAACTTTATTAAGTAACAAACGACTGTTAAAACACCCCCCTCCATTCAAGTAAAACGTGTAAGACTGTCCTAAACAACAATTGCAGCTTATTTTCTACGATACAATAGGTTCATTAATATCGAGATCTGAGCGAAGGAAATATTTTTTAGCATTTTAAACGCCCGTTTTTCAGATGATTAAGTCGAATTTTCTCTAACTTAGAGCTGTGTAGCTACCCTTGGACTTCCGGTACAAGGATTGTCCTTAATGCATATGATACGTAAGACCCTGTTGAGGCGTAATGTAATGAAATTTCGCATCAGCAACTCTCCATCACATTTTCAGTGAAATTTTCCAGCTAGAGCATTGGAAAATGCGTAAATAAACCATTTTCAAGTAGCCTTAGCATCGTTGCGGGAAACGAAAGGAGAATTTATATTTTGAAATTTTACTGCATTACTTATGATGAACAGTAAAAAAGTCTAAAAACTCCATAATATTGCTAAATGTTTTGTTAAACATGTAATTTTTAATTTCTGTTAAGCAGACTCAAACTTGACTTCCGGTTATGGTATGGAAATCGTTCAAATGTTAAACTACCGATTTTTACCAAATTGAAGATATTCATAAGTTAAAGTTACAAAATTCTTTACTTTACCTAATAATTTCCCCCTAAAGTAGGGTGTTGCGTTTCTTTTGCGTGTCAGTATATAATTAAAAGAAAAAAGTGTGTCTACTTAACTGATTGTTGATTCTAGTTTTCTAGGTTTATTGCAAATATATTTAAGATTTTAAAAACGTGAAGATAACAAACAATGACCATGCAATCTCTGGAACCAATAATCAGAACAAATCATGAACATGCAGAGCAATAACACGAACTCCTGGAAACACCACAGGTGAGAGCGTGCCTCAGGGGAGTGGTCACACACACCTTGAGCTCCATGTGCGGATCTGAAGGTGGAACATCCCATTGTCAATTTTAGTACAATATTTGGTATGAAAATTTCATTCAAATTACACAATAAGGTCATAACCACCATATAAATATGACATAAAACAGAGTTGTTGAAATCCCCTTGTAACATCAACTTATTTTGTTGTTGTTTTGCTTAATAAATAAGATAAGTTGAAAAAGAAAAGACGGAAATCACCCTGCTTGCCATAAAGTTATTAGTGAGCCTTTGTCTCTTGACAGTAATTCATCCGAAACTAAAACAGATGTGGCAATCTCTATATCGTTTTTCATTTCATTGGGATAAATAAAAAAATAACACTAACCATTGTTAAATGATAAAAAGCCGTTAACATATGAAATGATTAATGTAACAAATGGTAATCAATAAAAAAAAATCTAAAGTCGATGCAAATCTGTGAACAGGGCATAAATAAAACAGACTCCCGTTGTGTTGAAGGTCACAACAAGAGTTTTCGTCTTAATTCTTGTGAAGAAGCTTCGATATATTGTAAAATTGATAAGGACTATACTGCGTAGCTTCTTATCTAGATTCCACATTTATCACACGAGCCTTTACGTTCTTCACCTTAAAAAGGAGAAAAAAATAATTATTACATTAGGTTCTTCATTAGTAATTATAACGACATAGATATGCATGTTTTTCATTGTTATTTTTATTTGTTTACATGTTAATTTTGACAATGTGTAAACATTCCTAGTTAAGGTATCCACGTTGTATGAGAACATGTTCCTTTACAGGAGATGGGGAGTCCAGGATCCACGCGTGCACACCTTCCTCCTGTCACAAGAACCTGTTTCCAATCCTTAACCATTGGTAAATGTCTCCTATCCTAAACTATTGAAAACATTTCATTAGAAACATTCCATTGGTGACATATCCTAAAGGCGCATCTACCTTTCCACTTGTCATGTTTGTCTTGTCGTGTCGGCCCTTAAAAAAATTAGGTCACACTACTTGCTTTTATCTTGCTTTCTTGAATTCAACCTTTTCATGTTATTCTGATGAATGAAAAGAGTATGGTAACCTTAACGTTTATAGTTACTGAGTTAATTCTTTACATCAAAATGTGATGGCCAATTTTTATAAAGGCCAGCGGGTGGGTATAAAACTCCTGTTTTGTGCACTTTTATATTATGTAAACAAGTACCGGGTATTTATCGAGTTTAAGGAAACATGAAACTACTTTTTTGATTGAATTTCATTTTAATTGTCTCATTTGCTTGGATGTGGTTGATAAGGAAAGAAAATCAATATTACAACTTTTCACTTATGAACTAAAATTACTCAAGCTATGAAGGGCCATGGTCGAAGGGCTAAGTTACTCTGCTCTTTCTGATGGGTCAGTAGGAAAGTTGAACGTTTAGCTGAATTGTAAACAAATGTGACCGATATTTTCACAGTCCCTCTAGACGTATATATACTGGCTAGATAATAAGACACAGCAGATTAAATGGATCGTTAAATAATCCCAGATAGTCTGCCATCTCCGGTGTTCTTCACCCTGTAAAACGAGCATCCGCTACATCTCTTGATCGAAGTACCACATAACCAAAATATCCGGCTCGGTGGCGATTTACTCCAATTTCTCTGTTTAAATGAGTATTTGTTCTATATCGAAGTCCGTGATTGATGATATACATATGTATAATTATTTAAACGCATATGATGAATAAGTGACGTGTTATATAATTCTGAGAATTATTTTAATATATGCAAGAATACTAAAGCGAAATTAAGTTGTTGTTGCCGTTTTGGCCTTCATATATGCTGTCATTCAACAAACCTCTCAAAACTGACATGTTGATTGTTTTTGTGAAGCGCCACGTGCTTAGAATAATTATTAATGAGTTGGGAAAATCCAGACTTTCCCTAGATGAATTGGTTTTGTTCATCTAAATACATCAAGCATGCCCTCTTTCTGCTCTACAGGTATTAGTTTTTATAAATCATTATGCATTTTAACTTGCATCATGGAAAAATACATCTTGTTTTTAGTGACAAATTCGCTTATTCATGGGGTTTTCCTCGATGTTTGTTGAAGATCAAAAGCGGTGAAGGAGACTATATCTACTACACGTATATAGCACTCCAGGGCCATATCGGATGATGGACGATATTTTTACCCGCTGTACCTATCGACTGAATAATCAATATATATATATATATAGGCATGTAGCAAACCCATCGCAAAAATTCACATCAATTGTATATACATGTTTAAAACATTCGTTTAAATCATTAATTATAACTTATTGCTTTCAACTCCCCTCTCAGTTTTACAGGAGGTATCTTATGATTTTTATGCCAAAAAAATTGAAGATTCGGAGGCACATACTTTTTACCGTGTCCGTCCGTCTGTCTGTCTAGTTGTTTGTTTGTTAAAAACTTTAACCTTGCCCATAACTTTTGTGGGTTGTAGTTGTGACAAAACTTTTCTTTGGGGTAAATATATTGACCTCTTGCCCTTGAACTTGCAGTTTGACCAAATTTTTTTCCTTTTTTATAGCCAGTTTGACTAAATTTAGTTATAGCCATAACTTATGCATTGTTAGTTCTATTGCTTTCATATATCACAGATATACCCCCGGTATTCCTTAAAAGACGAACATCCCCTGGCCACCAACAATTTTGACAATTTAGCTTGACCTTGAAGTTTGGCCTTGTTTTGAATCACTTTAACCTTGGCTATAACATTTGAGGATTTGGTGCTAGGGCTTTAATATTTTTCATGGTTTATTTTCCTGTGGCGGGACATTCCAATGGGCACTATTAAGTTTAACCCTTCACATTGACCTTGGAGGTTGAAAAACCATCATATCCTTTATTGCATGGCCGCCCGTTACTCTAAGATTCCTATTTTCGCAGATGTTTTTCTTGTGACGAAGCTTTTCATATGGTACCATTATTTTTAACTTTTGCCATGGGTTGTCATACAGGGGTACCAGTCACAGAAACATTTTTTCTTTAATAATCAAATAAATTCGTTGTATACGCTAGACTAACCAAATTAAGCATTTTTCTATTAGATATGATTGTGAATATACCTGGGTATCATGATTTTACCTTTAACATTATATTATGATAATTATTCCTGTAAATGAAGGAATAAGTCGGTGTTAGTGCGAAGCTTTAATTACTCGCTCACCCGTGTCGTGGTTGGGGGAGGCATTGAAATTCGTTGGTTTTAAGTCAATGATATTTACACTAGAAAGATCACGATTGTCGGCCAGTTTTAAACCCTTTTCAAAACACTTCATTTTAAAAACTTTGTATGTGCGTGATCATGTTAAAGCAAACTAGCTGACATTGTGATTCTATGGGGCCCCCTTTGGCTGTAACATTAACCCCTACCTCACCCCTCCCGAGGTTTGATCAATACGTCACGCCCTTATATCAGCTGCTATTGGAATGTAGCTTCTCTCTATCTGTTGTAATGTAGCCTTGAGCGTGTTGAGTTGAGGAATTCTTCATCAATCAGACACTTGTATAGACAAACATCACATCATCTCTGAACCGTCAAAAGTCTGGCTTCAGATGTTAAAAATGTATTTAGGTTATTGGTAATAGATCAATAGTAGGGGAGATAGGGTAGAATCAACCAGAGATGTTATATGTATACTCGCTCAACCTACACATAGATGATCGATGTAACGGATTGTTTTAATTATTGTATTGCTATGGCGATTTCAGTGTTTCAGAATTTCGACGATGCAAATGAAGAATCCATGATTGCTGTTTCATGCAAAAAAAGTTTGTAATATTATACTGCATGTGATACAGAAGTGTCCTCTTATGATTTTGTAAGAAATAATTGCATAAATTGTATAACGATTACAAACAATAGCACTTTTTCCCATTCTTTTTTGCGTCATCACTTCATTGAGTTCATTCAAATTCTTTGATGATACACCTATGATGTATGCTCTATAAACTCAAGGCTTATACATGGTACTTGATTGGTAAACGTTACTTATTCCTGGGGGAGGGGTTGGGGTCAAGATGCTTATTTCCTTTCATGTTACTAACAGAGATGTCTTCATCAACTTGTCCATATCAAATCGATATATGGTTGTCATACAAATCTTGGCTAAACATCAAAATTGCTTGAATATTTCATAGCTATTGGTTGGCGATGTTTATCGACCCCGGGTGGACGAAGGGTTAGCGTGTTTTTTCGCTCTCATATTCCCCCTTTTTTCATCTCTCCCTCTTTTCTTTTGGTCCCGTTTCTACTATTTTTGAAGAATTTGTTATTTGATAGTATTTGTACAGCGAGGGATTATAGTGTTCTAGATTGAGATTTAACAAGGTTCCCCTTTAAGTGAAAGCTATTGACAATCCATCGTGCGTGCAATCAATGTTGACTGAAGAAAAATGGTATTATTTACATATAACTTGAACTAATACAAACACAATTCGGCCGCTTATAATTATAGGATCTGACACGTTCGATTTTTGCCTCTATACCTCCATTACTGTCCATTATTCTGTGGTGTTTGTTCAGCAGGACTCATGTACAGAGCCTAACTGAAATAGTGACGAACAGACCAAAGGTCAAGTACCATATTGCAGCTCAACAGTCTCACAAATCAAAATCAAGCTCAAACTGTGTTCACGGAGTTTAAGATTTCCACTCTTTCTACTAAAAAAGAAAGTACAACTACAAACAAATGTTATCATATAATGAACATAATTTATTAACATAGACTGTGCTAACCATTGTATCAAAAGACAATGAATGCATAGTCAATTATTTATAAAATAACACTTCAGGTCTACTGAAATATATAAAAAAAATAATTGTACACCATTTGTAAAGATCGAACTGCTCGCAGTTCTAGAGTAAAATATTTACAGTGTATAATCATGATAATGCCACATGCAGTAAAAAAAAACGCCATGGTCAGCTCCGTAACTAATACCCACTGGCAAAATTAACAGTTGATTTTTCCAAGGTCTTTTGTTATAAAAGTAAAGACGCGTTCCAATTATTCACATCGACAATATACTTCATCGATTAGCCCAGGTATTTACAGGTAGGAATAATAGGTTCCGCATGACTGCCCTCCCTGAACAAGAAAAATCGTGACGAGGATTTGGGGTAACTCGGGTGTAGGTTAAATATTGGAGCAGCGTTCTGGCTGACTGCACGCACGTAATGCTTTTAAATATGTAAAATGATATGAAAATTGCTTGCCATTTCAGAGATAATGATTTAGAATTGACATCTGTAATACCGACAATATCTCGTTAACAATAATTAAAAAAGTACAAAATATTAAGTCTAAATAGATGCAGCATCACAAAATGCACAACATAGTTCGATTGTCAAAGAATGGATAATGGAAATGAAATCCTGTCAGCTCTTCGCTACGTTTGCAATGTTTTCTGGAAGATTGGCACCGTTTGAGATCACAAAGTTTTTCAAAAGTTCAAGCTGTTTGGACATGGCATCCAGCTTTCCTTTCAGTTGCACATTTTCAGATTCCAGATATTGCATTCGCTCTTCCATTTCAACTTGTTTTAGCTTAGCCTTTTCACGACATTTGCGAATTGCAAGATTGTTTCTAGCTCTTTTTTCAAAATATTCACGAGTACCTTTTTCTGGCTGTCTCTTCTTTTTCACCGGTCCGCCTGCGGACGGTTTTCTCCCTGGTCGTCCCCGGGGACGAGGGACATACTCCACGTCCATGGGACTCGGGGGCGGGGTCACAAGTGATGAAAGGTCCTGATCCGAGGCCTCTGAATCTACGTATGACCCGGATGATGAGTGGTCAAGATCGTCAGATCCCGCCGACCCCGTGGAATGAAGCGTTTCTCTGACAGATTGTAAACAGGACGACACCTGTTCCGGATTGAGTACAAACTCGAGGTTGTCAAAGCTGCTGAGCTGGGCGATAAGCGATTGGTCTGGGACGGGCTGAGCCTGCACCGTGACCGGGGCAGCGTTCACTAGAGTGGTTAAGTCCTCACTACTAGCTACACTCTGGACAATGTCATTAGATTTAATATCCAAGATAAGCTTCTCTAATGTCTCGTCATTCACCTGAGTGGAGTTATCAAAAAGTTCTTGGATGTCCACAGAATTTTCCAGCACTGGGTCCAAGTCGAAGGGGTTCCTTTCCATCGTAGCCTGTATCATGCAGTGCAATTATCTTGTAGTGGCCAACAGGATTCACTAGGCCATCCGGGAGCTTAGCTGAATACGGCTGGAGCGCTAACAGTACAAGGGGTCCCATCAGACCAAACAGAAAGAAGCAACCAGCTAAAGGGACCGAGGAATATCTAGATAAACGAGTCAGAAACAACATCGCTGTGCGAAAAAGTAGAGACAAGGCAAAGAAAAAGCAACAAGCAACAGAGGAAAGAGTGCAAGAACTAGCCACAGAAAACGAAAATTTACAAAAGAAACTGGACTTGTTAACAAAAGAACTTAATGTGCTTAAGAGTTTGTTCATCAATGTTGGTGCCTCTCTACCCTCAAAATTTGAAGAAATCATGGCAAGGTGACCTTCAATCCAGAACTTTGTTGAGCCCCAAATTTTGGTGGGACTTTGATGTAAATAGACATTCTTTAAACCATGTAGATAGCTGCTTTGTGTTTGAGACTTGTAAATATTGTGTATCTAAAGCCGAACATGATGACGGCAATGCTGTTTTTATAACAAGTATTTGTTGTTGTTGTTGTTGTATATCACATTTTATATCTTTTCTAAATACTAGTAATAAAAACTTAAAACTTAATCAGTGTTTGAAGTTTTCAAGAGGAAACAAAGAGACAAGATGTTAGTTCTTTAAAATGGGCCTAATAATTGGCCACATAATTTGTTAAAACTTTGTCACTGCTGGGGAAATAGTGAAACTGTCATTTAACATATTGAAAGATAAGACATCAGTTTTACTATATCTTTGTGGATGACATGGCGTGAGAGCGCCACTCCCCGGGCCGACTTGGTATATATCCGGTGGTGACGAAAACCCCTGTGAAGATGTGTCAGATCAACAACTTGTAACTGATATTAAAAGTTGTGTCCAACACGATATAACCATATCATCGATACATATACACTTTTAAACAAAAGGCACGCAGATCCGGCTAGCCCACCATGCCTCCCCAAACACTTCTTCAGCTGATACCCCCTCTTTTTCTTTTTTTCTCTTTTTTTTGCACTGCTGTTGTTTACTGAGCATGGAACCGTTTCCCCATGATTCAAGGAGACCCTATAGGCCTACACATTTTTTTTTTTGCATTGAGAACGTTTAATTGTATAAAGATTGAAGATACTTCCTAGTATTTATAGCTTTTCTATGTCATGCTCAACGAACGTAGGGTTGTGTTTA
>PRKT01000032.1:2117234-2124734 GCA_003671525.1 Saccostrea glomerata
TAAACACAACCCTACGTTCGTTGAGCATGACATAGAAAAGCTATAAATACTAGGAAGTATCTTCAATCTTTATACAATTAAACGTTCTCAATGCAAAAAAAAAAATGTGTAGGCCTATAGGGTCTCCTTGAATCATGGGGAAACGGTTCCATGCTCAGTAAACAACAGCAGTGCAAAAAAAAGAGAAAAAAAGAAAAAGAGGGGGTATCAGCTGAAGAAGTGTTTGGGGAGGCATGGTGGGCTAGCCGGATCTGCGTGCCTTTTGTTTAAAAGTGTATATGTATCGATGATATGGTTATATCGTGTTGGACACAACTTTTAATATCAGTTACAAGTTGTTGATCTGACACATCTTCACAGGGGTTTTCGTCACCACCGGATATATACCAAGTCGGCCCGGGGAGTGGCGCTCTCACGCCATGTCATCCACAAAGATAAAGTAAAACTGATGTCTTATCTTTCAATATGTTAAATGACAGTTTCACTATTTCCCCAGCAGTGACAAAGTTTTAACAAATTATGTGGCCAATTATTAGGCCCATTTTAAAGAACTAACATCTTGTCTCTTTGTTTCCTCTTGAAAACTTCAAACACTGATTAAGTTTTAATTTTTTATTACTAGTATTTAGAAAAGATATAAAATGTGATATACAACAACAACAACAAATACTTGTTATAAAAACAGCATTGCCGTCATCATGTTCGGCTTTAGATACACAATATTTACAAGTCTCAAACACAAAGCAGCTATCTACATGGTTTAAAGAATGTCTATTTACATCAAAGTCCCACCAAAATTTGGGGCTCAACAAAGTTCTGGATTGAAGGTCACCTTGCCATGATTTCTTCAAATTTTGAGGGTAGAGAGGCACCAACATTGATGAACAAACTCTTAAGCACATTAAGTTCTTTTGTTAACAAGTCCAGTTTCTTTTGTAAATTTTCGTTTTCTGTGGCTAGTTCTTGCACTCTTTCCTCTGTTGCTTGTTGCTTTTTCTTTGCCTTGTCTCTACTTTTTCGCACAGCGATGTTGTTTCTGACTCGTTTATCTAGATATTCCTCGGTCCCTTTAGCTGGTTGCTTCTTTCTGTTTGGTCTGATGGGACCCCCTGCGGATGGCTTTCTGCCGGGACGACCACGCACTATCTGAAGGGGCGAAGTCGGAGGAGTGAGGGTGGATGAAGTGACGTCGTATTCAGACCCGGCCGGAGAGTGCACGAGACTGTCGACGTCACATGTGCTGAGATCCTCCCCCTTGATGGTTGAGACTGACCAGCCAGTCTCTGTATTCGTTGTAATGTGGTCCTGATTTGACATAAATTCAAATTCTTTTAAAGTAGGTAAGGCACTTGTTTGTGCTGTTTGCAGTTCAGTAAATGGAACACAGGTAACTGGGTCAGAGGTCTTCTCCCCCAAAATAATGCTCTCTAAAGCGGCGTCGTTAACGTGTGTGGAGTTATTCAGCAGTAATTGAATGTCAACTGAATTTTCTAAGAGCGGGTCCAAGTCAAACTGGCCCGGATTATCAAGTGAAATCGTTACTTGCGTTTTCTTGTCCTGTTCAGTATCGTACAGGTTTAGCGATTCCATCAAATTTTCTTGAGGACATGGTGAACCTGGGAAAATGTTCTCGTCAAATGAAATAATTGGGAAATCCAGCGCCTCCTCTTGTGTTGACACCCCGAAGACAGACCCGAGAGCCTGTGTTACGTTCACACGCGAATCTTGAAGATTGCGGTCGTTTACTTGTCTCACTCTGGAGTTGTTAGACATACCACTGACGAAACATCGTGATCTCAACGTATATATAGATATTAGTCGGGGTTATCGATGTATTACTACGCAAAGTCAAAATCTCAAAAATATATCATTAGCCAAGTAAAGGATAATGTATTTATTAAAGTATACACTATTATTACAATAGAAATAAAATTAGCTTTTTAAAATTCCAATGCATGCTTATTTCGTTTTTTAGTTTTGATAAGAATGAAGACTTATTTTGTGAATCGCACTGATGTATCAGGTATAGTTTGCCTTAATTCTAAATTTAGAATATGATGTAAGAAGGACCGATTTTCATTGGATCCTAAAAATAAACATTACCACTTCATTAGTCTTGACGTAAATTGCTGGAAAACTCCTTTAGGTTTTCTCGAGCGTGGAGTGAGATTCTAGAGAATTCCGAAAGTGGGAAATTCCATTTTGTGCGGTATGACACTTCTAAAAATTTTCTTCTAGGGCCTAGATTTTTAAATTTCATATAACATGTAAAATATTTTTTAGATAAATTTTTCCCTATAATATCAAAGAGTTAAGTGGTAACGTATCTTATTTAGACATTTTAATGATCATTCTGCACAGAATAAAGGAAGTGCTTACCGATTGGCGAAGAAGTTGATTGCATCACAGATAAATTGCATGGAAGGCCATTAGTATACAGATTCCTTTTGAAAGAAAAAATTGACTTAAATATCTAAGTGAATATCAGGTAAGTTTTTTTCAAACTTCATTTGGCTTTGTTCTATCAAAAAATACGAGTATTGTTCAGAGATACGATGATCAAAGCTTCTTTTGGTTTGTTGATATTGACAATTCTACTTCCGGTTTTTGATTTTGCAATCATTTAGTTTATTGTTTTGTACCCAAAGTTAAATTTTGTGTTTCTGTTTTCGCTAAAATTTACTAGAATGTTTCCATTATTTTAAACAATATGAAAATCATATTTTTAAAAGGGTCACTTACACTAAAACATTTATTGCATCAGGTACTAAATCTAGCTAGGGGGAGATCACTCTATTTAAAAGTTGTGATGCAATAATGAATGTGTGTGTTTGTAGGTTGTAAGATGGCACCAAAACGGCCGGATTATGATGGTTCAGACGGAGAGTCATGTGATAAACCTCCCAAACGTGCTAGAATGGAAAAAGACACAGATGAGTATTTGAAAAGGAGGGAAAGAAATAACATAGCAGTAAAAAAGAGCAGAGAGCGTTCCAGACAAAAAGCTAAGGAGACAATTGAGCAAGTGAATAGATTGCGAGCAGAAAATGAAATGTTGGAACAAAAAGTTCAAATTCTTTCAAAGGAACTGAGTGTTTTAAAAGACTTATTTTTGGCTCATGCAGGCAGCGTAGCCCAGTCAGACAGTGCCATAGAATCCACTGATGCGCGGGCACCAATATCCGACCATCAGTACAGCTCATCTAAACAGAAACAGTGACTCCAAACACTGGAGATAGATCTCGATTCTTCATGTGCATTGGTCCATTTTATTATGTATAAATCAGCAAAAGTTAATATTCTTTACAATCAACACACATACTGTGCTCTAGTTTCATACATTTTATTTACATGCAAACAAAAGATGGCGGTGATGAATAAAGTTTTGTCTTTACAGATGCCTTAATTTTTTAATGCAAAGCATCCAGCGGTATGAGAATAAAATTGACCAAAAAACTCATTTAAAGAAACTTGAGCTGTTTGACAGATCAAGGAGAGGTTAACTTGTAACAAACTGGAAAGAAAAAATCTTAATGAGCCAGAAAAGCAGACAAGCCCTATCAGGACACTTCTCAGAACCAATTTAATTGAATGCAGTTGCATGATTTTTAGGATCAGTAGATTAGTGAATTTGTAACTGTTGTTTGTAAAGACTGGAATGTTGAGCTCATTTCATATGTTTTCCTCTGGAGAGCACAGGCATGACCTAACTCTAAAACTTTTGGAAAGAGCAAATGCTCTTCTTAACACTTTATGGGTTATAAAGCATAAACTGCCCCAACCAAGTTATCTTTTGAAAAACAATCCGTTTCCACTAGATGCTTGTATGTATGTCTTTGGTATTTTTAAAGCAATATGGGCTGCATTTTTTGAGAATTTTATTTTGCTGGTAAAATGTGTTATTATGATTAATCTGTATGTAATCTAAACCCTTATGATCAATAAAACCAAAATGAAGTTTAAAAATGTTGCAGAGGAAATATTTCTGTACAGCCGAATATACAGTATTATATAAGAAATCATTATTGTACAGGACGACAATAATTCAATTTTGCTTCAATTAAAGCATATAAAAAGTTCTTTCATAGCAAATATGAAAAACAGAAGTTTATAAATGTTCTATTTTTCTGTCATTGAAATAGTTAATTACAAATTTGCAACATTTTTTTCCGATGTCAAACATGCAGCTCATATTGCTTTAAGAGAACGAAATATGTGGAGATAAGGAACAGTATTCAAGCTCAAAAGTCCATTAAACTGCTGACCAGTCACAATGACATGAATTCAATATTTCTTCATTATCTCCCCATAAAGAAGCATTGGTCCACCATTTGAAGAAACTTGAATTTCCTTCAAACAAGGATACTTTGTTTACAATTTGGTTGAAATTGTCCTTGACAATTAACAGAGGTTATAATGTGAAATTTACAGTTGACATACAGATCTGCCAGAAATGTTGAATGCAGAAAAGCTCATTTCATGTTCAGCTTTAGACAGCATAATCAAATTACAAGTTCATAGGCTGGATATAAATATTGATCAGGTCCTATCAATATTCTCTTTAAGGTCCAATATTCACTAACAATGTTCTAATCTGATAGTAGTTTACATCCACATCCAGTATAGCATAAGGGAGATGTGTCTTTGAACAATATTTTATTGTTATAAAATATAAAACATGTACTTTTATGTTATTACTTGGTTCTTCATGAGAAAATGGGTGTAAAAACCAGATACCATTTCACTCTGGCTTGCAGATGACAAAGTGGCATCAAATTAATTAGGATTTTCATGTTTCCATAAAAAGGGATAATTCATACTATGCATTTCTCAGAAGTATACATTCTGAATTCCTCTTCACCAAAGTTTTTGGACAAATATATGAATTATCACACAAAAACACAAAAAAATAACCTTGTATTTAAATGACATTTATTAAGGACTAAGATACTATAAGGCTATTAGCATCACAATCATGTTTCTCTCCACTGCATGTCCTTTAATAACATGTGTTTCCTCTTCATTTTAAGCCAGGAGGGTTTTCCCCGGACCTCTTCGTTGTAGTGGAGGAATGGGTATTTCGGGGGAGGCGTGGGAGGCTTAAATGGATGTACAGATTTTAACTCTTCCCGTAAAACCTCTTCATCGATATCTTTAATGTCTCTGTATCTATCTAAATATCTGAAATTCACATCAAAACAATTGTTACAGTAAAATATTCATTCAGTGAGACCCTAAGAGCTATTAGTTGGCTCGTGCCTTGTACACAAACCTCGGAGATGAATGGTGTTCTACCATTTGCTAATACAATAGTGATCCAACCCAAAATAGTCCAAATATCATTCCTTTTTAAAATCTGAGTTACTTTTGGGCATGCCCAATGCCATACTTCTGCTTTCAAAGACTATTAACAAAGTTATAATCAAAACCAGTAGACAAGGATGAATTAGACTAGTAGTGAAATTTTTTATGAACTTTATGTAAAGCAAAATATGAAATAAGTTAAATAGCAGTTCCAGTGGATAAATGCATCAATTTGATGCATATTCCTCCACCAATCACATTCAAGGTTTGTATGGAGCATAGCGGAGTCAGCCGAGGATTGCCAATCTTTAATGAGAGATAAAGTGAAGAACTATAAATTCAATGTACTCACAAATCAAATGGCTGTTTATGTGGAAACTTCTTCTGCTTTGGGTGATAAGAGGCTGGGAATACGAACTCAAAACATGGCTCTTTCATACCTACAGTAAAGTACAAGTTAATACAAACTCCTTCAAATAATATGATCTGTTGTGTGTACACAAGACCGTTTCAGGATGAATCAATTCTTATTAAGAGATATTCCAGGAAGCAACACTAAAGCCTATTTCTGTTTAACAGTTAATTAAAAGTGACTTACCAAGCTTGTTCCAGAAAACTTCCCGAACACTCTCGTCATGTTCACACTGGAAGAAACTAATCCCAGCTGGTGTGATATGATCCTGGTGTTTTTCATAAAAGTCAAATGTTTTGAATGTCCTTTCCCTTAGAGAACACCTGTTAAAAGTGACAAACATTTGCTTTATTAGGAAATTGCCCTTTTTGATGGCTATTGTAAAACAAGAGGCCAAGGACAATATTGTTCACATTAGCACTTTGGCTAGAAAAAGCAAACAAGAAATCTGTGAGCCAATGCTCACTATTAATAACCCCGCTCTGATGTGAATATACAATATCATATAACAGGTATATGCAAAGATTAATACGAATTTGACATCCGATTATTATACAAATAATCCTACTATATTGCATGCCTCAACAAAGTACATGTATGTACTTAAATTTGAAGCATCTGTTATGAGGAGTTGCTGAGAAAACTGCAATGAAAATTTGTTAATTTATGAAACAGACAGATGCACTGACAAACAGATTTGAACAACAAGAGGCCCATGGGCCACATCGCTCACCTGATGCTTTGACCATACCGTTCTTTACCAGATTTCCCCTTGTAATACATATTGTGACCCCATCCTACCAAACTGATTTTAATTTAAACAATTTGAAATCTACACTACCATAAGATGCTTTGATTCAACATTGTAAAACTCTGATTCCCCATTGTGGCCCCACCCTACCCCAGGGATTATTAGAACAATTTAGAATCTACACTACCCCAGGATGCGTCCACATAATTTTTAGCTTTTCTGGCCCATTGGTTCTTGAGAAGAAGATTTTCAAAGATTTTTTCCATATATTACTATGTGAAACTTTGATTCCCCATTGTGGCCCTTGCCCTACCCCTGGGGTTAATGATTTTAACAATTTAGAATCTACACTACCGCAGGATGCTTCAACGTAAGTTTAAGCTTTTCTGGCCCAGTGGTTCTTGAGAAGAAGATTTTTTAAAGTTTTTTCCTAAATATTTCTATGTAAAAATTTGATTCCCCATTGTGGCCCTGCCCTACCCCTGGGGGTCATGATTTTAACAATTTAGAATCTACACTACCCAAGTATGCTTACATATAAGTTTCAGATTTTGTGGCCAAGTGGTTCTTGAGAAGAAGATTTTCAAAGATTTTTCCTATATATTTCTATGTAAAACTTTGATTCCGCACTGTCGCTCCCCTACCCCTGGGGGTCATGATTTTAACAATTTAGAATCTACACTACCCCAGGATGCTTCCACATAAGTTTCAGCTTTTCTAGCTCAGTGGTTCTTTAGAGGAAGATTTTTAAAGATTTTTCCTATATATTTCTATGTAAAACTTTGATTCCCCACTGTCGCCCGCCCTACCCCTGGGGGTAATAATTTTAACAATTTAGAATCTACACTACCCCAGGATGCTTCCACATAAGTTTCAGCTTTTCTGGCCCAGTGGTTCTTGAGAAGAAGATTTTCAAAGATTTTTTCCATATATTACTATGTAAAACTTTGATTCCCCATTGTGGCCCTGCCCTACCCCTGGGGGTCATGATTTTAACAATTAAAAATCTACACTACCCCAGGATGCTTCCACA
>PRKT01000032.1:2129734-2214599 GCA_003671525.1 Saccostrea glomerata
TTTATTTGTATTTTATGTGAGCATTGCTTTTTTTTAATAATTTAAGATTAAATATTAGTGTCATTTCGAAAAAAAATTAATTGAAACCAGGTTAAAACATCAATGGATTTACTTGAAATTGTCACCGGATTTTGGCAAAAAAATTGTACCGACTTATAAGCGGGTCAGTAGCAAATCCCACCAAAATTACGTAAAAAAGATACAACCGACTATTATCAAGACAAACGGAATTCGTCGAAGAATGCCCCTTTGGAAACGTGGTCCTGCCTTGTTTTACCACAGCGCATGCCCGCTTACACCTCTACGAGAATTTACAATCTTTAGGAGAACGGGGGCTTTATTTCGATACGGAAGGAGCTTTTAATCCTACCTTGGGCAATAGTTTAGGAGAATGGACCGACGAATTAGACGGGGATCACATCACCAAATTCATGTCGGCAGGTCCTAAAAATTATGGTTTCCGGACGGCCAAAGGAACCGAGACCCTTAAAGTCAAAGGAATCCTTCTCAACCATCGAACCTCTCAGATCGTGTGCCTTCCGTATATACTCGCCTATAAGTCGGTCCGCCTATAAATCGGTTGTATCTTTTTTACGTAATTTTGGTGGGATTTGCTACTGACCCGCTTATAAGTCGATACAATTTTTTTGCCAAAATCCGGTGACAATTTGAAGTAAATCCATTGATGTTTTAACCTGGTTTCAATTAATTTTTTTTCGAAATGACACTGATATTTAATCTTAAATTATAAAAAAAAAGCAATGCTCACTTAAAATACAAATAAAATTATCATAATATGTAAATACTTGAACTTTATATATATAATTTAAGAGTGCATAAATTATCTTATATATCCAGATAGTTTCTTTTATAATCGTCGGACATGCAAATAAGATACTACCTTTTAGCCTCCAGCAAAACACCAATCTCTTTATGACTCGCCTATAAGTCGGACATTTAATCTTAAATTATAAAAAAAGAAAAGCAATGCTCACTTAAAATACAAATAAAATTTTCATAATATGTAAATACTTGAACTTTATATATATAATTTAAGAGTGCATAAATTATCTTATATATCCAGATAGTTTCTTTTATAATCGTCGGACATGCAAATAAGATACTACCTTTTAGCCTCCAGCAAAACACCAATCTCTTTATGACTCGCCTATAAGTCGGACATAGAGTTTTAGACCAATATTTAACTCCCAAAATACCGACTTACAGGCGAGTATATACGGTAAACACTTTAGATCAAATGCTCAATGGAGAAATAGAGGAAGTTACTGTCCCTTATCCCAGCAAAATCCAGAGGACCCGTGATCATGAACTCGTGACCAAACCATTAGAGAAAAAGTATAGAATTGTGTATGACAAGAGACAAATTGTAGAGAATTATAACACTTTACCTTATGGTTATTGATATGTTTTTATGTTTGACTTTTTTGAATTAAATAAAAATTGCTTTGTTCTAATCAGTCTTGTGTGTTAGTGTTCTTGTTTTCAGAAAATCCAGGTTTGTTATTGATTTCAGTAAAAAAAAAAATCCAGTTCAAACTGGCTAGACTAAGCTGTCTAGACTGTGAATGAAAAAGTGTGACGTCATAATCACATTCTTTGAGTCGATACAAAGAAAAACCGTTGCAAGGTAAACCATAAAATTCCGGATTGGCCGTTACACATGGTTTACTCTGAGTTTAATATTCAACCAGCAACATGAGAAAGTTTTTCACCCTTATCAATAGAACTTGGAGGGGATGAAAGCTGTTCATCTGACTGTGTCTGTCCCACTTGGTATTCTGTACTTTTTTCCCCTATGCTTGTAGATATTGAACTGATATTTTGTATGTGAGTGTACTTTTACAAGTTACAGAGGAAATGTGCATTTTGTTAGTTTTTGATGAGTTCTGACAGTACTCTAGGATTTTGACTTTTCAAGAAATAACAAACTGAAAGATTTTAAGCTTGTAAGTAAATTTATGTAAGGTACAGGGATGGGGAATGAATACATGCAACTTCAATCACTGGAAATGTAGGTCAAATATAGCACCTGAAGCAACTCTGGTAGTATGCATCCTTAGATGAATAATTCATGCAAGTTAAGGCCAAGGTTTTCCTCAGGTATGTTTAGTGTGTGGTGGAGCCATAAGGCTTATAGTTTTTTGATACCTGCTCCGAAATCCTTAACCAGTACGGTAAAACATGTTAGATGCATCTGTTCGCTTTACTTCCTATTTTGTATTGTTTGATGGACTTTTGGTCATTGATACTGTTATCTCCTTGTTTCATTCAGATCAACTCCGACCTGGTTATTCATCCAGAAAATGGTCAGATCAAACATCCAAAGCAAGTCTGGTAGCATTTATCTCTTTTGGCATTATCCATGCAATTTCGGTCACTTAAAAATTACTGCTCCAAAAACTTTAACTGAAACACCAATGCTGATCTTGAGATTTTCAAGGTGAGCTAAAATTGAACTTTTAATGATTGCTTTTTTGAATTTGAATAATTTTCTGTCAACAAATGTAGGTAGAGTATGTCCCTCAAGAAACTTCTTCATCCACACTTTTAAGAAATACTCAGATCATATCAAAATCAGAACTTGAGGCATAGCTACTGCAGGGTTTAATTTTTATTTGATCAATCCTATTCAATCTCCATGACTTACCTGTGCCGGTTCTATCCTGTTCCCATGATACACAGGTAATTCACAGTCATCAGGTAGCTCATAGCTAACATCCAAGTTGACATTTGGGTAAAAATAGGCCCCTCCGAACAAATCGCGAAATATCCCATAATGCTCGGCAAGTCTGCTTAGCTGTTCCTGTTTGTTTGTCTTCCAAGATTCTTCTTCCACCTCGTCCAGATCAATTTTTACTGAAAAACAATCCATTTATAACAAATAATAATGTTTAACAATTATTGTACAAGTAAACTAATGTACATACCAGGTAAGAGGTGAGCAAAAAATAAATGAAAAGAAAAAAATTCACAACCCTGGTATATTCATTTCTAGAAGCCTAAAGCTATAAATACCATTCAAAACATGCAAATTTCCTTTTTTTTAAAATACAAAATATACTCAAATGTTCAAAAATAACATTGCCAAAGCTTAGAATTAACCTTATAGAGCAGCTACTGTTCAGTGAAAGAGTTTAACAATGCTGGATGATATTGATGAAGAAGATATATGGTAATGATAAAACATCCAGGGTTCAAAGTAACAGAAAATCAAATGTGTGATTACAAATCATTCAAAGAAACATTTAACATACATAACAAAAGACATACATTTTCCTTCTTGAGCTACGGCCAGTAACTGTTTTCTCGTCTTCTTTAACACGGCTCTAGTTTGTGCTTCTATTAAACTATTTTTTGTTACTGGAAAACCAATGTTGATGTTTGGAGGTTTGGCTTGTTTTGTCAATTTCATATCTGCAACATAAATTTAGATAAAACTGTACATTCAAATAAAATTATTGTATATATATTTATAATCATTTATGTTATATTATATAATTCAGGTTGCTCCACACAGTATGTGTGCAGTCTGATGTCAGTGGGTAGAGGCAGGTAGAGCAACCATAATCTACGGGAAAAACAAGTAAATAGATTTCTCTTTTCATAATTTATGTTTAAAAAAATGAAAATGTATAATCACAATCTTGACTTTGTATTGTGTGACAATATAGTTTATGCATGGTATAAAGATTTGAAACATGGAGAGAGTCACCAGCACTACCTCCAACAAACTACAAACCTTCACAAACAGTTGTCTGCGTCACATACTAAACATCAGGTGGCCATAAAATATAAACAACAAGAACCTGTGGAAAGCAACAAACCAAGACCCAATCACTGACAGCAACAGGGATTGACAGTAACGGTTGTCCGATTGCCCGGGACAAGTAAATTCTCAGTTCGGGCAAGTGAAACTATCAATGTACTTGTCCGATCGGGCAAGTGGAATTTCTGATAGAAACATTTTTTTTAATCTCACATAAGTTTATAAACTTCACAATAAATTAAACACTTCATTTCTGCCAAAAACTGGACATTGTTATTGCATTCGGAATCCCTCGTTAGCGTTTCTGGATCACCTTTATTCAGAAATCGGGTTTGTTATTCTGTTTTCTTTCGTAGTTTAAAAAATATGATTATCTGTCTGACAACTTACGTTACAGTCTTATTATGAAATAGAGATTACAGAATACTTTCTCTACCCAGTTAAGGAAATATATGAAGAACACCAATTATTTACGATGCACGATGTATCTTGATTCAAAACATAACAACTCTCTTCCTTCTGGCTTCACCTCATTTTTTTACAGGAAATTTCAAAACAAAAATTGTAAGAAAATAATATTCCTGCAGTACTCTGTGTGTTTTCAAGATAGTTAAATGACAGGAAAGTGTTTTACATACATGTACATTTACAAATGTAGCATCACCATCATATCAACATTTTTTCCGGCAGTTCAAAATAGAGATTAATTTGTCAACTTTTACATTTACAACAAATTCAGGTACAAGAACTGTTTTTTTTCTTCAAAAATTTTGGGCAACCAAATTTTGCATTCGGACAAGTCAAAATTGTAGTTCACTTGCCCGAAGGACAAGTGGAAATAAAAGTTAATGTCTACCCCTGAGCAAGTGGCCCGAAGAAAGTGGTAGTGGATTAGGCATACCCTATGAAAACCATCAGAAGACATTACACGTCATATGCTCAAATTGAACCCCAAAGACAAACATCGGGTAGGACATCCCAGGACAACTTGATGAAGGTCATGCGAAGAGGAAATCAGACAGTGTGGGCATAGCTGGGAACAATGGAAAAAGGCTGCCCGAAACAGAGTGTGATGGAGGACTGTTGTTGAGGCCATATGTTCCAACAGGAACAAAAATCAACCAAGATGGTACAATTGTAACAAAGGACATTTTTAATACTGCTCATTGAAGAATTTTATCCAGTGGTAGTTTTATGATTTTTGAATGATCTGTCCTTTCATACATAGCTATCAACTTGCCAAACAGTATCTGCAACAGATTTTCTGTGCACTTTTGGGGAGAATTTCATCACTTTTCACTGTTAGTCAATCAATTACCGTACCTTTCATTTTCTACTTCTACTTCACATTTTTAATTAAAATCAATCTCTGTATTTTATCCATCTCCCAAAACCTTTAAAGATGTCTCTATGGACCAAAAAGCCATCTGACAAAAAATTTAAAACAAGCTAGTTTATTGGTCTGTAGACATGACTATAAAGGGTTGGGAGGTGGATAAAATATACAGGTTGGTTAAAGAATGCGTCTAGAAATAGGAAATGAAAGGTAGTTGATTAATACGATTGCCTTCTGCATAATCAGGGCTCTCACACCACTTTTTGGGAATGGGTCCCTGTCTGTCAAAATTGGGAAAAATAGCAACATTTTGGGAAATTTTGGGATAACCATTATTCTTCATCAACATGATAAACTAGGTTTCTGATCTTTGTTATCAACCAAATTATTGTTTTGCAATACAGAGGAATGTGAAAAACAAATTTAATTATTACATATAACCAACTGTATTTTCTTTAATTTTGGGGAGAAATGACTTTTGGGAAAATGAATACATTCAACTGGGAAAAAAGGTACCTTTTTAAAATTGGGAATGGGGCCCATAAACAACCCCATGCAATTATAGCGAATTGAGAGCCCTGCGGCCATTTATTATTATATCATAATTAAAGTATCATGCAAGCCACTTGATTGATCACATCATGAAACTAAAAACTTGGACAGTTAATGCTGTTATCCTTTTAAAAATCAAGGGCCCTGAAACGCATTTCACATATATAAATGCACAATTTACATTTCACACTATAAATATGTGGGTTTTTTTTACAGTTAGTGACATCATAAATGATTTCCCAACCTGTCTAGTTGTAGGCTAATTCACAGTCGATACATAGCGTTGGATTTTTTTAAAGCAGATGTCCAATAATTACAAGGTTGTTTCTGAGGAAATTCGAAACGATAGAAAAAACTTTAAATTCACCTGCTAATCTCTGCTCAAATGTCCTTGCAACTCCTGGCGATTTTCCACTTCTTTTTGATCGTAGACCTGTTGCATACCTTACATTTGTAAATTTATGCGAACCTTCACTGTTTAAGAGGGATTTTATTAAGCTGCCTTTCATTCCCTTTACCATGGTCGCAGCCATTTTAACACTCGGAGTACCTCGGATAGCATCCTAAAAAAAATAATTTGAGGTCCTCAGCGCATGCGCATCAACAAGGATTTATAATCTGTCAACTCAGCTCACAAAAAGGAAAGATCCATCTAGTGTCTTTTAAGGTGAAAGAAAATGGCAGATACTGGTAAAGACTACATCACAAATAGTGCTGATCCTAAGAACATTCAGGATTTAACGCAATTTGTAAGTGAACCATGTTTTTATCATTATCAGATCACTAAACATGCACTCAAAGATTGATCAATACAAGTTCAGACTTGAAGTCTTGAACATTTGATGATATAAAAAATTAAATATTTAAAATGTTGGATTGATGCTATCTCTGTTTACCTCCTTTATTTTGTTTTCTGCTTTATATTCTATGTATGTCCTTAATTGAAAGGCCCTATTTCAATAAATAAACTAATGATTTTCAACTTTTCTTAAAGATGGTTTTTTTTGGATCAGAACTGTAGGAATGCATTTGGTTTTGAATTCTTTTAAATTGATACAGATTTACATAGAATTATAATACTTGAATTCAAGGCTCCTGAATACAGTAAAACCTTGTTAATTTAGGCACTATAAATCTAAATGCAAATTGGATGGATTAATGAAGCCTCCAAATGTAAAATCCCCAAAAATGAATAGAAGTTGAAGCTTCCTTCTTAATATGTACTTTGCTCCACTGTAAACACTTTGGATCACACAGTTGCATCCATACCATGGTTTCTTAGCCATCAGTACGTATTACAATTTTTGGGTTATCTATAAATTCATATGTACAGATCTAGGCTCTTTAAAGCACCCAAGAGTTAAAGATCAAAGTCACTTACTGGTATTACAATTTTACAATTAATTGTTAATTTATCTTGGTATTACTGGTAATATTGACTCTAGGAAATTGATCAAGAGCTCTGAATAAAACATTAAAGCAGACTTTTAAAGTGAACAATACAGAAACTAAATTGCTTTGAAGATGGAAATGTTTCTACTTTACCATTCTGAATATTTAAACATGTTATTTGAAACAGTTTGATAAATGGACAGCTATTACATTTTTGATAAGCTTTGCGATAAGGGAGGATTTAAATGCACCCTGGAGTTTACAATCTCCGGCATTGTCTTTAAAGCTTTTCACCATTATAATGGTTCAGTGTTTACTATACTTGTCCACACTTGCACTTTTTGATAGCTGTTTTTATATCTAAAAAGGAACGGTTAAATCCTTTGTGCTTTGTAATTTGAAAGTATTGTTCCGAATGTCTTGTTTCTGAATTATTTAAACAAGATGTTAAGCCCCCCTTATTTTTGGTGTTAATTACTGATACTTGCATTTCTAAGTGTTTGATATACATATATTTAATTCATATGTCTTAACAGTGTCTCCATGGAGGCAGCAATGATATGGAGTGATTTTCTACAATAAAGATACAAGTGGATAGAATAAATTCTGAATAACTTATGAGCAGTTATTGATCTGACAGAGATTTCGGGATTGTATCTGTCTTCTGTGTTGATTCTTCAGATTATTTCACATTGTTTTTGTCTAGATGTCATCGCAGTTAGAATATTATAGATGCAAAAAGATTATTTCATAACTAACACAATATTTTTATTTAAAAAAAGGACTATGACAGTAACAGCACATGAACATTTTTGCTTCTTGCAAATGAAGTATCAGAATTTGATCAAATTCATCAAATTAAAGAAATGTTAAATCTGTCTCAGGACTTTAACTTATACTGCTTTATTTTTATTGCCAGGTCCAGAACCTCCTACAACAGATGCAGGATAAATTCCAGGGAATGTCAGACCAGATTATCAATAGGAATATCCTTCAACAAACAATTTGTACAAAACGTTTCAAGTTTCATCAAAACAAATGTTAAACAGATCTCTTTTTCCATACAGCTTAATATTCCCTGCTCTTACAATGAAGCGCATTGAAGTGGTAAAATTTTCCATTTGGATGAAATGTTCTAAGTCATGTTTTGAAAGTCAATTATAACATAATGACACGCCCATTTCTTTAGACACGAGAAAGAAATATATTCGTCATAATGTTTTAGGACACCCCACTTTCCGCGACAAGCAACATGAGTTTCACTGAAATGAAGATTTTCATATAAGAAAGAGCTATATATAGAGTCTTCACTTCTGTAAAACATGCATTGCAACGAATTTGTACATAATTGTGATTTTATCATGTTTATTGGAGTTAGCATAACACATGTATCAGTCGAACACGTGCTTACTCGGTGTTTATGTAGACCATCAATTTGATTGGCAATTAAATTTATTGAATACCTGTTCTACAGGTATTCGTTTGAATCATTTGACGATTTTTCCTTTCTAAAGAAATGGGCGTGTCTAAAGATCGCTCAAAACGTTCCATCCAAACGAAAAATTTTACCACTTCATTGCGCTTCATTGTATATTTCTCTTGAGTAGTGGAATGTAATTCTCATTCACTGTAAAAAATCTAGATCTACACGTAATTTAAAAAAGAAATGCATATCTAAAATAAATAGTAAGTGTATTCCGGACACTTACATGTTCAATGCTATGAATTTTAGATTTTGAATATCCTAGTCACTTTTCTCTATGTATTTTACCCTTAATATCTCAAAACATGGTTATCATGAAGTTTTCTCACTGTCCCATCAAGATGAGAGATGATGAGGTTAAACTTATATTCATTATATGTAATTTATATATTAATGTTCAATGACAAACGTTTTAATTATTTTTCTTAACACATTTACTTGATGAAATGGGGAATCGCATTGATGATTTGGAGAAGAACATTGCCGACCTAATGACACAGGCGGGAGTGGAAGATCGCGCGTAATATCCCAGCATTCCATATTTCTTGAGTGGTTTTAGATGTGTGCCTTAGTGATCAGTGTTTCTGCACCCACCATTAGTTCATCTCGCTGAACAACTGGAACCAAAAATCATGAATGCACTAATTTATGTTTTGAAAATAACATTTTACATTACAGGGATTTGGTATACATGTCAGCATAATTTCCACAACCATCAAGATTAATTGCATTACATGATCAGTGAGAGCTATACAATATGAACAATGATGTAAAATTTATCTGACCTGTTGAGACCATTGTGATAAGTGTAATAATATTTATTCTATTTTGTGTTTTATTCATGTAAAAACATTACAAATATACTATAGTTTTATACACAGCTTTCTTATTTTTATATTTGTCAGAATTTAAGCCGACCAGAACAATTATATTTGGCAGTCTAAGCCAATGATTATATGATGCATCCTTGACTTATTTAAGTGAACATGGATTAAACCAGTTGACATAATATGGTAATTTTTTTCAAGCTTCTGCCATGAAGTTTTATATCATACCTCCTTATGGCCTCTAGAAGACCCCATTTGATTTTCATGTCAAGGCCAGAAATTCTTACAATGCAAATACATAAGTAATCAAAGATAGGAGCTCACCTCAATGAAGGTTATCTACAAATAAGGAAAATCTCGTATTATTTCTAGTCTGTGTACATCCCAAAATCAATATTAATGCAAGTTTGGTTTAAGTAAAACTTGGTAGTTGCTGGGAAATGGACCTGCTCCAAAACTTAAACCTGTTCACTCTAGGAAATGTCAGTCAGTTCCAACATCAAAAGCAAAATCTTGAAGTGTCCATTCTTAGAAGCATCATAAAACCTAGTATTTTCATAACAGGCCATAAGTATGACTAGAAATTACCTATTTGGAAAATACATGCATATATCAGATCTAGCATCTGAAGCAAGTTGGATAGTGTACATCCCTAGATGCATCATCTTTGCAAGTTTAGTTGGGGTAGGGATTTTAGTTTGTTTGTTTGTTGTTTAAAGTCTCTCTCTAGAATTTTCACTCATATGGAGACACCGTCACTTGCCGATGGAGAGCTACAATTTTTTTCCTATACATGTACTTGGCACTTACAGCCAATGAACAAGGAGGGATCTTTTAAATGCCAGCACGTTAAACTGCGACGCAGGACTTTGGACTTCTAAAGGACCAGTCTCCATGTCCCATAGTGGGATTTGAACCTGAGATGTAAGGATCAACTCCTTAATCTGCGACTCTAGAGCAGACGCTCTAACCACTGTGCCACACAGGTGACTTGGGGCTTACAGTTACTTGGGAAACGACCTGCTCCAAAAACTCTTGAAAATGTACGTCTGATTCAATATCTGTAGCAAGTCTGATATTGTCCTTCCCAAATGCATCAACAATGCAAGTTTGGATAAATATGGATAAAATGCTCGTCTTGAAAATGTAGTTCAAATCCAGCTTCCAAGTAAGTCTGGTAGTGTTCATCCCTGGATGCATCATCCATTTATATTGACTTAGCTTAAAAATTTTTGGAAATTAATCTGCTCAAAAAACTTAAACCTGGCCACTAATAATTAATATATATATATGAACAATCAGAGCTTTGCTGTTCTTGAGAAGAAGAATTATAAAGAATTTTTCCATGTTATCCATCTTAAAACTTTGATCACTCATTGTGGCCCAACCCTTGCCTCAGGGGTCATGATTTGAACAAACTTGAATTTAATACACTACCAGAGGATACTTCCATTTACCTATGACCAATCATGGCTTTGCTGTTTTTGAAAAGAAGATTTTTAAAGACTTCTCCTATGTATTCCTATGTTAAACTTTGATACCCAGTTGTGGCCCCACCCTACCCCCGGGGATCATGATTTGAACAAACTTGAACCTAAACTACCTGAGGATGCTTCCTCATGAGTTTCATCTTTCCTGGCCCAGTGGTTCTTGAGAAAATTTTTAAAAGATGCCATCAATTTTCACTAATTCATATTTATCTTCCCTTGGAAGAGGGCATAGCCCTTCATTTGAACAAACTTGAAATCCCCTTCACCCAAGGAAACTTTGTGGCAAGTTTGGTTGAAATTGGCCCAGTGCTACTTAAGTTGATGAAAATGTGAAAAATTTATGACAATGCCGACAGACAATGGAAGAATTTTGATCAGAAAAGCTCACTTGAGCCGTCGGCTCTGGTGAGCCTAAATTGGATTTCCACTATATCAATAAATTGCCCTTGTGACCCTAGAAGAACCCCTGACACTGGGGCAAAATGTATTTTACCATTTTGGAAAAGGTGCCTCTGATGATCATAAATGTTTGATTACTATCAAAATGCAGATTTAAAAGCATGAATTCATTTTCAGTATACATTTGTAATTTATACTACAAATCTATTGTATCCAAGACCCAGTGGGCTTGAAATTCACAATTCTGGAAAAATGACCCTTTTTCATCATAACAATGTAGGTAGTTCATTTGCTTAATACTCAGGAGCAGAGATTTTATAAGAATCAATGCAGTTTCACTAATTAATAGAGCCCTGCCCTAACACCAGAACCCCTGACCTTAGGGCCATGAATTTCACAATTTTGGAAGAGCCATCCTTCCTCATCATAATTTTGTGCATAGTTAATCAGCTAAATTCCAGGGGGTATATAAAACTCCCCTTTTCAGTTGAACTGTCCATCTGTCTGTAGATCCCAGCAATACTCAGGGCTTTAACTTTGTTACTGACAAACACTAAAATCTCATGCTTTGCACAGATTGCTTATGACCCAATATTGTGTTATGACCTTGACCAAAGGCCATTGCTACAAGTTCAAGGTCACTGGCTGAAAAGTAAACTGCAAAAAAGTATAAACCTCTGGTCAGGGCTATAACCTTGTATCAAATGGAGAATCTTTGAAAGCTCAAAGATTGCTTTTTACACAATAGTACATTCCTGCAAGTTCAAGGTCACTGGCTGAAAAAGCATACAATTTATAAACATTTATATAAAGTATTAAAAAATTAAAATTCCATTCTAAAACTTGGTCACTGGCAGAAAAGTATAAAATTATTTTCCTGGCTGTAACTTTGTAATGAAAATTTTTGGAAGCTCACACTTGGTACAAAGATTGTTTATGTCCTGAAGGTGTGTCACGACCTTGACCAGGTCAGTAAGTTCAAGGTCCCTGGTATAATAGCATTAAATTCAAAACAAGTTTACAATTTTCTAGAGGAATACACACACAAGCTCTTCACACACAAAAAACCTCCAGTGTGTTGTAACATTGAGCTCATACAATACTATATCTGTGGCTAAGGGAATACAAGGCCTACTAAAATATAAATGACAAGAAGTTTGTGGATTTGCACATTTATTAATAGCAACCTAATCAGCTGTTTCAAAATCTTAATATGCAATACTTAATGAAAGTTAATAGAACTTTCACAACTAAAACATGACAAAGTGATGAAGAGAAGCAACTGTTTACTACAGTATCTGTGATACCTGTCCTACACACGCACTACATAGGCCAGGCCTGATTTATCACTAATATTGTCAGAAATGCTGGTTTCATCTATGGACATCCCCCACCCCACCCCAATTTTCTTTTTAATTGACCCAGTCTTTCCAGTGAATTATCTTTATTTGACAGTAATTTTTAAACCTTCTTTTTTACAAATGACATCAAGAATCTTAACATACTTTTAGGAAAATTTAGAAATACTTGAGCAGATTTTTTCTAAAAAGGTGTTGAAAGGTAAAGTTGCCCTAGTCAGATAGTAATAAAACAAGTTGGCTCTCTGTAGTGGTGACAAAATGAGGGTGAACATCAGTCTGAGATGATGACATTATAATTCTTATTCTCCTCTTAGAAGTACAAGCACTGTGATATGCTAAATTAACAACCTAAAAATAGCTTCGTAATACTACATCAACCAATTCAAAAAAATTAAAAGAGAATGCCTCCTTTAATCGGTCTAATATCTCATTCAATATGTTATATTGCCTCTAAGTCTACTAACAAATATGGTCTTTCTGAGATCGTAATATTAAGAGGCAGAATTCATAACTTGATCATGTTTGACAAGAAAATGAAGCCAAATCATAATATGTACCCCATAGTAAGATACAAAATTGTATACAACTATCAGACTTCAAAATACAAATATTGTCTGATAATGAGATGTATTATCAAAACAAAGCTTTAACCCAAATATGGTCTATTCTAATACCTAGACTTGCCAAATTCTTATTCAAAATAATGAGATGGCCCTTTGCTGCAGTTTTATGATGATGATGATGAGTGGTGGTATATGTATATCATGTATAAATTCTGTACTGTATGATTTCTGTTGAAAAGAAATAAAAAAAATCATCAACTTTAATTTGAGTAAAAATACATTTCTCAAGAAACTTTAATTTCTTAATAGTTTTGGATTTACTTTAATCTTTAAGAGTGTAAGTATGTCCATGGGATGTAGATGTTTAGGATTTGTCAAAATATATCCTTGGAATTACATGTACATAAAAATTCAGAATTTTTTCAAGGTAATGTCTTCCTTTAGTTTTAGTTTAGAACCCAATGTATCAAATTAAACTTCAGTCTTAGCCAATCAATCCTCCTGGGTTTGTTTATTTTAGGTTGAAAAAGGTATGTGAGTAAAATATTCATAAATGAATAAAAGTAATAATTGTCCAACATGTAGCAACTATTGCACATAGATGTTTGCTATATATTGTAATGGGTAAATAACAGCACCTTAGTACTCAGAATAGAAGATATTGCACACCAGCATAAATACAGATCATAATAGAGAGTCTAAGCACTGAGACCCTCTTCTTGACTCAGGGGTCAAAACATCTTACCATTAGTAACATTTCAAAATAACATTACAAAAAAAAACAACTAAAAAACTTCTGACAACATGAAGTAAAAAACAAATGTATATAGTAACGCTAGGAATAAAGCTAAGTTTATTAACAAATGCTTCAATGAAACTTCTAGGCCTGAAGCTGTGATCTTCGCGACAAATCATACTACCGTCATTACAACCATAAGTTAACGTAGTCCATCACAATGATTCACATTACATTGAACTACAGAGTTTTCCCATACACATCAAGAAAAAAAGCTTAAAAATACAAATATATTTTTTGTTTCAAATGAATTACATAACAAATTCATGTGTAAAATAATATTTTAGATCAAAATGGTTTGCTTTGTGTTAAAGTCTGATAGAATTAAGCATCATGTGCTCAAATGTTTATTTTCCTTTCCCCATTTTTTAGTCTTTAATACAAAATTTTTACATACAAATAGGCAATGTCTGTTGTTCAATCCATTCATCATTTAAATTTTTTATGAATAATTATTGTCTACAAAATTAAGCCCCCCCCCCCAAATTATCTCTATCCGATTCATTCTTGAAATTTTGTTTCACACACAACACATAGAAAAGTAAGAAATAATTTTTTCAACAATAATTTTATGATTTGATAATACCAGTATATTGATTTGTATATCAAAAAAAGTTTTTTTTTTCTTAGGAATTTTGGGTATATTGTATTAAATTATACCAAAATAGATGCAGTATGTGCCAAATCACACATAAATCTGTCTTGTCTATGTCTCAAAACTACCTCACAGATTCTGACAATCAGTTTACAAAAGCAAAGAAAAATTAAATGCAAAACATGTACTGTGCTTCCATGTACAAAGTGAAAAACTTCTTTTGCCATTTGTAATAATAATTGTATCAATTGCTTGCAATAAATAAATCATCAAAACAAAATGTAATGCCAAACTGTGTTGTACCCTCTATCAAAGCAAATGAATGATGAATGATATACAAATTTTACTCGTTGTAGTCTAACAGCCATAAATATACATGTACAGCATAGAAAATTAACTGCTCTAAATACTTTTTTTTTAAAAATCAGATCATTATCAAGTCAACATTAAGAAAATATTATGCTTAGATAAGCAGATATTAAAATGAAAATGAAATTTGCCAGTCATCCAAATGCAGAAATTGTGTTCAAAATAATTTGACAAATTCATTATCCATCACAAGGAAAATAAAACAAATGTAAAAAACTGATGATACTCAATATAATGAAATGTACAAGATAATAAATATTAAAAGGCAAATATTGAGCCATTATTTATAGGAGGAGGTAATTCCATAAAAGTTAAAACACAGTATATTTACAAACCTCATACAATTCAACATTTTGCTAACATATATGAGAACCGGGAAATTCTTAATTTGTTTTTAAAACAACAAATTTAATCAATAAACATATGAAAGTATACAAATACATGTATCTGGCACCTTTTCTAGTACTGATTTTCTTCGATCCACCCTTTTATTTTCTTTGGAAGAGGAAGCTGCTGAATATGGTCATAGCGAGTGTACTGGCGAATAACAAAACGACATAAATACTGTAGAGAACGCACTTGAGTAAATCGTGAAACAGGTTTTGTCAGCCGTACAGGGAATGATGGAGCACCAGGGGACCTTGATCGTGAATAACAGAAAATGCCGGTTTGAGAGTCATTCATTGAATGTTCTATCAAGTCCACTATAGAGGGGTACCCCTCTGTTTCTGGCTGAGCATAAAAGCTAAACATTCCATTGCAATGTTCGATGCGTGTGTGCCATGTCCGGCCATAAGATCTAAAACTTAAACTTAGCAGGTACCGTTCATCCGAACTGTCTCGAACAAGGAAAGCACCGTTTTGTTGATTGGCAAGTTTATCCTCTGCCTCCACTCTTGTTATAGGGCCCCAGTACCATCCAAACTTTGAAAGTCTAAATAGTTCCTGCGTCAAGTTCCAGACTTTAGGTGCCTCTCTTTCCTCATCACAATCAGTAAAAGTTGGGGCTCTTGTCACCTCAGTTCTGGTTTCCAGATATGGGAAAGGCATTTTCTCTGAACAAACATTTCCCTCTTTCAAACTACCATTTTTTATGACACACTCCTTCGGTAGCTGATCATTCTTACATTTTTCTGTCACTTGAAATCGAGCCATATCTTTAGTCTTACAGCTTGCTTTGTCTTTTTTCACATTCACATCATATGCATCAGTATTGTTCTGTATGTCACACAGTTTTTGGAAACTGTTTGAGGTAATATTCAGGTCTAGGCTATCACAACTATGAGACGACGAGTTGGACTTGGAAGAGTGGTCAGGAGGCTTCCATTTATTCTTGCGTTTTTTGGTGTCACGCTTTGAAGGCACAGTCATGTAATGGTCCTCAATGTGATCACTTTCGTGGCCGTCATCACTTTTACGGCGGAGGTTCGTCGTCAGACGGCGTTTGAAACTCTTCAGCAACCCTATCTTCTCTTTTTTCCTCACCTCGTGACTGGGTTCTGGGGGTGCTGAAGTGTTGGTTTCGGATGTTGAATCTCCATCCACCATTCCAGTTCCATCTTCGGGCGAACTTCGTCGGTGACGGTGTAACGAAAGCTTTACACTTTTAAACGTTATACGCTTCATCATCTGTGAGTCAAATGTGGTGTCATGGTTACTGAAAAATCCAAAATATTTGTAAAATTACGTCAATACTGACTTTCTCTGGGTGATACCCAAGTTGTGAGCAATTCGCGCATGCGTTGTATGGATTTCCGTTGGCACGTCGATTTACCCAAATGGACCCAAATCGCCAAGATATACTTTATTACAAATTCAGAATACATTTCTAAGGAAGAAATTCTTCAAAATGATATGTCAGTTTTGAATATTTTTGATATTACAAACAACCAAAATGTTTTAAACTACCACATCTCTACTGGATTCCGAAAAAAATCCAGGCTTTTTTATATTATCTTGGTAATTGTGTTGTACGAGTTATTTCCCTTTGATTGGTTGATTTTTTTTTTACACGCACTATGTTTGCCGGAGTATGCGCAAAGCGACTTTTGATCATTTCACTGGATCTTAGCATCCAGAAAACATAACAGATTGTATACACAAGAACTCTGAAATTGACATCAAAAGATTCTCGAGTTTTTGATTGACCATATCTATGTGGTTTTGGAGTCTTCAAACAATCTATTAGAATCCCCATGGGTACCGATTGTGCCCCGTAATTAACAGACCTATTTTTGTATTCATATGAAGCAGAATTTGTCCAAGATCAGGCTTATCAAGAAAAGAAGAAAACACCTGCAGTGGTCTTCAACCCAACATTTAGATATATCGACGACTTTTTTTCCATTATTATGTCGATACGATATATCACAGTGAGCTTGAGATAAAAGATACCACAGCATCTGACACATCTATTCCATATTTGGATATTTTACTTGAAAAAGACGTTAATGGTAAATGAACAACCAAGCTCTATGATATTAAAATATCGATGGCTTTTCAATCGCCAACTTCCCTTACTAATTCATGCAGTAATATACCTTCCTCAGGAGTTTACATATCTCACTTGATTAGATATGCAAGAACATGCTCTACGTATGAACAATTTTTAAAACGAGATAAATTATTGACAAACAAATTTATGAAACTAGAATATCAGCAGCCTCGTTTAAAGCCATTATTTCGTAAGTTCTTTTTTTTTTTAATGTTTTATTTCCATGCTTTCAACACAAACATCAAATACATTTATCAAAATTTGCACAGAAAATTTCTCACACCCACCCACTTTCGCACTTCACTCATACTTACATTATTTCGTAAGTTCTATGGTCGATACACTGGCCTAGTCAGCAAATACAGTTGATCGTTGAGTCAAATCCTGACTGACGTTTTTCATACTAATTGTTAGGCCATCATTTACGCACTGAATTGGCGACGGATTTTCCCGTTATTGACTTATTTCTCAATCATGACAAGGAGCAAACGGCGGGTGTGACCGGTAGGCAGGGGATGCTAACTCCTCCATGACACCTGATCCCACCTCTGATGTTTTGGAGGTCCGTGTTTGCTCTGCTCCTACTTTGTATTGTTTCATGCACTCTTGAGCTTGTACATTTCTACCAAACATTTTCCATAGAAAAATCACTTACTTTATTCATTATTATGTCACTTTAATATTATAAAGTCCAAAAATATTTTATCGCTATGAATTTAGTATCTGGAGAGTACACTATTCACCTCTAGTTGTGTTCAACCGTATTATCATGTTTATTATTAAGTTCTGTAAGGACCTTTACCGATTATAAAGTAATTGTGTTAATTTGTGCCTATAAAATATTTGTATCATTATAAAATAAACGAAACAACAAATCGGAGGGAGGTTCACAAAAATGATATTATTTTATAATATTTTTTGAGTTGTTAATTAATTCATTGATCATTGCAAAGAGAGATAAAACATTATACCAGATATTTTTAGCATTTTATATAGTTCATTTGACGAATTTTATTTCTAGGGAACTATTTTAATTTCATGCCATGATTGGAACAATTCTTCTTCTTTTTTTATTTCGTGAGAAGGAATTTTTATTTTGTGGGAAAGAATTTAATTTCGTTGGAACGAAGTTTGTTCACGATCGGACGGAACGAATTGAATTTCATGGGAACGAATTAAAAAACTAGAGGTACTGTGAGCAATGAGCTCACTAAATGATACCCCCCGCCTCCCATATGAATATATTGGCAGTATCCATGTTTTGCTCTGGAAAATCCAAAATATATGTCAGATCAAAAAGTAATATAGGAGGTGCACAATGGCAATATGTAATAAAGATTCTGTGAAAGTTTCATTAAATTTCCTTCAGTGGTATGAGAGGAGTTGCGGATAAGAGATGGGTACCCCAAAGCGTAACAGACGGACGGACGGACAGACGGAAGGACGGACGGACAGACGGACAGACGGACGGACGTACAGACGGACGGAAATACCGATTACTATATACCCTCCCACTTTTCAAGCGGGGGGTATAAAAAATATCTCAAGCATATACTAGTACCGGTATATGTCCTATAGCAGCCACAGTATTAGTCTATACTAGATGAATAAGAAACTGTGCTTGAAAAATAGTATACCCAATTCAGATAAACTGTGCATACAAAAGCCAACTGAGCTCATTTTTGTTGGTCAATAATATTTTTCGTGTTATAACGCAAAATTTTCGCTAATAAATTTAAACGCCGCTAAACTTTCGAGCTATACCGGGTATGCAATATACCGAAAAAATTTTGCAGTTATTCGCGAAAAACAACAATTACCTTAGAATTAATTAACCTTTTTTGTGAAAGTCTTGCGTTATTACACACATTGTTTTACCCACAAAAATGGCTCAATGGGCTTTCGTATATGTGTAAAAAATGTAAACATTTTTAAAATTTACAGAGAAAATATTCCAAAAGATTGTACCTGTGCCTTTCATCTTCCAGTATAGAAACGAATCAGAAATATATACTTCGTAGTCAAGTATTTTGTCTCAGATTTGTTGCTTTGAACCGTGGAACGAATGCCCCCTCCCTCCCCCATAAAGATAGCAAGATATTGTATTTTCTCAATTAAAAATATATAATATATCCCCGTCAATCACATCCATATAATAATTATGCTGTTCTTTGTAAAACGAACGGAATGAACTTTTTTCACTATTAATTTAAGCATGTACGATATAATAAAATATTTTTTTCTAAGTTTATATTATACTTGTATTTCCAATCAGTGTTATACTTGTATTTCCAATCCGTAAGGAAAGTACAGTCTGTTTGAAGAAAACGAATTATGGATTTGGTTGTCATGGAAATCTCATATTCTTAATATTTGTTTGTAGTGAGAGGGAAGGCGGAAGGGGTATCCACACTTCAGTTGTCTGCATTGTGCATTCAGTCGCGTAGTATTCGTTTTTGAAAGGTTAATTTTAATATTCTGAGCCATAGGCGCTTGGGTCAAGGATACTGTATTTTTTCTATATAATGTATTGTCGAGGAAATTCGAACTATACTCGTAACATTTTTTTTCAGTGTGCAGTGTTGATGTTTAGTTTTTTGTAAACCTTACTGCTTCATATACACTAGAATGTCACGGAAATTCGATTTTATGCACGCTTTAAAAATGACATATCCCACTGTATACTAAAAAGAATCAAGGCTTGCAACTTCATTTGCCCCTTTCCGTGCCCCAGACTCAATTTTTTCCGTTTAAAAGTTATATGCACCGCTTACCAGCTGAATTACGAATCCCCATCTCTGCAAATAATTCTTATACAATGATAAAAATCCTCAGGTGTAAACTTTTCATTCATCTTATATTTTTAAATAATTATTTTCGGCATTTTTCGCTCGTTTTATTTTGTAATCACGGAAGTCCCCGGAATTACAACGTCCAAAACCCAAAACGGGCGGACAGAAAATTATTTGACAGCTCTAAAAATCGCAGGGATCAGAGTATTTGCCGATTTAAACTGTCTAAAACTTCTTACCTAATTACTGACAATATGATATTATCAACCTGTATCATTAATCATAGGAAATTAAACATGAATTTAGTATCTGGAGAGTACACTATTCACCTCTAGTTGTGTTCAACCGTATTATCATGTTTATTATTAAGTTCTGTAAGGACCTTTACCGATTATAAAGTAATTGTGTTAATTTGTGCCTATAAAATATTTGTATCATTATAAAATAAACGAAACAACAAATCGGAGGGAGGTTCACAAAAATGATATTATTTTATAATATTTTTTGAGTTGTTAATTAATTCATTGATCATTGCAAAGAGAGATAAAACATTATACCAGATATTTTTAGCATTTTATATAGTTCATTTGACGAATTTTATTTCTAGGGAACTATTTTAATTTCATGCCATGATTGGAACAATTCTTCTTCTTTTTTTATTTCGTGAGAAGGAATTTTTATTTTGTGGGAAAGAATTTAATTTCGTTGGAACGAAGTTTGTTCACGATCGGACGGAACGAATTGAATTTCATGGGAACGAATTAAATAACTAGAGGTACTGTGAGCAATGAGCTCACTAAATGATACCCCCCGCCTCCCATATGAATATATTGGCAGTATCCATGTTTTGCTCTGGAAAATCCAAAATATATGTCAGATCAAAAAGTAATATAGGAGGTGCACAATGGCAATATGTAATAAAGATTCTGTGAAAGTTTCATTAAATTTCCTTCAGTGGTATGAGAGGAGTTGCGGATAAGAGATGGGTACCCCAAAGCGTAACAGACGGACGGACGGACAGACGGAAGGACGGACGGACAGACGGACAGACGGACGGACGTACAGACGGACGGAAATACCGATTACTATATACCCTCCCACTTTTCAAGCGGGGGGTATAAAAAATATCTCAAGCATATACTAGTACCGGTATATGTCCTATAGCAGCCACAGTATTAGTCTATACTAGATGAATAAGAAACTGTGCTTGAAAAATAGTATACCCAATTCAGATAAACTGTGCATACAAAAGCCAACTGAGCTCATTTTTGTTGGTCAATAATATTTTTCGTGTTATAACGCAAAATTTTCGCTAATAAATTTAAACGCCGCTAAACTTTCGAGCTATACCGGGTATGCAATATACCGAAAAAATTTTGCAGTTATTCGCGAAAAACAACAATTACCTTAGAATTAATTAACCTTTTTTGTGAAAGTCTTGCGTTATTACACACATTGTTTTACCCACAAAAATGGCTCAATGGGCTTTCGTATATGTGTAAAAAATGTAAACATTTTTAAAATTTACAGAGAAAATATTCCAAAAGATTGTACCTGTGCCTTTCATCTTCCAGTATAGAAACGAATCAGAAATATATACTTCGTAGTCAAGTATTTTGTCTCAGATTTGTTGCTTTGAACCGTGGAACGAATGCACCCTCCCTCCCCCTTAAAGATAGCAAGATATTGTATTTTCTCAATTAAAAATATATAATATATCCCCGTCAATCACATCCACATAATAATTATGCTGTTCTTTGTAAAACAAGCGGAATGAACTTTTTTCACTATTAATTTAAGCATGTACGATATAATAAAATATTTTTTTAAAGTTTATATTATACTTGTATTTCCAATCCGTGAGGAAAGTACAGTCTGTTTGAAGAAAACGAATAACGGATTTGGTTGTCATGGAAATCTCATATTCTTAATATTTGTTTGTAGTGAGAGGGAAGGCGGAAGGGGTATCCACACTTCAGTTGTCTGCATTGTGCATTCAGTCGCGTAGTATTCGTTTTTGAAAGGTTAATTTTAATATTCTGAGCCCTCGAATCTGTTGCCGTGTTTTGTGCTGTATATCATTATGATATGTACTTACCGGTAATCCTATTGATTCCGCCAATGAATTACGGTAACATATTTGTCCTCATGCTCAAACACAGTTTTGGTCTGTTACGTCCTAACACTACTCACTAAACTGCACTTTTATTACTTACCCCACCCCTTACATCTTATTACATCTCATGAGTACCAAAATTTACCCAAGGATGTTTAAGAACGGCAAAAAAAAAATTTTCTCTGTTAAAATATAGCTTAAAAACCATTATTGATTTGACAACCCAGCAACAACCAATTCCAACCAAATCATATTAATCATTTTTGGATACATAAGGTACGTATATAAATACTTGTAAAAGAAAAGAGGTTTGAGGACCCTGTCTCAGTATAAAAGAAACAAATTGGCATTCCCTGGATTTTAATTTTAATTAGTTAAATAAAGATATATACACCGGTTATGAAGGGATTTTAAACTGACAATACCTTCCTTTGAAAACATTTACATATACATTCTATTACATTAAATATTATACATGTAATTATATCTTTACAAGCTTTCAAACAAACAAAAAGCTCTGCATAAATAGTCAAACCTATAAATCTCTAAATCATCACACATCCCAAACACTAATATTTCAAATACTGTGGATATGTAAAAGAGATTTTGAAAATCCCAAACACTGATCTTTCTTGGATATGTTAAAATTTTCTTGACCCCATTGAGTTTCTGATACTCCCACTCCAACAGTGTATAAATGCATAACTTAATCTGATGCAGGTAAGGAAGATTTTCAATTATCAAGTCATACCCCAAAGTGTACTTGAAAAACATGGAATACAGTTGATTATTGACCAGAAATTTGGACTAGTGACAGATTATGGCAAAAAATCATACTAAATTATAAGCATTTTATTTGCAAAGAATATGAAAAAAAGATTAAAAAAACCAACTGAAAAGTGTACAATTTATAGGCAAGCATATATGTACAGTGTATATGGTTAGACATGAAAATGAACCAAAGCTGGTTAAACAAAACAAAGTAGGAAAGTAAATGAAAGTCAACTTGGAAGAAAAACTGCTTGTGATTATACATATGTGCATATATTTGTAAGCATTGCAATTTAATTCTTACATGTATAATGCAAAGGTAAACAAATAAAGATATGATCTATTTTTGTATTAACAAATAGGGCTTTTAAAATGGACCCTCCCATTTATTGCATAAATGAAATATTAAAAGCATATTTTAATTTGTGTAAGCAGGAGACTTAATTAAAAAAATTACCAAAAACAATATAATACAGCAAAACTGCAAACCATAAAGTTATAACAATTGGCAGATAGCTACCCTAAAACAATACAATACATTATAACTGCAAACCATACAAGTTATAACATTGAAAGATAGCTACCTAAAAACAATACAATAGAACTGCAAACTAGGAAGTTATAACTATGGCACTGTATCCGGTCAGAATGGGTGACCTCATGGCAGGGTATGAATGTAATAAGCGGTATAATCACACACAACAAGAGACGACCGAACACACATTCACTTCTCAGCAGGGCATAAATCAGACAACATATTTAGTCTTTACTTACTGCTCTAGGCTCTTAAGTAAAATCAAATATCCAATATTATCCAAGTTTCATTTTATGTAGGTGAAAAAAAAATTAAATATGAAGTATAGTAATGAATTTCTAGGCAAAATATCGCTTAAAAATACTTTTTCAATACATGTAGCAATGAATGTGAATAAATAATAAAAATGCCGAATTTTACTATACAGTAAGTTTGCTCAGAGATTTTTATAATGTGCTAAAATGATGATATGAAACAGTTATTTTAATTTAATGACTCTCTATAAATACTTAGTATCCACATTTGATCAAGTTTGTATACATAATACATGTATATATAAATACTTATCCACATTTGATCAAGTCTGTATACATATATACATAATACCGGTACATGTATTCCAAATGCAGACCGTTTTTAAACAGTGAATAATGAAAATATGACAACTGTCCCTCTCCCCTTTTAAATGTATATTTCAATTTCTACAATAAATATCACTGCTACCTTTAAAATATTGATAGCAACAGACAAGAAATTTTTACATATCCAAATCCAAACATTGATACAAACAAAATAAGCTCACAAAATGATACCGCTCACTCTTTTACTTGTATGTTGTCTAGAAATTCACCCATAGTTCTAAAAACTTTGGAAAATTACAGATAAAACCAGTTTTCTGATGGACACAACTGTTTACAATCAAGAAGATATATTCTTTCCTTTTCATGATTTCACCTTTAAGCTGAACCATGTTTTTTTAACAGTGAACTTTGCAACTGTGATTGCTTCAGAAAATTCTCCACCAGGAAGTTGAATTCTCTATGGTAACGAATGTGAAGGTTATGTTTCCCCTCCGGTAGCATGTACAGCCTACAAAAATACATAAAATACAGTACAAGTATGAGAATGGAAGTATGTGTGAAAAAACATCAGATAGAATTATTATAAACATGGACTGATATGTGTGCTATTCTTACATTAATAGAAGGCAGTGGTGGGCTAGGTGGACTATCAAGAGAAATCCTTCTAACCTACCTACTTTAAACCTTTGATGAAGATAGTCTGGTCATTCTTTCTACCTATATGGATCCTTTGAAGTTTTAATGTCTAGTTTCCTTGATCCTTTGATGTTATGTCTACTTACCTTGATCTTTTGATGTTATGATGAAATCTGCCTACCTTGATCCTTTGATGTTATGATGAAGTCAACCTACCTTGATCCTTTGATGTTATGATGAAGTCACCATCCTTGATCCTTTGATGTTATGATGAAGTCGCCATCCTTGATCTTTTGATGTTATGATTAAGTCCACTTACCTTGATCCTTTGATGTTATGATGAAGTCCCCTTCCTTGATCCTTTGATTTTATAATGAAGTCCCCTTTCTTGATCCTTTGTTATTATGATGTCTACCGGATTAAATCCTTTGATGTTATGAAGAGTCCCCTACCTTGATTCTTTAATGTTATGATGAAGTCTCCTACCTTGATCATTTGATGGTATAATGAAGTCCCCTTCCTTGATCCATTAATGTTATGATGAAGTCTACAGACCTGGATCCTTTGATGTTATGATAAAGTCCACTTACCTTGATCCTTTGATGTTATGATGAGGTTTTCTACCTTGATCCTTTGATGTTATGTCTATTACCTTGATCCTTTGATGTTATGTCTACTAACCTTGGTCCTTTGATGTTATGATAAAGTCCACTTACCTTGATCCTTTGATGTTATGATGATCTACCTACCTTGATCCTATAATGTTATGATGAAGTCCCCTACCTTGATCCTTTGATGTTATGATAAAGTCTACTTACCTTGATCCTTTGATGTTATGTCTACTTACCTTGATCCTTTGATGTTATGTCTACTTACCATTATGATTAAGTCCACTTACCTTGATCCTTTGATGTTATGTCTATTTACCTTGATCCTTTGATGTTATGTCTACTTACCTTGATCCTTTGATGTTATGTCTACTTACCTTTATGATTAAGTCCACTTACCTTGATCCTTTGATGTTATGTCTACTTACCTTGATCCTTTGATGTTATGTCTAGTTACCTTGATCCTTTGATGTGATCCTTTGATGTTATGTCTACTTACCTTGATCCTTTGATGTTATGTTTACTTACCTTGATCCTTTGATGTTATGTCTACCTACCTAGATCCTTTGATGTTATGATGGAGGTAGTCTGGATGTTCTAATGGTACAAGAGGGTCCTTGATTCCATGTATTATGAGTGTTCTTGCTCTTATTTTCTTTAAATCATCTTTGCATATATCTCCTGGAAATTAACAATACTAGTTTAGAAAATATAACAAACAATTAAAACATTTTTGTCCTAAGAAGTTTCAAAGGCTCCACAAATTCAGCTTCTCACCATTTCTCTTGTCATAATAAGCCTGATAGGCATCCACCCAGTTGGACCATTGCTCGCGGAAATATTTCTCTCCATATAAAGCCATAAACGGAGTTCGCATGGCTTCACTCCAGGTATTAATGTCACGAATACCTGAAAATGACTCACATTTAAAGTCACAATAGCAAGGAGGAGCATCATAATTGAATTTGTAAAAGAACAGCACTGTTCTAAAATGCTCCAACTGACACAGGCATATTTACTTATGCTGTCAAACAGTGCCCAGGTAAGGCCATTCCAAGTTTTTTCTCTGTTTAGCGTCCAACCATCTTTCAAAAACCTACCTACCTATTCGCAAAAAACACACAAGCCAACATAAAACACAACCTTAAAAGTCATAAAAATGACGTCCTTCAAATGATTTGATCTAACTAAACTGCTTTAATAAAAAAAATATCTACTCTTAAGCAAAAACAAGGGATTAAATGCTTAAAATACACTTAATATAACTTATTGTACAGAATTATTTGGAGAAATTTACAAAATTAAAAATTTTTGACTTAATTCATAAATTTAAGGACTCCTGATTTTGTTTGTTTTTTTCTTATATGGGGTGTCAAAAACCAAGGTGCACGCGGACGCTAAACATAGAAAAAACTTGGAATGGCCTAACAAGTTGAAAAAAATATACAACCCTCCAATTAACTAAGTCAGCAAAAATT
The DNA here is from genome assembly GCA_003671525.1 of Saccostrea glomerata. Classification (NCBI taxonomy): domain Eukaryota; kingdom Metazoa; phylum Mollusca; class Bivalvia; order Ostreida; family Ostreidae; genus Saccostrea; species Saccostrea glomerata. The sequence goes on from PRKT01000032.1 coordinate 2,156,696, forward strand.
TCTTATCTTTACTCAGTGAACATATTGCAATATTTCACCTTGAAAATGTAATAAAAGTCCTTTTCTTTCTTTTAATACACATGTAAAACAATGTCCTTTTTCTGTGTTTAACCACACATAAATGCAATCCTCTCCTTTTAGTTATTTTCAAGATTAGATGACAAGAGTATGAACACTGATAAGTGCTTTATAATATAAAACGACTTAACTGTTAAAGATCAGCATGTCCTGCTCCGTGACGTAGGCGTTGGCCCCCCAGATGACGAGGTTTTTGACGAGGGCAGTATTCTGGGCGGCCAGAATCATCCCCGTGATTCCCCCATCACTCCAGCCCATCACCGACACTGACTTCAGTCCTAGTTTCTACAACAGCAATGCATTTAGTAACTCATGAATATATAAATATATGTTGTTTACCTGGTACTGTAAACATACTTTTTTCAATAGAGTAAAAATTTGACGGAATCACAATTTTAGTTTAATCCGCAGGTATAAAATAATGCAAACTTATTTGATTGCCTTACTATAAACTTTAAGTATGCATACATAGTACCGGTAAATTAATACCATGCAGTAAAAAGTACTTCAACAGTAATGTTATAAGCTCTCTTAAAGTCTTCAACCCCTTCCCCCATCCCCTAATTCCCCTTTTAATCATTGATTACTGCTACAGGATGAACTTCACACAGTTGGGAAACCCTTTAGTAATATTCTTTTCTATTCTGGTGGACTTTACCATACACAGCCCATTGGCATCATCAGCGTCCCGCTGTAAGAACTCCAGGGGCCAGGTCCGCTGGGGAGGGATACTTTTACCGTACCCCCGGGGGTCAAAGGCTATCAGCGTATAGTCCTTCTTGTTAAAGTCTGTCAGCTGCTTAGAAAAGTCTGTCCTGGTAGATCCTGAAATAGGTCATATTAATATAAATTTATTTAAGATAAATTGATTCAATAAGATTTATATAAAGATTTAATTCTGGATTGAGCAGATCTAAAAAGAAATCTTAGCAATGAATCAAGAGTTGTCTTTCTTATCATGCTTACGAAAGCAACAAAACATGCTGTCTGTCAATTATACTGAATTTAGACCAAAACAGTGAGAGAAGTAGGACTTTGAAATATTGCTTACAGACAGACAGACAAACAGTAAGACATATAGATATTGGATGGTTGATGGACACAGTTATATGTTGCATAAGCTCTTCTGGTCTCTGACCAGCACAGCTAGAAATTCTAAGTCTCAAACTAAATGCCACAGACAAGAATCCCTTAAACTTACCAAGAGCTCCGGGTAAGAAAAGGATAGTGTGAGGTCCATTTCCACTTGTCTCAAAATGAATTCGTGCACCATTCACTGTAATTTTGTGTGATAAAATCCCACTAAATATATAAAGCAGATCAATTAAATGTCAAAATATAGTTACCTACAATAACAAAGGTACTGAAAAAGGCATAAAAGAAAACAGCTCAATATTCATATAAAAATCATATTCTGTTACACAGAATAAAATATTTTTTTTATTCTGAAATCTCAAAATTGGGGCCAGATTTGAGAATCTTTCTCCTTAGAAAATATGACTCCTATTTTAAAAATCATATTCTTCATTATTGCTTCAGAAAAAAAAATACAGAATAAAAGAATGAGAACTTTTCTATAACTTAGATCTATGAGTTAATTCTACATCGATCAATAATCTTACCTTCGCCTCTGTTCATCAAAGAACATTGTATTCCCTTGTCGAATAAGTGAATAAATCCTGTCAAAATAAATACATTTACCATTAAAATAAAATTTCATATACATGTAATTATATGTAGTGAGTGTGTGGGAAATACCCAATTAATAATTTTACAAAAAAACTTACAAGAGGTGCTCCCCAGAATGGAATTGTATAACGTAAAAAAAGCAACTTGACATGTCATGATAACAAGTTTCTGGAAAATTACAGCATTTATTAAAATTGAGAAAATATTGCTACTTAATTTTGTATTGAATATGCTACAAGTGTAAAAGACATAATGACAGTATGTGGAACGTTTGTGGACAATCTGCTGCTCTGCATCAAAATATTATCTTGTTTTACATGTTTAATATAGAGTAATAGTCAGTGAAAGCACAAGAAGTCTATGGACCATAATGCTCACCCGAGTAACTAGAGCCCTTTGTGTTCATGATTTGAACAAACTGAATCCACTATCTTATAATGCTTCTGAGAAAATATAATTGATAAAATATTTTTTTCTATGTACATGTATTCTTATGTAAAAATTTGGTCTTTTGTAGCGGCCACCTACCCCTGGGGTCACAGTTTGAACAAACCTGAATATATACTACATGTACTTGTGGAAGTTTCATTTTAAATATGACTGATCATAGCTTTGCTGTTCTTGAGAAGAAGATTTTTACATATCTTTCCTATTTATCATGTTTATTTCTATGTAAATTACTTTAATTGCCCCACCCTTCTCCCAGAGGTCATGATTTAAACAAACATGAATAGACCTATCTGTGGAATCTGATGCTAAGACTTATAAATATGACTGATCATGATTTGCTGTTCTTCATCAGAAGATTTTCATTAAATTTCTGCTCTGTTTTCTTTAGGAAAACTTTGATCTCATTGAAGCCCCACCCAAACCCCAGATGTTTTAGATTTGAGCAAATCTGAATCTCAACTTTTTGAGAATAGTTCGTTGTAAATATGATTAATCATGGCTCGGCTATTCTTGAGAGAAATATTTTGTTAAAGTTCTTTGTAATATCCATAAAAATTTGCTCATCCATAATAGCTCAACCCTCTTCGGGTCTTTATTTGAACAAATTTGAATCTACAATATCTGAGAATACTTCCACATCAGTATGACTGATCATGCCTTTGCTTTTCTCGAAAAGAAGATTTTTAAAAGACTTTTACAAGTTTATAAAAATGTAGAACCTTGATTACAAATAGTGGCTCTTATGAAGTAAATAGAATTTGTTAGGAAGCGGGAGATATTTAAATGACCCAGCCCAATTTTTTTTTTAACTTTATCTTTAATTATCTCCCCTTAGAAGAGGATGTGGTCCATCATTTGAACAAATCCCATTTCCAAGGATACTCTGTGCCAAGTTTGATTGACAATGACCCAGTGGTTCTGGAAAAAAGATAAAAATGTAAATAAGTTAACCAAGGTAACTGCAACAACAACGACAGCAATGAGCAAGAGCCATCTTATGCATAAAATGGCCCTGTACTTATATCAATTAATTAACTATCACCCTCTTTCCCATTTCTTATGTCAAAATAAAGTAGACACTTGGTGCTTTCATCTTCTATAATAAAATTTCATCTTGCGAATCCAGATATTGGAAAACAGGTTTGAGAAATTGCAATGTTCTTGAAATTTGCAGAAAACATGCATATTTGACTACCTTTAGCAAAGAATTAAAATATGAGCACAACCCACGATCCAAAAAATAAAACATGTCTTTTGATCTTCAGAAACAGAGCTTTCATTATTTATTTGCATATTTTGGATCAGAGGTTGTGCTCTATATGAAATATTGAAAAAATTCTTCAACTTAAGGTCATTTTCAAAGGAATTTACAGGATATGAGGGAAATGACGCATTTAATGACGTCATAATGCATTGACTAGATGGGAAATTACGTCACCAGTAATAGATATGTAGTCACCAACACTCCAAGTAATAAATACTGCATTTGCAACCTAAACTGAGCGGTTTTGATTTTTTGGAAATTCTCAGGACCAAATAAGGCCCAACATGGCTCTTGCTCTTTTTAATCAGAAGAGCTCTCTTCCTCCTTTCAGCCTCAGGTGAGCTAATAAAACATGCAAAATGACCGTACTTTCTTTTTGAGTAGCTAATTCCAATGTAATATGTAAACTATTTACTCTAAATCGGAGATTATTCTTTGCTGAAATAACATATTTATAGCAACATATAACAATGTACGATGAAATAAAACATTCTTCTCGAGTTCATCAACAGGTTTAATGGGACCAATCTGACCTAGTACTAACCTAGGATCTCCGGCATCCGAATGCATGTGCTTTGTCTGTTGTTGTAGATGATTTTTGCAGTTAAAACATACTCTGAGGAGTAAGGATCTACAGTAAAATGTACCAGACATGTTTTTTTTCTTCTAGAAAACACTTAAACAGTGAATGAGTTATCAACTGACAAACTTCACGAAATGTAATCCCGAACCCGATGTTTTTAATATTTTGGCTCTTTTATGTTACTGCGTCAAAATGTGAGCATCGATTTAGGTCTATGGTGAAATTTATATTCTGAAAAAATAATTTTTTATATTTTGTTTGATTCACAGTTAATTATGACCCGTAATCGAAGATTCAGGGGCATGTTATTTTGCCTTGTCCGTCTGTCTGTCCAGCCGTTTGTCCGTCTGCAACATTAAAAGGTGCTTGTAGTGCATCGACACTTTGAAGTTAATGTTTTCACAAAATTTCATTATATTTATCAGAAATCAAATCAAGCATTTATTGAAATGGTTTAATATCTTGCCTGAATTCTTGATGGGATCTATCGCACTTGAAACTGACAAGGCTACATAATGTCCTTGTATGTACAAGAGCTAGACATGCAATCAAAATTAAGACTTGAATATAATCGACACTGAGTTGTAAATTTCTATTCTTCAGAAGTTATAAGGAAGGTTAAAGTTTATGACAGAACTAACTGATAGTGACAATTAATCTCTGACAGAAAGATAGATTTTCAGAGAGGATAAAAACATTGATTAACAACATCCCCTCCCCAGATCTTCGACCTCGCAGTTATATAATTATGAAGGAAACAAGCAGCATCTTTATTTCTAGAATGAAATATTTTCTGCCTGTGACCTAAACTTTTCTGATATTCAAGACTGAAATTTTTCAAATATAAGCCAAATCTAAAAGTTAAGGTCAAGATATAAAAAAAAAAAGAAACCCAAGGAAATGTCTTGTCACAAGGAACATCTTGAAATTGAAAGCTAGCCTACTTACTGATAACTTTAAAAAGCTATGGCCAAAGTTAAAGATTTCTAAAAAATATGTCAAAGCTATAGTTCAACGTAAGAAGGTTAATAGATGTGAAATTCTAAAACGCTCACATCCTAATATTAAGAAGAAATGATCAATGTTAAGTATTTCAAAAATAGGTCAAAGTCCCCAAAAGGCCCCCCCAAAAAATGTTTGTACCAAAACAAAGGTCTTGGTATACGGATTTGCATGTGAATATGAAAATCCCTACGCCTACCGTTCTGAAATCACGGCGAAGGTCTAAGTTTTCAAAATAGGTCAAACTCCTAGGTCAAGATGATGAGGTAAAAATGTTGGTATCCAAAGAAAAGTGTTATCGAAAGGTATGGGATTGGTTAAATTTTCTGTGGACTCACTGACAGACGGACAGACGAACGACCAGGCTAAAAAATATTTGCCTCTGAATCTTTAATAATACAGGGTCACAAAAAGGTTATCAGTTGAAAAATAATCATTACTGATGTTTTTAATGAAAATAATGTACATGTAAAAAATAAATATTTATTGTGTTTTGTAATAGTAAAACAAATGTTCGTTAAACATTACATTGAAAAAATGCAATAATTAGAATGCATGATAACTTTAAATAGAAGAAAAAAAATTAAGAATTTTTTCCTACGGTTATTGGACATACGATTGCAGGAAAGTACCATAATGCTTAGATACCCCTCAGTTAATTTTTGTTTTCATTACACAGAAGTATATCTGACATAAATTACTTTATTGGTTTCAACGACCCGAAGGCGGAAACACACCAAACCTCCTCGGATTCTTTATCCGGATTCTCCGTGGTTTCTTTATCTGTTACACACATTAATAATGATTCACTTTTCGACTATCGGCCTATCTGTCTGACAAGTAATTCCCGGAATTAAATTTTGAACTTTAAAGAAAGTCTTGTAGCAGATATACTTAATTTGAAAGAAGCTGTTTAAGCATGAAGGAAATGATAATTTCGTAAAAGTTCATTTTCTTCTCGGAGATTTGTCTGTTATATGGCGCATTTGATAATGAGTTTTAGCGCCAGTGGATTAGCGGTTTATCCGTGAGGGAATTGGGCCTTGTCGGGGATCACTAAAAGAACCCGCCTTCTCTGACGTATAGCACAAGGATGAAAGCTTAGTCTAGCGGTGTGTTTATTAAACTAGAGTAAATTTTACACAGAGAAAGAAATTATTTCCCTCACTAATTGTTTTGTAATTCTCTTGTTATGCAAAAATATAAACACGCCAAGAACAAATTGAGTTTTTCTGATCTGTTACTGAGACAAGATTGTCAAAACCATAAAACGGAAGCTCGTTCCTCACCTTCTCAAGAGGACAGGGTTTTTCGGTTCGTGGGTGACACAAAAAGTGCAAACTACGTGTTAATGCAGTTGTGACAATAGATGTAACCTGTCGTCTGCGTGTTACGCCGTGCCGTCACCGGCAGGTCTGACAACTACTCACATCTCAGGTCTTACAACTACTCACATCTGTCCAGATGTACTTTTAATAATTGTTGGCTTGCCCACCATCAATGATTATAGAAAAGCAAGAAATATCGGTGAGATTAAGCCAACAGGTGTAAAAACAAAACGTAGCAAACAAAGGTATATGGAATGGCACTAACTTGTCATTATAGGCTGACCAGTAAGTTAAACCAAACACAGCTACTGATACGCACGCGCAAAGTATCGAGTTTTGCGAAACAAAATAATTGAATTTCCATTTCAAGGAAATAGTTCAGTTTGTCTTTTGTTAAATAATCCCATGATTTATAAAGATACATGTAATAAAGATTGATTTCCTTCAATGAAAATTCGGTGGGATATCCAAACCTGCGTGTATTATACATTATACATAAATAAATAAAATATAAATTTCATGGGGCTGGCATTATCCATGTATCCATGTCGCTTTATTCTGTCAATGATGAGCCAGCGAAACGTTTCAGAAGGTGACAAAATAAGGACAAATACATGGTAACACTTTATCAATTCAATTGTTATGTTTAGTAAAAATAGTTCTCTTGAACTGAAAACTTTCAATGCTTCCCCAGCTTCTTGCATTAGTATATCGGGTAATCTACAATAGATGGATCACCTCGCCTCGCCTTGTCTACTATGTATGTTGGGTGCGTTTGTTTTGCTCCTGTTGTGTTGACGATATGCAATGGGCAGCAGTATTTATGATTAAGTTGGCCGGAATATGCGTCTGCACAGTTCAGTCTGGGTCAGCAATCACCATCACTGTATTGTTTGTAATATAACAGGGTTTAATGAACTTGGAAATAGATGAAGAGATTGGGAGAACTTTGTATCTCTTGTCTATCGCACTGTAAACACCCTTTTTAGAATAACAAACGACGGCCAGTAGCCAGGGCTGGGAAACCTTGGAGTATAATTAAACATCAAACAAAAACCAAAGACTCTTCTCACTTTTGCTTTGACCAAGACCTTCAATATAGAGATATATTTACATACAACACGCGTGAATTCTAATCCATACATACACGGGGGCATGAACTTAGATAATATCGACATCAGAGGGGTGGTAGGTTATACTGCTTACCACTTCAGCAGCTTATATCCGAATTTGTTTCCCTAATACTATACGTATATAGTCTGCACATAGCATAATACCGTGAACCTATTGTATATATTATGCACAAATTATTATGTAATTCTTTTTTTACCGATATCTATTCAAGCAGAATTTATCAGGGTTCGGTTTCAGGATTCTTTTTATGTTATTCATAGAAATCAAATTAAAACAGAGAACAAACTACCGTGTAATCCAGTATTGCTGTCCGTTTGTCTCTTTGTGAACTCTTAAGCTTAGGAACATATGTTCAAGGTATAGACTGACACTGGTCATCTTTGGGATATTTGGTCAAATCAATGGCATCAAATCTTTTAACGTACAGAGTTGATTTTTTTTAAACACATTTAGACATTGATCGGAGAAGGTCATCGTGTAGTACAGAAGTGCACTCGGTCAAAGATCGAGCGGTAAAAGACATTAAAATGCATTGTGTCATCTCTGCGTTATGATAATTTTATGTGGGTAGTTACTGGAGGAATATGATAGAAATTGGCGTAATTTGGTTGAAGATTAAGGTCAGAAATGGGTAATGAATGCCCATTACCACAATTTTGTAACATAGAAACAAATTGTCTCTTTAAGCCCCCATGCATACTGTTTTTCTCATTTACTATAAATACGGGGCGATGCTATGGGAAAGCATCGAAAGACCTCGAGATAAATCAGTCAAAGGTAAAGATCGAATAAAGGTCAAGACTTTAATTTTATAAAACTTACTTCAAGGCCTTGGCTGACTTTTTCAGTTTTCTAGTACTTGAATTCTACAAGATAATGAGTGATCTGACAACCAAATGCTCACTATTGTTTTTTGTCTTTCAATGAATTCTAATCGAGCACTCTTGATAAAACACCGATGAGTGTAAGCGGAGAAAGGGTAGCAGGAATACTTAAAAATTCTTCGCAATGTTGCTATTTGAGCCGATATTGACGAATTCCTCGTATAAATATTTGTAATAATAGCTGAAGGGATTGCCGATTTTGTCAGTATAAACGAGCTAAGTTCTGTTTACTTCTTCTACGGTGGTGCTTCTCCCGGTTCCTCAACATCGCCGAGATCCCAAGAAAACCAGCCTCATTTATGTGGGCAATAACTGCTTATATCATTCCTGTAATTAAACGATTGATCGGGTCCACCACGCGATGTCATTTAATAAATAGAAGATTGGTAAAGTGCAGCAGACGATGTAATGACGTCTTAATTTGATAAGCTGAGCGGTCATTCGCAACTCACCATATACCACACGTATATTCTTCCTTTTAATTAAAACTTAAGCCATCCTCGATCAATTACAGATCTGCAAAACTTGACAAAGGCCACGCCATGTAAATGTCGTCCTTGTAGATATGATTTTGTACAAAATGTAATTCGGTTATTGTGCAATAAAACATTTCGAGGACATATAGGGGACTTGGTAGCGACACAGATTTATCTCTCTTGTGTGTCAAAGGCGCACTAGTCCGTATATCCTTAAGTCAAAACAATGATTAGCCTGACAATAAATTTTATTGAAATTTGAGATACAGGAGCGCCCTGATATGGTAGTCCGTGCTTTTATTGAATGCCTGATACAAGGATGTAATATTGATTTCCTTTCAAATATCGAGTATTGGAATTTAATGCATGTAATAACAGAATTAATCTTATATAACGGAGCAAATATTCCTCTTGCTTCGCTATAGTCGCGTTTTACTGTACTTCTGTTTGCAAAACTTCACAGCACCAGATTTGAGGGCGATGTAATCCCTTTATCTGACGGTAGCTTTGTGAGTTCATCTTGTTTCGCACATTAATTTAATCCTGTTGATAGTCGTAGAGTTATGACCCTATTACGTCGAATCACAGCGTGGCTTTCATTATCCAAGAATTTTCTTCGAATGGAATTTGTCGCGGACGTATTTTAAAGTCATAAACAATATTTAAAGATAATTCACGGCCAAGGTTGCCAACGTCTAACGGAACTGCTCTGTCACATTCCTCATCATATATAATTATCCCCCATCCATAACAAACCATTTATGTTAAATATGTTCTGTATATATTTAATTTTGCCCACGTCTTTTCCCTTTCTTGGTTATGAAGCATTATCTAGAAGTGTTTTTATTCGACTTCCAAGTAAATTCAAAACACGCTCTAATATTTTTATCAAGTATATGGAGTCTCTAAGTAGCTCATATACTAGAAACCGTATTTAATTTAGTTACATTTGTTACTGTTATAATTAAACTTCCTGCTTAATATTTTTGTCAGTATAGTAAAATATTTCGTAGAAAAAAAAGAACTACCGGTATGCGATGAAGCTGAATAGTTAAAGTGAAATATGGAGATAATGAACAGAATTCAAGCTCAGGGTCATACAAATCCAGAGTAGAGCCAACACTGGCCCCAGAGATGGGATCAGGTGCCATGAAGGAGTGAGCATCCTCTGTCGTCCGGTCACACCCTCCGTGTGCTCCTTATCATGATCGGCAGATAATCCGTAGTAAATTCAGTGTGTAAATAATGGACTACAACATTTAGTATGAAAAACATCATTCAGCACTTGACATAATTATGATAGATTGTATTTGCTGATATTTAATTAAGGTCATTGTAGCTATTATAGAACATGCAAAATGATGACTTCAAAGAAGACTATTGATATCCTTGTTTCATAAACTTGTTGGTTAATAGCTTTCCTTAATGAAATAAAGTGATTGTATGTAGAGCACCCTCCTAGATAAATAAAAACATTCTGTAATAGTAAATTATAAAAAGATAATGTGGGAAAGTTAACTATTTTGACAAATAAACTTATCAAATCAAAAATAAGTTAGATTTTGGTAGAGAAAACTATTTTCTCTGGGGGAAATTCTCATAAATTCCAGTTCATTTCAGTTTATTTCACCCAGACCAGTCTATTGGCACATGTTCCAATACATCTATATATAGAGATATCAAACAATACATGACAAGATCAAAGAGTTCGTGAATATTTTTTTTTAGAAAACTCAAAATAATATGTAACGTAATAAAGATTGGGTAAAACGTCGTGAATGACCATGTCTTTGTGACGTTTAAAACGTGTTTGAATTTTAATGATACTGAAATGTATTGATGTAACAGTGTTCCTTCCATGTTTATTGTTATTTTGTATATGTAGCAATCGCTTTTGAAACAATAAAAAGATACCCCTCGCCCTCTTCCTCCCCACGAAAAAAATATCGACAACAAATCTTTGATAAAGATTCTTTCAAACGGGGTCCTTCATTTTCTGGCTAAATCAAAAGGATTTCTTTAGGAATGAATGTGAAATATCAGTTTATTCAAATCAATTTAGAGTCTGTATTTCTTGCTAATGAAGTAAGTAATAACGGTTTTGCCCGTCTGTGGATGACGGTATCAGACCAGGGTTTGTGGCGCTGCAGCGAATTCGTCTGCATGCTCGGTGCGTAATATGACGCTCGTGTGGCATAACACAATAAAGTCAAATTATTTTTCTTTTAAGTAGATAAGAAAAAGAAAAGCAAAAAAATCAATTGGCAGTGTTTCTTTAAAAATACACAAATTAATCATGTGCATCTTCATAATTTGTTTTTAGAATCTAATCTTTTCCTAATATTTGTTCTGCAGCGCAACTAATTAATGTAAATATGACAGCATAGTGCATGAACCTACAAAAAAAAAAAATTGTGCGCATCTTTTATTCCTATTTCCTTCGTGGAGATCATATATAAACTTATGTCATACCACACATAATTTTTGTGGGATTATATTTTGTTTTGTTATCGATAAAGATCGAACGAAGGAGTGAAAAGAAGACGGTTACAAATTAAAGCAGATGCCCAGAGTGTTGGCCAGTCATAACAATATCGTGGAAACTAAACTTGTCCCATTGGTACTTGCGCCCTTCATGAGACAAATACTCAAGATAAACAGTTTACAGGACACAAGCACTTGTTTCCGAAATAAATTTAAAGCAGAGTACTAATAATAACACATTGTTATACTATGGGACCCATAGTATCCCAAAGTATAGTATCCCATAGTATGGGTTAATATTTATTTCCGAAACAAGTGCCTGTGATATTTGTTTCTGATTTTCATTAAATAATGATAATAAACAAGATGTGTTTGTGAAACACTGATGCCCAAGTATGGCAGCTTACGGCGAGGGTTGACGCTTCTGAGATTGTGAACTTTTTCTGTTCTTCAAATGAATAAATGTGGATGTGAAATCATGTCTATACTAAGCTGAAAAAAGGTTAAAGCCCAATTATCAAATGAAAATAACTTACATGTATTCGCGAGAACTTTTTTCGCTGCATTAGATATTTTTTTCCCTCACGAATATATCTTCCTCGCGAATGTTTGTTATATACATAACTAAATCATAAACAACCATGCATGATCGGATATTTTTTTCTTTCACTTATAAATAGCAAATAGTCGTCTAGCGAAAACACTGATAATTAATAAATAAACAAGAAATCTCAATTTTCTGAGATACTGCGTGGTTCAAAATAAAATAAAAATCTTATGCTTATACGTATATAATGAAATCACGTACATGTATTCAATGTACATAGATTTGATTTTCACCTTTACTCTTGACCTTCTTGCCAAAAAGGTGCATGAATATGCTAATGAAATTGTATAAAGTCATCATCAATCTGTGTTGTATTTACATCAGTCCAAAAATTAACATCAGGTTGGGACCATGTTGGACATATCTTTGGAAACTCGTTTTATCAGATGACCCGCCATGATTCATTGACCTCTTGATTTCGTCTATCAAATATTCCTTCCTTCCCCCGTTTTCTGGGTTTAATGAACTAATAATTTATTATGATTTTATTATTCCTTGTTTTGTAGGAGCATTATGGTAGAATTATTTGCCACCGTGCATACAAGATGTCTGATCTTTCACTTTGGGGGTCACCCGGGTGGATATAAAGTGTTTACTATTTATGATAACCTTTATATTACACAGTCTATTCCCTGCGAAATAAACAAGTGTTTACTATCAATGTCAACAAATCTGCAATATGAACAAATCAAATTAAAGACAATAAAGTAAGTAAATTGAGGTTTTGATATTTTTTTTTTACAAGATGCTTGCAGTGGAAATATTTGTCTATATGCTCCCATAAGAAAAGTTTTGTCCAATATCGTTGAATACAATACAGTAATTTCTATATTCTTATAATATTGTGATATGTAATCATATACCGGTGCTCCTTAACAGAAAACAAGGATTTCTTTTTAATTCATTCATATATACTATTAGGCAAGTTAAACAGTAAAACATTTCACTTTTTTATTTAAATGCGGAGAGAAATTTTGATATAACTCTCTTTAGAAATATCTTTTTTTATTTCAGAAATCACGAAATGATTCTATTTTCTAACGGCTTGATTCGTTGGCTCTGAACAGGAGCTCGTGGTATTTAGCGGCAAATAACGACGGCGATTGGTTATTGAACACTTTATAGCGGGCCAGCGAAGGTCGAGCTCAATCGCCACACTGATATTGTTTCATTTTTGGTGGATACACTTTTTCATGTCTGAATGATGTAGACTTTCATTAGATTTTGTTCGGCTTAAACTCGTTCTCCAATTACTTGTTCTTGATTTTAAAACTCGTGAAGAATTAACATAATCTTTGAGGTTTTCCTTCTATCGATGGATATTTAACGAGATTCCGAGGGACGAAAAAGCAATATACTTTAATCTTCATTCATCCTGGATTTAAAAAGTAAGTCGCATGTTATTTTTTTGACAGAGCAGAAAAAAATTACAATTATCTTTTGTATCAAAATTTAATTTTTGAAATCTTTTTTAGTTTATGTAATTTCACATATAAAAGGATATTTGTGATAGAATTTTTTCTCAGATTAACAATGAATAAGTAATGTTCTTTGTTTCATATTTAGCCAAAGAAACCCAGCAGTGTTTACTAGCTCTAATGTTATCCCCCATGCCATATCGGCGTACATTATCTTTAACTTATCTGATCGTACTGGCACCTGGGAACTCCCGGGGCCATTAACTAAAAATATCAAAAGGTGCATCTCCATTTTTTCTCTCTCTTCAGAATCTCTGCAATGACTAACTTCTCCATGGACAAAGTTCTTGTTGGGGACAGTGAGCGCGAAGGCGCCGTGAACAACCAGACAGTTCTACAGAGCATGTTTCTGGATTCCTTTAGTATTTCCGGATCTAATGAGACCCCGCTGGCTTACTACCAGCCCTACATACTCGTACCGTTTCCAAAAGACTTGGCTTTCCCTGTATATGGTATTTTGGTTCCAATCATAACCATTTTAACGTTGGTTTCTAATGTGCTTGTCATTTGCGTATTTCTGAAGAAGAAGATGCGTTCGGTGACCACGCTGTTCCTGGCCGGTTTGGCGTGCTCGGACACACTTTCTGTTATTTTATGGTGTGTGGGGCATCTTTATTTTTACGGAATAAAAAGTGACTACACGATCCCGGTGCAGTATCCTCTGTGCGTTTTTCACGACTATGCTTTGTATTTGGCTGTGATGTTCCATGCGACTTCTGTGTGGCTGACAACGACGCTTGGCGTTCAGCGTTGTATCATTGTCGTTAAACCGTTCTGGGGACCCAGACTATGGACAATGAAGAAGTCCGCATTCATGACCGTCTTAGCTTATCTTTTGTCCGTGTTTTTCCTTCCTTTGTTTTTCATGAACAATTACACGGAGATAGAAATCACCGAAAACAATACTTCTTCTTTGGTTTGTGGTGTTAAATTGGATCCCTTCTTCTATGAAAGACTTTACGAATATTCCATCATTAACTACTCATTCCGGGGTATATTTGTGCAGTTCCTACCCTGTACTTTGATGCTGATCACCACTTTTGTCCTTGCTTACAAACTGAAGCATGGTAAGATCCTTCAGCGCTGTATCTCCTCTGCAGCCGAGGGACCAAAACGAGACTTCCAGCACCGGCAGCGCACCACCTTAATGGTGGTCATCATTATGGTCATATTCCTAGTGGTGGAGATCCCTAATGGAGTCGTGTTCGGAATCAAGGTGTACGAGGACCTGACGAATCATTTAATCATTGACAATAAAACAGACTATTCCATAGCCATCTTACAGAACTTCCTCCTTTTGTTGAGTTATCACTGTAACTTTTGGATTTATGTTGCTTTAAGTGCAAGATTTAGAGAAACATTGAAAGCCTTAATTTGTCGATTTAAGGTGAAATATACATTTGAGAGAATGATGACAGTGAGTAGTTTTTCTCCCGCCAATTCGTTAAAGCGGAAGAGAGGGATCAGATATGGCGCTAACGGATGTGAAATCAGGTGCGACTTTGAGTCAAAGACATATTTCTCGAACTTGAATGGTAGTAGCGAATAAATACTGGACAGCAAATATGCATTGAAATTTCATTTCACGAAAGGCATTTTCAGCATAGTGCGTGTATAATTTTATGTTACATGTACGTCAATTCTTTTGCAAAGATAACAAGATATATTTACACAGTAAAATCATTTCATTCATTGAGTAATATACATTTTACATCGTATGTCACGTTGTACCTATAATTCATTCATAATATACTAAAAGGGAATCTCAAAATATGAATAAAAGTTTACACTTTTGACCTTGTTAATCTGTCTTTCAACAATTTCCGCGCTTACATCCTTCACAAAGTGAACTGTTAATTAATAGACAGTAAATATTGACAGATTTTGCTATATACACTATTCTATCACCTGCCACTGAATGTAATCTCTTAAGATTCGATGACTGCCGTGTGCGAAAAAAACAACCTGCTGGTATTCCAAGTAGGTCGATATGGTCAAAAAGGTACAAAAACCGTTTTATATTCAGTGCTTCAATCTGTTTTCAATGTAAAAAGAGTTTGAAGAGTATTTATTTGTACTTGCGAATAGACATTCTGTTTTACATCATTAATAGTATATAGTCAAATGATCAATTTTTCTCTTTATTTTTGATTTTTTAAAAAAATCATGGTGATTATAAAACGTACGTCTTATGTTTAATACTTTTGACAGTTTACGAATGCTAAGAACTTTTTTTTTCAGGAAGAATACGCTTCTTTTGATTAATTTGATTCTTTCGTTCGTTTGATTGGTTCGACAATTATTCAGTTGTAAATGCATTTTGTATAAAATTGTTTGGCTTTATATAAAGTTTAGGGACATAATACCGGTAGCTCTTTATACGAACTTTATTCAAATCGCTGTGAGGTGAATATTTGCAATTAAATTTATAAAGATTGTGGAAATAAACACAGAAGGATGGGAGACCAGATTCCCTGTTCTAATTGAGAGAATTGTAAACGAATATACGATGTAAAAATAAACGAGCCGACCTTTAGTATCAATAAGCTCAGCCGTTTACTCTTAGACAAGCGAAAAGAAATTCTAAAGCAACAATCCTGTAAATTAATTAAGCTAATTGAAAGTGCATTTAGGCGGACGTACGGAAATCCCGATCACTATATACCCTCCAGCTTTTTCAAGCGAAGGGAAAAGAAATAGGAACAAGAGGAACATGTGTTGGACGATAATATCATGAATGATTTGTCATTGGTTAAAAACTGACATGAAAATTTTACAATATTTAAACTTAGTTGAAAAAGAACATATTTATCATGGCTATTCATCTAATAATATATCTGTTTTTACATAAATCTATGATTTCAGTATTTATTTTTTCCCGTAGGTCGCTGTTAACATGCCCTGCTAGATTTCTTCACATTGACCGTAGACATAAAGGAAATACTGTATGCAGGGTTATTTTCGCCCCGTGTTACTGTATTTTCGGCCTTTTGTACTTTCAAACAATTTTGCCCTGTTTTAATTCGCCCAGTCATAGTTCTGTTTAAGAAATTATGCTGTGTAATTTCGATTCGCCCCGCTGTAAAATTCGCCCAATTAGGAAGAGGGCGAAAGGGGCGAAAATTTCCCTGTATACAGTACATTGACTCATAATACTAGGCATAACACTGTTTTTCTGTCAAATATACCGGCATTCGTTTTAACTTTTTCGAGCCTCCTTTAATTTACAATTTTAATATTGGACCATCTTTATGGTTGCCTTCTCCCAAGCGACTGACTAAAAATGGCCCAACTCAAGATTTTTCTAACATTCCCTGTCAAGGTATTGTTTTTCTTTTTACACCCCCCTCTCCTGCTTGAAAAGGGGGAATGTATACTGTATAGTTATCGGGATGTCCGTCCGTCCGTTTCTCTTGGGGATACCGATCTCTTATCCTCAACTCCTCCTATAGCACTAAATGAAATCTAATGATCGAGACTTTCACATCTAATCTTTGTTACAAAGTGCCATAAATGATTGCGAACCTACTATTTTACGTTTTAATCCGACACATATTTCGAATTTCCATAGCAAAACATGGACACTGCATTCTTTCTATAAAGTGGAACTATGTATCCTCTGATAAGACGGAGTGTCTACTGTTTCTGACAGGGATTCCGTTTTTGATTTTAACGGTTCATACTTATATTCCTAGGTTACATAAAACAATCTACTGACTCTGGTACACTGTATCGGGCGACAAAGAGCACAACTCCAGTCACATTTCCAAAAAGGACCAACGGCCGACGATTTTGAGGCAATTATAGGATTCTTTGGCATTAGTATCAATAAGCTCAGCCGTTTACTCTTAGACAAGCGAAAAGAAATTCTAAAGCAACAATCCTGTAAATTAATTAAGCTAATTGAAAGTGCATTTAACAGGTTTGGCATTTTCTTAGAGGGCAACAATGAACAAAGTTAATATAGGAATGAAAGCCATGAAATCTTATTCGAATGAGGCGATGTTAATGGAATAATTCATTTGAAGGTTTTAGTGAAAGAATATTTCCTGTGTCGTAATCAAGCTAGAAAAAAAGAACAAATCCAGAAAAGTTCCTGGTTTCAAGAAGGAAGTTCTGCATAGTCTGTATGAGATGTATATTAATGGGATGCACGCACTAGTCCTTGGTCGTAACACTAGAGGAATAAAGCGGCGGGGGTGAATCTGCATTCTGTAACACTCCAGGCATCTTCCCAGGAAAATCGGAAACAAGAGAAATATCAAAACACTTCCCCTCTTCACTGCTTATGAATTTGTCAAATTGCCGAAGGGGGAGAATGAAGGGGGGAAATACTTGATAAATGAGCGTGATAAGCCAACTCGTTTTACATCCCTCATTATCCAAAAATCTATACGATCCGCACCTTTTCTAGATCGACCATTAAATTATAGTTATACCACCTCAGCGAGAAAAAAAAACAAAAAAAATAAGATTTTTTTTAGAACAGGTGTGTGAGTTGTTATATTACGGTAAGTTGGCAGTCCTTTAATATTTGTGTGTATTAGGAAGATCTGATAACGTCAAACTATCCGGAGAGGTGTCAGTAGGGATTGATCTAGCAATGTAGCATGACCCCACTCCGCGAACCATTAACAAGGCACGAACAATGATTCGCCTCAGAAAACCCGCACCTGATTAATGATTCGCTCTCGTGTTTTGTACAGGATTTGTTTGTCCAATAAGCCACAAACTTCACGTACTTTATTCTGTCTACTTTTTTTTTATTCTCAAACGTTAAAAAACTTTTAAAAAGCAGTTACAGTAAAGTTTAGAATTATGTCCCCGACATTTACTACAGAACAAGTACCTGATTATTATTTAAAACATAGTATAATGAGCTGAGAGAAAACCCGAAATTTTATAAACGAGCTTTCTTAAAAGTCCTTTGAATCTAAATAACCAAATTCAAACCTGTGTACAAACATTTACATGTACTACATTGTAGTATATTATGGTATGAATTTAGTGTTACGAACGTTATCTGAAAATATGTGGAGTAATTTGAGTTGATCCTTACATCGCGGGCCCGAATCCCAGTGTGGGGCGTACAGATTGGTCCTTCGGATGAGACCTATAAACCGAAGTCCCTTGTCGCAGTAGGCGCTGGCACGAAAAAGATCCCTCCCTGCTCAATGGCCCATAAGTGTCGCCCGCGTGGCGCTGTGGTTAGAGCGTCTGCTCTAGAGTCGCGAAGCCTTACGTTGCGGGTTTGAATCCCACTGTGGAACCCGGTCCTTCGGATAAGACCTTTAAACAGAAGTCCCGTTTCGCAGTAGTGTTGGCACGAAAAAGATCCCCCTGTTCAAAGGCCCTTAGTCCCGTGTATAGGATAAAATTGTCTGTGAAAATTCATAGAAATTAAGTTAAAAACTGTGCATAAGGCGATCATACGTAACTTTCGTTAAGCAAGCAGACTATATACATGTATTTGATTGACAACTTCAGTTGTTTTTTATACAGATTAAGGATGGGGTTTTGTCATCATTCTATCAAAAACAGTTGATGTCTGTCAGGAACATTTTCCTTAAACTTTTGATTGGAATTGGTTCAAACTAATTGTATTGCTGCCAATGTCCTACAAGTAAAGATCTTTCGAAGATCAAGTTCATTGAGTAACTGATAAAAGATGAAATGAGGTTTTTCAAAGTTTTACAATT
Source organism: Saccostrea glomerata (assembly GCA_003671525.1). Taxonomy (NCBI): domain Eukaryota; kingdom Metazoa; phylum Mollusca; class Bivalvia; order Ostreida; family Ostreidae; genus Saccostrea; species Saccostrea glomerata. The sequence goes on from PRKT01000032.1 coordinate 2,175,852, forward strand.
GTCGATGACCAAAAAGGACATCTCATGATACTGAATCAATTACGTAGTTTATGCAATCTGATTAAAATCAGATCCTTTGATCCGCTCACATAGATCGATACACAAGGATCTGACCTTGTGTTGCGATGGCTGTGAGGTTATGAAAAAAAAAAATAGTTTGACCATAACTGACCATAACCGTGAATTATTTCCAGTTTGATTGTAATGTTATTGATAATTGGCGGGTCATGAATTTGACTCAAAACCAAATTTTCATAAAGCCGTAATAGTCAAGGTCAATTTGAGAACAATCAAATTTTCTGTTTTCATGAAAAGTAGGAAAAACTTTGTCAAAACAAGTCGTCAAAAAACGCCGGTCTTGTACAGACAAAGAAATGACAGCATAAAAAAAAATTGCAGTTCTCCACCGGCAAGTGATGGCATCTTCATATGAGTCAAAAATTCTCGAGAGGGACGTTAAACAATATAAATCAATCAATCATACATCGAATTGATTTAATAATCAACTCCCATCAGTACTTTCAGTACTTTGATTAAACGAAGCAATCATACGGGCTTGTTATACCAAATTTAGGAGAGTAAAAAGGAGTAAAAATTTTCAATTGTATACAGCATTTTATAATAAATAACAGTTAAAAACGGCCATTAATACTTTACATACTTTAGTTAAAAGTGAAGAAAAAACTTCAGAAATCGCTTGATTTTTTAAACATTTTTTTAAATAGTGTAAAGACCAGGGTGACGTTAGCTAAGTAGATTCTAATATATTGTTCTTTTGATAACTAACAAAGGAAACACGATACATACTTGACGTAAAAGCAAGTGTACACTACTGTACTTGAATAACATTTTCGATTGCGGATCTAATTTTCATTAAAATGAAATATACATAACCCCTAACAAACATTTCAATCAACATACCACTGTGCACGGCAAAGTTTGTATCAGGTTTACAAAAATTTAAGTTAAACCAAGTTCATAATAAATTTAAATTACTAGTATGTAATTTTGACGATTGAAATTTACGAGAAAAAAATCATATCAAATTAACATATATCATTGAAACCAAATTCGTTATTTTTTCAATTACATAAATCAAACTTTTTAAACGGGCCTAGATATGTTTAATTTTTATGTCGCTTGCGTGGCCCAGTGGTTAAAGCACCTGCCCTAGAGCCACGAAATAAGGAGTTGAATCCCACTGTGGGACGTGGAGACCTATAAAGTATAAACATAGGTACCGTGTCGCAGAAGGTGTTGACATGAAGATCCATCACTGTTCAATGACCCTGAGTGCCGAGTATAGGGCAAAACTTGTAGCAAAATTTAGAAAGTATTGTATACAAATCACTTACCCTATATTCGATGGACGTGGTCAGAATGACACGAAGAAGCTTAAAATCATATAAAATCCAAATACATCTTTGAAACAAAACACTTAATATGTTTCAATCACACGAACCAGTCCGACCGATTCCTAAGCTGACTTACATGTGAATGATTTTTGAAAACTATGGTACAAGTCATTTACCCCATATCACACTGTTGATTATATGTAGATACCCGATGGGCATGGTCATAATGACAACTCTGGAGCTACGCTCCCTCGTGTCATTATGACCACGCCCATCGGGTATCTACACATAACCAACAGTATGATATGGGGTAACTACTACAAAGAACACCGTGGAAAATAAAAAAAAAACTATTTAAACGCATTAATTAAAAATATAAGATTGAAATTATTAGAGCAGTTAGTGAGAGAATATTGTCTAATCAAATGACATGTAAATCTATATAGGAGTACTATTTCCAAGCTTTTGTGTGAACCGGGACTGCCAGGTTTATTTTAAAGTCGTAGAATACACAAAGTGCGGAGAAATTGGGATATTCATAAAAACTTTAACTATCCTTGCCACTTTATTAAGTTCAAATTAATTTATTACAAGGTAAAACATTTCAAAATAAGGTTAAAATTAATTAATTTCATGCTGGGGAATTATATTTCTTCCACATGTTATTGTCTTGAATATCAGTGAAGATATTAGATGAAAAATAAAACCCAACATCCCTCCCTCCTTTCCAATTGACGACTCGATTGCCTTTACACAACGGAATACAATTTCTCCTTGGTACGTGTATAAACAATCTAAGGTAAGAATATTTAGGATCTCTAGTTTCGGATCATATTGTAAAAAAAAAAATATTAAAAAAAAACATGGTTAGCCATTGTTTGCCATTTTTAAAAATGATTAATTTAAAGCAGCTTGAAATGAGGAACAACGTCTAAGTTATAATTTGAAAAACAGTCATAACTAAGAAATAAAATAATGACACTGCGCAATCTTTAATTGGATTATTTCATTATAGTGTAGACCCCTGGGGTGCATTATCTTTGCTCTGTAAAGCCTTGACTGCAGAAATGAATTAAACTTGATCTGTATTAATTACACAGGTCTACAGTAAGTAAATGTCCCACCACGAAATGTCACAGAGAAAGGAAATGGCCAAAGACAGTCGCTGTCAGAATAAAATTGTACAGAAAATTCTAACAGATAACTCAGAAACTGAGGGTAGATCAGATTAATGCGATTTTAGATCAAAGTTTGGTTTTCACTGAACAGATTAGACATGTTCAATTTAAATCCTTCTGTCATCTTCTTTGTATATTGGATATCTTATCAAGCCACATTAAACAAAGGGACTTGAGATTATACATAGTGACTCAGTCAAGCAGAATACTGCACACTGCGCCACACGAGCACACGGTATAGGCCTTGGAGACATAGTCCCACATAACACCAACATGGACAGAGCGACCAGCAAGATGTCTATCCGGACCACCGTGTCCACCTCCAGTCGTCTGTCACGTGGGACGTACCGCGGAGAAGTGACCCACCTCAAGAACTGTTACGTCCACCACGACGAAGACTTGATTCTGATGTGCAAGAGCTGCATCAAACCTATCTGTCTGGTCTGCTCTAACACCGACCATCACCAGCATGAAATCGAGGCTCTGCCCAAATACATAAGGCATCAGAGGAGCGTGTTACAGTCCAAGTGTCGCGTTATCAGAGAGTCCCAGCTTCCGAAGATCCGAGAGGCCATCTCCTCTATTAATGAGGCCACAACGAGGCGAATCCAGAACATCAAGGATCAAGAACACAAACTCATCATGGCTGTCACCCAGGTAGCGCAGAAACTCTTGTCAAAGTGCAGACACATCGCCAAACTACAGAAGACAAGGATACTGGAACTGAAGGCCCACGCCTCAGATCTTAAAGAATTTACAGACTCAGTGGAGAAAAACACCGGGGATTTCACCGACTCTGAACTAGTGAGTATGGTTCAAAAGTACAACGCCTTACTCGGCAAAACCAAGCAGCTGGACTCTCCGGACGAAGCAAGCTTAATGAAGTTCCAGAAAGGCGACTTACAGATGGATAAGTTGGAGTCGATGTTTGGATATATCGACACCAGTGAGTACGACAGGAAAGTACTCATGAGGTACCGAGTCGAAGAACCGGAAAACAAGTTCCATGTGAAGGAGATCGGGATCTTCACAAACGGCGCGGAGGCCATCACTTCTTTGTTCCCGGTATCCCCCACTAACGCCTGGCTCTACAGCGACAATTCCCGCCACAACAAGGAAGTGACGTCTAACGGCGAACTAAAACACATGATGGAGCTAGGAGCATACTCACGCGATTTTTTCATAGGGGATGAAGGTAACCACGTGTATGCATGTACTGACAAAACTGTGAGAACGGCGTCGGCCGAGAAGGTAGATATTCTTTTTAGTACCAAGCCATTACTTCCTTTATCGCTATGCAAGTCTGGTCCTGGGGAGATTTTACTTTCGTTGGTGGACAATCTATCGAACTCTCGTTCTCGTACCAGTACCCGTGTTGTGCAAAGAATGACACTCTCGGGTCAAGTGAACGCCACATATCAGTACGAACATGATGGGAAAACGCCACTCTTTACAAAGCCATACCGGATAGCGCTATCTAGTCATAAAGATATCATCGTGGCCGACCAGACCGGCTCTCATTCCGGCAGACTCTGTGTTCTCGATGTGGATGGACGTGTTCGATTCTTTTACGGAGGGAAAGCCGGGAAAAGAGATTTTAAACCCAGTGGTGTATGCTGTGACGTAGAGAATAACGTGATTGTAGCGGACAGTGCTAATCATAACATTCACATCCTTAATCAAGATGGCGAGTTTCTGCGTTACCTACTGACAAAGAAAGATGGACTTGTTTATCCGTTCTCCGTCGCCATGTTCAGAGACGTACTGTGGATCGGAGGGTATTATGGCCTTGTCAAAGTCTTCAAGGTCAAACACATTAAATGATACTTGTTACTATTAATAGTCTTCTACTTTCAAAAATTATAATACGTTTGTAAAAGTCTGCAAGGTCAAAATTGTTACTATTAATAGACCGTCTTATCAAATCATTATACCTCTGTAAAAGTTAGGATTCTCACAAAATTCTCATACAAGGTTAACAAATCAAATGCACAATACTATCAGCACAATAGCCTATTAACAAAACGTCATTCCTCTGTTCCAATGTTGCCAATGTGTATCATGTGTTGCATTTATGTTAATAAAAAACAAACAAGTAAATCTCAATTTTTATTTTCAACAAGACAAAACAAAAGGTATTGGGAAATTCATTCAACAAACAAAATCTGTCAACAAATGGTCTCCGTATATTTGACCTTAAGCTGCACCAATCCGTGAAAAGTGGTAATCTGTCTACCATCAGGGCCCAATACTGTACAAGGGTCATATACAAACCTACTGGGAAATGTCCTACATAACACAAGGGTCATATCATACAAACCTACTGGGAAATGTACTACATAACAGTATCTTAAACACGTATAAAACAGCTCCCATATGATACTAACTGAAAAGAAAGTTAACCTCTGAGATTACACTCCAACAGGAAAATTAAAGATTCCCTCATATGTACAATCATATTATATATACAGTGGTTAAAATATAAACTTTTGACAAAAACCTGAATTTGCAAAGGGATATAATCCTTGCTAACATTTTATAATGATGTTCAGACAATAAAGAGATAATAATAAGATAACAATATTGTTGGAAACATGCAAAAAATACATTCAAGCTAATTTTTAATTTGGTTATAAACGTGCAAAGAATATAAATATTTAAATAATTTACAAACGTTATTATATTGTGGTCATTTTTAAAAATACAAAGCGAAGATCACTTCAAGTGCATCAAAATACCATGGCATTGGAACTCTTCAGTGTGCAATGTTTAGAGAAGGGCCAGAACAAGAATGGAATATATTATAAAGCATATAAAATTATTCTATATTATTTTTAAAGCTTTTATATGCACCAACACGGAAAGAGTTAACTTAAACATACACATAGTCATGTGTAGATGTATAACATGTTAAAACTTCAGAGTAAAAAATAATTGTTCCTCATTCTTCCTGTTCCCATGTATGTCATTTCATATTTTTTTCTTTTAGAAAAGGAAGAAGAAAACAAAATAATTATTAAAAAATATCTGCAATTTAGTAACACAGAAAAAATAATTAAAAAAAAAACAAACTTATAAAAATTCTTTAAAAACACTAAAAAAGAATCCCATTTTGATACAAATTTGAAAGTTACTGATTATCATAGACAGATTACTGATTATCATAATCTTGTAAAATACACTCTTGTACTAAAATATGTATTGATTATGTACAAAGGATAATTTTTATATACAGTTGTATATACAAAGAAAATTCTTTCAACAGATCTATCAAAACAAAATATACAGGGTAAAAATAATACAGAAAAACAAAAATATACAACTTGTGAATTGTAAGAATACATGTATATCAAACTAAACACTAGAGACTAAAATCAAGTTTATGTCAACAAAATTTTTTTAAACATTGCATCAATAATTTTATAATTCAGTATTTGGCACAAATGAGTAAATTTTCTAAACTGAGATACACTGACTTGTTTCTTAGATGAGAGGAAATTTTCTAGACAAAATGTCTATTTGAAACATAGGCTTTGAAAGCAATAAATCTTAACTTTTCAGATTTAGTGATTGGTCCTCTAATGAGTGTCCCCTAGACCTTAATACAGCCTATATTAAATAGGGTCCAATGAAATCTAAAAGAAATGGTATGGGTCAGTCTATTTTATTCCAATTTACCAGAATTGCAGTTGACCAGGGTCAGTCTATTTACAGGCACTGCCATTAGTCATGGTTCTGTCGTGGACTTTTTTCGGGCTGTAATGTTCTCTACAGAACTCCTCGATTCTATCACAGGCCACAGACACTTTAGCTTTGGGAATGGTTAGAACTATCCGGAAAAAGTTAGGAAACTGGAAACACTGTAAAATAGAGAGATAAACAGTATAGTTCTCAAAAGCAATTGTAAATGATTACATCAGTGATTGTACAAAGACATATTGTTAGGGAGACCTACCTTAGCTGGGAGACAGAAAACACTTTGTTCTTTGACCATGTTCTCTGTGAATTCCACATCATCTTTAATTCCTGGGAAATGCTCTGTATCAATGCCGATCTGTAAAATGAAGACTTAGAATAAGTCTTGTTATAAAATAACATCAACAGTATTCATATAGTGAAATCTATTTAACTGACATTCACTGATAGAGAAACTTTATGACAGATAAGAAAGAATGTATTGCACAGTGCTATGAACATGGAAAGAAAATATAGGTCAGATTTCACAGTGATACAAATTGCATTGGTGACAGACATTTTTCAATGTACAACCATACCAGAAGTACTCCGATACAAACCAACCAGAGTATCACTATAACTTGAGCAGATGACTGTACACTACAACTCACCATCATATACATGGCACCCTGAGGCTCCACTGGCCTCAGACCAGGAATCTTAGAAATCCTGTCATAAAAGTTCCTAGCATTCTCCTCCACATACTTTAAAGTATCCTCAAAGAAATGCTCTGGGGTGCCTGACAAGATATCTGGAAGAGCGGCTTGTACAATGGAATTAGGACCAAGTAGTCGCTGAGTCAGTCTGACTAGTCCAGGTCGCACGTCCTTAAAAGCGTCATGGCGATCGTGGATAACAATCCAACCAAGCCTCCAGCCAGGGACTAGAAATCTACAATTACCCACAATTCCATTTAGTTAATCTTTATTTCACAACTTATCTTTTTATTGTGTTCTTGCTACACAAATCCAAATAGAGTATTCTGGTTAAGGGGGAAAATTTGAAAAAAAAAAAAAAGTAAATTAAAAGACTAAATGATTTGTCTCAGGTTATTGCTATGATTCTGACCTTTTAGTGAGTCCACTACAGGACAGGATAGGGACGTCATCTGACAGGGATCCCAGGGAGTGGTACTGATTACCAGAAAACACCTACAAATTGTGATTAAAACAAGTCAGTTGAAATATACATTAAGCAGGAATTTTCTTTAACAAAAATCTAAACAGAAATTGCTATTTCTAGAAAAGTATTAGAATATTTATAAAGATCTTGTATAATATTCATGTAAAATATGGAAGTCTCGTCTTGTCAGGTGCAAAACTTATGAACAAGCTTACAATATTTGAAAAGTAGGTCTACTTTCAAGGTCACGTGGTAAAAAAACTGATCATAAAATGTTCTTGACACAGCTTATGCAAATATTAAATTAAAAAACCCTATTTACTCTCATTCAAAATTTATGACAATTAACAGTTTACATTTTTGTGACATAGGTTGACAAATGAATGAGATTTAATGCCCTAATGCTTTTGTAGAATGGGGAAAAAATAATTAAACATCACTGCCCAAGAGCTTGCTACAGATTCATATTTCACTATACTAGACTAAAAATAAAATCTTCATACACCGGTACTGACGTCATTTTATCTAAAAACTTTAAATGGTCCTCTGTTGGCTGGAGACTTATTTTTGAGAATAAATTTGTACTAAACTTACAAAATGTTCATAAATTTCATCGGCAATGATGGGAACTTTGTGTTTCTTGGCGACTTCTAGGATTGCCAGCAGGTGGTTTTGGCTGAATACTGATCCACACGGATTGGACGGATTATTGATGACAATGGTCGCTGTTTTGTCATCTATCAGGGAATCAAGGTGATCTAGGTCAACTTCCCAGTTCTTCTCCGGCTACAAATAAGAAAGCAATCTATTGTCAGTGAGGTATTCAAAAGAAACATGAAGAATTACTGCACTGCAAATTCCAAAATCTGTATTTCTATTCAACTTTTACTATATAACTTACAGATTTACCATCATTTTATATTTAATACTTGTCATATAAACAAAATTTGAATGAAAGAAAATGCAATTTATTATTTATGTACCAGTAGGTTGTAGTGCTTGACGTTAATGCCGTGCGACTCGGCCAGAGTTTTATAGATAGAGAAGCCGGGCTGAGGTACGATGATATTCTGTCCCGGATTAGCCAGCACACAGATACACAGATCCAGGGCCATAGAACAACCACCCGTCAAAATCACATCCTAAATAAAATAAAAAATATCACAATTGTTTCATAGTTGAATCATAGCATCATCATGTTATTTGACAAATGTGAAATATGACAGAATTAAAATATGCAAAAATATTTTCAGACTTGTTTACACGATGTCGTTCCACATATGGAATAATTACAAGCTCGCTCTCTCCAAAAACAATGCATTTATGCATACCAAGTTTTCATAATCTTATACAAATATGATGATAAATAAAATGTTTCATAGACTACATGTAACAAATTAATGTACATACTTTTGAATGAAGTTCATAGTTGAAATTAACATTAAGATTGAGCGCCATAAGAAGACAGCAGCAATTTTATTACAAAACACATTTATCAAATGGAAATGAAAGTGTCATATTTACTGTAGGTGAAATAAATTTTAGGATCAGGCCAGGATATAAACTCTACAAATCTGTATCTGAAACAAAATCAGGCAATAATAGCAAACCAACACAATGGACAAATGCCTATCATTTAATCCTTATCTTAAAATTTGAAACACCTTACAAATTAGTCTCTATGATTTATATATAAAATCAACATGATTATTTATATGCTGTGGCTGAATATGTTCTCAATGACAACAAGATCTCAAAATAAATTTTAATCATCTCATAAAAATATGTTTTTCCACATTAAAAATCAAAATATTTCAAAAGTAATATAATTTGAAAACAAAATGATATTTAAAAAGAAGAGGCCTAGGAGCCACATTGCTCACTTAAACACTGTGGCTAAGAAAAAAAGCAAAAATCAGTTTAATATCTAAAAGCTTAAATGCATATTAAGTGGTTCCAACCAACCCATAAAAGGGTGGGGTGTGATTTGAACAAAACTGAATCTAAGAATGCACACATATAATTTTTTTTTTTTTTTTTTTTTTTTATACTAAATATATTTATAAACATCTTTATGTTTAAGCCTGTAATACTATCCCTGTATTTAAGCCAAATAAGGTCATCTTGAGACAAGTTTTCTCCATATTTTAACATAATAATTGATTATGTAAATATTGGGAACAATGATACTTTAAAACATTGAACTTTGGATGCACAAGGTTAGATCAACAAGAATATTTTTACGTTATAAGAGGTTGGAGAATTCTAGATCAAAGGATTAATTAACAGGTAGTCAATATATATATTATCAGGTAGTCAATATATTACTGTGTATTTCTCATTAACAGGAGACCCAACTGTTTTTAACAACCTGCCAATACCAGAGCATGTGAACACCTGTCTCGTGAACAAGATCCACGGTCAGAAACACAATGGCTACAACCCTTCTATAGGTACGACCTCCTTCTATAGGTATGACCTTCAACAATTCAGGTCAACAAAAAGAGTCACAGCTGCTCCATGCTTGTTTGCATGAACTGAGAATAAATTTTACTAGGCAGACTTTGTTTTGGAACATTTATTTGCCTTCTCAGCATATTCATTTATCACTGTCTCCCATTAGTAAAACTGTCGTGGTTTTTTTTGTGGCAGGTTATGAAGAGTCCCGGGAAGCAGTGGCCAAATATTCATCAACCTCGAACAGAACACTCACAGCTAAGGTGAATACTTACATTTTGATCTAAAAGAGATTTAAAAATTGAATATCAAGCAAATTTCTGTCTGGATAATTTATGAAAAATCGAATTGGACAGCAGGCCTATGGCCAGGTTAAGTTGATTATATAAAGTGTACACACACAAGAAATAATTTTGAATTCGTAGTTTCATGTTATTGAATATAGATTGTGATTGATGTAGATTGATATGTCCTCCATTGAAGTCGCAATAAGTGGGAATAATATAATAAAATTTTGCTAGATGTAATCAGTGAATAATTTAATATTAATTCTGATCTTGGAACTTTCTATTTATTAGATAAAAAATGTTGAATAAGCTCCTTTTTTAGTGTTAGACTGATTGCAATAAAGTTTGCCATAAAAGAAACAAAACAAAGAATGGCTTTTTATTGCTGTTGCATAGTTTCAAGGGCTGTGTTCCTTTTCTTCTCCTTTGTATAAAGTACAAACCAGTAGAGCTACAGTCTCATCCGAGATTTTAGGGGGTTTTTTTTATTCTTTAGTACAAAAATATTTACTCTATCTCCCTCTCTTTCACTCCATCTTTTGTTTTAAAATGTACTTTATAAAAACTAATGTGCCTGACAGGGGTTGTCTGTTATCCCTATTAGCTATGTAAATTAGTGCTCTTTTGACAACTGTTATTTATCCTAGCTTAATTCAAGGCCACTTACATATTTATAGGTGGTTGACAAAACAGGTAAAAAATTAATTTATTGCACTTTTAAGAGAAAAAATAATCCATATGAATTTCAAACTCAAAGTGCAATTGTAAAAATGTTATATGTCCCCTCCCATGAAATGGCCAGGACATTTAGTGTTATCCATTTCAGTATGTTATTCAATCAACATTTCATTATTGTCATAGCATCACAGTTAGTGTTTATAGCTCCCCTGGAAAGAGACCATAAGAGCTTCTGCAATAGTAAGGTTCCGTATCTCTCTGTCTGTCTGTCTGTAAAAATATTTTTCAAAATGCTACTCCACTTACAGTTTGGATCTCATTTCAGTATACCGGTTCTTTGGCACACAAATAGTTCACACTTTGATACAAAGTTCCCTGCATCAGTTTTTGATTTTGTTAATTGATGAAGATTATTAAAAACAACAAATTCTGTTAAAAGTAATTGTAAAATTCTTACTTTAAATTTCTACAGTTTTGGTCTGATTTCAATTTAACTTAGCACACAAGTAGACTTCTTCAGCCACATAATTCTTTGTATGAAATTTTAATTTTTCTGAGCTGTTCTGTTCCAGAAAAAATTAAATTTATATGAAAGCCCGTGCATGACTATAGTGTAGATTCAGATTTGTCAAATCTTGTCCCAAGATGGTAGGGTTGGGGCCACAGGGGGACAGTCAAAGTTTTACATTGGAATACATTAGAAAAATCTTTAAAATTCTCCTCAAGAACAGAAGCCAGGATTAGTTACTGGTATATTTATATAGAAGCATCCCAAGGAAGTGTAGATTCTCATTTATTCAAATTATGACTCCCTGGGAAAGGGTGGGACCACAATGGACAGTCAGTTTTACATGAGAATGTATAGGAACAACCTTTTTTTTAAAAAATCCTACTCATGGACAACAAAGCCATGATTGGTCATATTTATCGGGTATATGGAATCATCCTCAGGTGGTGTAACAGACCATGATCCACATAGCCACCGTTATAATAACACTCATCATCAAACTAATGGCCATGACCTTGGGAGTCTCCGTCAACAGCTATCTTCTTCTTAAGAGCATTCTGGAAGCTGATTTCCGCCGGATATATACCCTGGAGGTAAACATTGTGGTGACGGGAGTATTTTTTTGTGGATTCTATATTCCATTGACTTGGGTTAGCCATCTCAGTCTTCTCTTTCCTTTTGTGGTCGATTGCAAATTCTGCTTGGTGATTCTTTTCTTTCGAACTCTAACGTGGAGCAATATGTGCTTCACAATTTTCTTCATCTCCATCCATCGTCTGAACCGTGTCCGTCAGCGGATCGTCGTAGTCCGTCCGAGCCTCACTCACCTTATAGAGGTTTCAGTATCGTGGGCCCTCAGTGTCCTGTTGTCAAGCCTACAGGTGGCCAGCTATTCCCAGGCCTGGCAACATGACTCATTCTACAACCAATCCTACTTTCAAGAAGGATGTGTTATCGTCGCTTCCAGCTCATCGACAATTTTTCATGAATCCTTACAGGTGCTATTATACAGTGTTATGCTTATTGCTATCATTATGTGCTGGCTTGGAATTTTACTTGCCATCCGTGTTCGACACGCAGTACAACCGCTGGAATCGTTAAGCTTTGCTTTAACTAGACACCCAACAATCAGAAAAGGAGTAACTTCAATCTCCGACACAGTCATCAAAATATCCATTCCTGGGTTTATCCACGAAGAAACACGTCATGAGTCAGAATTCGACATTGAAATAAAATCTAATGAATCGGAAATTCGGCATTTTAACTCGTTCGATTCGGAAGAGAGTTTGGCCAATGCCTTTGAGGGATCCTACACGGAATCTTTAAGGACCACAACGAACGACGAACCAGGCTTCAGTGATGTCTCGGAATTCTCCGGACCGTCAAGGTTGTTTCGTCGAACTTTTAATCATAGTCCTAATTCTCGCCATCCTCAAAAGTGTTCAGAAAGGGAGAATCCGCCATCGAACACATGCACATCAAGACGAAAGTCAAGTCCTAGACTTCGTCGTTGTCGATTTTCTCGAAGTCATTCGGATATGAATCCATCTCAAATTCGAAAGTTGATGAAAAAGCTGAATGAACATGCTGACTTAAGTCCTAAAAAGAAATTTACATCCCTAACGTGCCGGGAAAAGAGAAATTCATTTCGTCAGTCTAGAAGACATTCCTCTTCAAAGTTTCGTTTTACCCAAGAAACGGTATCTAGCAAATGTTCATTTGACGGAAAACAAAAATCCAAAGTCTTACAACGAAGTCATAGTTCGGGTGATTTTTGGTCCAAGGCGGAAAATTTCAAATTGCAAGAAAGTGATTTGTCTCTAAACAATTTTCGATCCAAACACAACTCTTGTTCAAAAACCTTTAGTACAAGTAACGATGGCTACCTCTGTAGCAAAACTTCGTCTACGGATTCCAAAAAAGTAAGTTCTAGTGACAAGTCGTCTGCAGAACTTAGGAGTATATGTAAAAGAACAACGCTCACCTCATATTCCGACACTAAGAATACGCCTAGTCATGATGGCTGCTTTCCACCCTCACCCGGAGAGTGTCGACTGAAAACGAGGCGCAGAACAAATGTGACAAATCTAACCTCTTGGTCTGAACTTTCCAACTTAGATCATCCCTGGGATTCTCCAACAGAGATCTATGTAATGAGGAGAAAACGCAAGAATCTGGCGTCCATTTCCGATACAAAATCCATCGTGAGTAATGAAAGATTCTCTTCCACATGTACAGAAACGCCGGGAGACAGGTGCCCCAAAGAGCGGTGGTTGTATGCTAGACAAAAAATTAAGAAGAGAAGTGAGAGCAATCGACAGTCGTCCATTGATTCGAGATCCTGCGCTTGTTGTGAGAGACGCAGGGACTTGCCAGAACTAATACGTCCAGAGACAAGTTTGTCGCTGTCTAGTGGTCTAGAGCTCCACCTTACAGAAAAGGGCGTTGTGAACAAAAGCTACGAGGAGAAGGAGAGCTGTTACACGGAGACGAGTCTATCCCTTCACTCTCTATCAACCAATGAGATTGATGATGTCAACAGCGCCGAAAAATTTATTTCAACTCAAAAAATTGGCGGGATATTTTTGTCACCAGAAATTCCGGAATACAAGTTTTCCAACACTTCATTCACTCCGTCGGAAAAGGTAAAATTTTGGAAGCAGAAGATAATCGAGGATTTGGATGAAGATGAGGATGATTTTGATGATGTCCATGAGACGCCGATTTCTAAGATCGGTAAGAACCCGGACGTACCGGTAGAAATTAAAATCATTCGTCCTTCTACAGCGGGGAATCAGATTGTCTCACGGAGAAACGCCTTCATGGAGGAGTTTCCCATCATAGAACAGATTCAGACGGCTAATCGTGTTGACCAGCAATGTTTCTGCGACAGGCGACGTATACAATCCAACCACACTCCAATCAGTGCCTCAGACTCTGTCTCAAAGCGCATGCTCCTAGCGCTCTTTCTAGCAATCCTAATGTTTCCGTATCTCCTACTTTTGATGATTAATATCAGTACTTCTCATAATGTTACAGAGGTACTTGAGTATGCTGCAGTTCTGGCAGATTTGGTATTTGCATTGAAATCATATCTATATGTTCTATATAATAGAAACATTATGAAAGTTCTTACTCGGAAACCCAGACTAACACTAGGTTGTGTTTGAATTGGTGCGTTGACACATGTATGATTATTTTATTATTTGTACATGTATGTGGTTATATTTTGAAGATTTTTATTTTTAAATTTTATGAATAAAAAAATGGGAATAATTAAACTTCTATTTAATCCATTGGCGTTTGCATGTGGAAATATACTAGTATTTTAGTTAATGTTGATTGATCAACAAGAAATGTATCATAACAGTCTAGTAGTTTGTCCTTGAATTGAGACAAAATGTGAAAGCTCATAAACAAAATACCCACTTATCATTCCGACTTAGCTATTTTTAACGCCATTTTATTTTAGGCTTCTTGTCAAGTTTTTGATGCACCTGACCTTTTGATACCACAAAACCCAGCTACATTTCCAAAAACGACCAACGAGCGACGGTTTTTGAGACAAAATACGATTTTCGAACCACATTCGGCAGCTCATCAGCCCTTTTCCGATTTTGACCTCTTGTTTTATTAACCGACCAATGTTTTGCCCGTCGTGCCAGATTGTACTTTTTATCTGCGTCGGTGGTCGATTGCTTCAATTGAAGCAGTCATTGAAAAGGCTATCGACCAACCCTCGATCATCGTCTGACAATCGGCAGAAAGATTGGTGAAGTATCATTCACATTATCCAGCGATGGGTAAACGATGAGAAACCGATGCGTTTTTGATGAAAATGGCGTGGTTGCCGGCCGAACTCCACTAGTAATCGGACGGTGCCAATAATCAATTATTATGTTAAAATATGGAGAAAACTTGTCTCAAGATGACCTTATTTGGCTTAAATACAGGGATAGTATTACAGGCTTAAACATAAAGATGTTTATAAATATATTTAGTATTAGATTTTTGTTTTAATCATCAACCAACAGACAAAACAATAATTTCTATATATTCAGTAAGATGGAAAAATGTTTCACTTTTTACTGACCAATAGACAGAGCTATCATTTCTTTATCCGGATTTGGAGTTAGCTGCATTGTGTCTACGATGTTGCGGATTGGATTGAATGTTTGGTGGGACATCCGAGAAGCCGGCACTTCCCAGTTCATCCGCATCTTTTTACTTGGTGTAGACATTGTTAATCAATCTGTAATGAATAATTAATATCATTAAGGAATTTCTAAAAAGTGCTCCAGAAAATAAGCGGATCTGAAGGTGTCTACTTACAGCTCCACTGGTAGTCTCTATGCATGAATTTTTTTTTTTGGTTATTTAAATCAACTTAATGTATCAAGATCCTACTGCTTCATCAAAAAGTAAACAGCATACTATCACGACACGGGTAAATCAATTGACTTTAAATTCATTATCAACTCTATATATATTCAATTTTAAGTTAAAAAATTTATTTTATTTGTATGCGCTACAAAAGTTTTAGAGCTTGAAGAATTTAGAATTTTATATTGGGCAATAAGCTTTTTCATTTAACATGTGCATCTCCATTAACCAAAAAATTTGTATCTTGTACATTCTTAAAACTGCCTCACATATCATGTGCAAGTGAAATAATTTTGTTTTTGAATCACTGCCAATACTGCATTTATCACCTGGGAAATTAAGTATGATAATAACATAATCTCTAAAAGCTTATCTATAATAAAATGGACATTTTCTCATTTTCCATAAAATGAGTAAGCTTTTGAAATAAAGATTTAAAAAATAAAAAATTAAAGAGCACCAGAAAAATGTTACTATAGTAAGTTTCTTCATCTTGATAATCTTTTTTGTGGAATGCTGACTTCTTTATTCAAGTACAAAATTTCACTTGTCAGTGGGGACAACTTACAGATATCCTGATCAAGTTAACTTATCCGGGACATTAAGTGAATATATTTACAAGGTCAAGATTACTTAAACAGATGATTTCAAAGTACTGACAACTGAAATTGTCAGAATCATTAATTTTAACAATTTTTAGTTGTATTTGAAGAACATTCCAAATTCTAATTTTTTTTTTTTACATTTAACAATCTGAATACTAGCTCCTATATGGTATAGTGCATGGTTTTAAACTTTAAAAAAAGTTTAATATATCGATCTAATTCTACATAACTTAGTGACATACTGTTGAAGTCTGTCTATAACATTATAGAACATTTGTGATGACTTGAAGAATTTTTTTTTGGTAATAATTACCAGTATTATTTTCAAGTCATATTTCAGGGCACTAAGCTAATAAGCTTGCTTGAATAAAAACATTTAATTTTTTTTATATTGAATCATGCAGGGACCAGGTTCAAATTTTAATATAAGAAGTGCATGTAGGCCTATAATTTTTTTTGTCTCAATGAAGTTAAAACAGTTTAGTCACTTCTTAATCTTATGTACACTTACATGTATAACTTCTGGAGATTGTGAAAATAATAACATATACAGTACTGTATCATATATAAAAAGATTTACCTATTGTAAATTTACTTCACAGTTATTTATTCACTCAGTTAATCTATTGTCATAATCTTCTATCGCTGTAAACAAAATGCAAAGCGCAAAATGCAGTCTTTTATATTATTCAGTCGAAAACAACCCACGCACGTGCTTTTACGCGAGCAGTAAACAAGTTTTGACCGTGACGTAAACAACTTATTCATCATTCATGTTTCGTATAAAAACACAATGTTAAAGTCGATAAACATACATAAAACACTGTAATATACATATTCTATCATATTATTACGAGAAAAACAACAATTTCTCAATAAATACTCACTCTTAGAAGGAGAAATACTTGGTTTTGTTCTCTCTAAAATTCTATGTCCTTGACTTCGGGAAAGGTTGCTGAAAATCTGAGATTTCATTGGTTTAAAAAGTGGGACGGGCAGGACAGATATCGCCATCTAGTGAGTAAGTAAACATCGGAACATTACTCGGCTTTCGGTGCGTCGATTTACCCAAAAGGACCCAAAAGGACCCAAAAGAACCCAAAAGGACCCAAAAGGAACCCAAAAGGACCCAAAAGGAACTCAAAAGGACCCAAAAGGAAATTAAGAACGACCCAAAAGGACTTGAAATAAAGAGAATAAATGGATATATAATAAATACTTTCATATTTTATTAAAACTAAAACAAGTTTTTTGAGGGTAAAGTGTGTGTTTGGGGTGGGGTGGGAGGTCCCCCCCCTCCCCACACACACCCATCCCCGATACCATTGCCTAGAACATATCATTAGATAAAACTTATTTCTTTATTTATCAAATATCATATAGTAAGATATGGTAAAACAAAGGAGAAATAGAATAATACAGTGTACTTTGTTAATTTCATCTAAAAGAAATTAAAGCATATCTGACTAGATTTAGTGTTTGATGTGTAATAAAAGTCGAATATTATTTCTTTAAGAAAAGTTGCAAAAATAAATGTATGTTTTTGCCAACTTTTAAGTAAATTTATAATATAATATTTATAATTTAATTCAAATAATTAATTTTCAATGTATATTAATATATTTATTTGAGTCCTTTTGGGTCCTTTTGGGTTCCTTTTGGGTCCTTTTGGGTTCCTTTTGGGTTCTTTTGGGTCCTTTTGGGTCCTTTTGGGTAAATCGACGCACCCCTCGGCTTTTTCCGTCGCGATTTTTCTCAATTTGACGGAAAAGGCCGAATGATTGTTCAAAGTACTGAAAGTAAGCATACTTTCATATGGAATTAACACATTTTTTTTTGCCATCATCACTTACATTTTATTACCCCCGCCTGAAAAGCGGGAGGATATGATAATCGGGATGTCCGTCCGTCTGTCTGTTACGCTTTGGGATACCCATCACTTATCCTCAACTCTGCTCATATTATTCTCTTTAGAGAAGTGGACAGGCTTTCGCCTACATCCACGGGACAGGCTTTCGCCTACATCCACGAATGTAGACGAAAGCCTGTCCACTTCTCTAAAGAGAATGCGCTCATATCACTGAATGAAATTTGATGAGTCTCTCACAGAATTTTTATTACATATTGCCATTGTGCACCTCCTAGCTATTTACTTTTTTTTTTTAATACTTTTTACACAAATTTTTGGTTTCCCATGCAAAACATGGACACTGCAATCATGTTATATTCATATGGGAGGCGGATGTATCATTTAGTGAGCTCATTGCTCACAGTACCTCTAGGTGTTTTAAAAAAAGTTTTTTGTACTTTCACACAAATTACACAAATACAAACGAACGTATACATGTATGTAAATAAATGTAAAAGACAATTTTGGGTTTCCCATAGGAAAATATTGACACTGCCACTATATTCATATGAGAGGAGGGGGTATCATTTAGTGAGCTCATTGCTCACAGTACCTCTAGGTGTTTTAAAAAAAGTTTTTTGTACTTTCACACAAATTACACAAATACAAACGAACGTATACATGTATGTAAATAAATGTAAAAGACAATTTTGGGTTTCCCATAGGAAAATATTGACACTGCCACTATATTCATATGAGAGGAGGGGGTATCATTTAGTGAGCTCATTGCTCACAGTACCTCTAGGTGTTTTAAAAAAAGTTTTTTGTACTTTCACACAAATTACACAAATACAAACGAACGTATACATGTATGTAAATAAATGTAAAAGACAATTTTGGGTTTCCCATAGGAAAATATTGACACTGCCACTATATTCATATGAGAGGAGGGGGTATCATTTAGTGAGCTCATTGCTCACAGTACCTCTAGGTGTTTTAAAAAAAGTTTTTTGTACTTTCACACAAATTACACAAATACAAACGAACGTATACATGTATGTAAATAAATGTAAAAGACAATTTTGGGTTTCCCATAGGAAAATATTGACACTGCCACTATATTCATATGAGAGGAGGGGGTATCATTTAGTGAGCTCATTGCTCACAGTACCTCTAGGTGTTTTAAAAAAAGTTTTTTGTACTTTCACACAAATTACACAAATACAAACGAACGTATACATGTATGTAAATAAATGTAAAAGACAATTTTGGGTTTCCCATAGGAAAATATTGACACTGCCACTATATTCATATGAGAGGAGGGGGTATCATTTAGTGAGCTCATTGCTCACAGTACCTCTAGGTGTTTTAAAAAAAGTTTTTTGTACTTTCACACAAATTACACAAATACAAACGAACGTATACATGTATGTAAATAAATGTAAAAGACAATTTTGGGTTTCCCATAGGAAAATATTGACACTGCCACTATATTCATATGAGAGGAGGGGGTATCATTTAGTGAGCTCATTGCTCACAGTACCTCTAGGTGTTTTAAAAAAAGTTTTTTGTACTTTCACACAAATTACACAAATACAAACGAACGTATACATGTATGTAAATAAATGTAAAAGACAATTTTGGGTTTCCCATAGGAAAATATGGACACTGCCACTATATTCATATGAGAGGAGGGGGTATCATTTAGTGAGCTCATTGCTCACAGTACCTCTAGGTGTTTTAAAAAAAGTTTTTTGTACTTTCACACAAATTACACAAATACAAACGAACGTATACATGTATGTAAATAAATGTAAAAGACAATTTTGGGTTTCCCATAGGAAAATATGGACACTGCCACTATATTCATATGAGAGGAGGGGGTATCATTTAGTGAGCTCACAGCTTGAAAAGCGGGGGTGGGGGGTATATGATAATCGGTATTTCCGTTCGTCCGTCTGTCTGTTACGTTTTGGGGTACCCATCTCTCATCCGCAACTCCTCTTATACCACTGAGTGAAATTTAATGAAACTTTCACAGATTCTTTATTACATATTGCCATTGTGCCTCCTATTTTACTTTTTGATCCGATACATATTTTGGGATACCCACAACAAAACATGAACACTGCCATTATATTCATTGCTCAAAATACCTCTAGTTTAATACAAAATACACAGAAAATATTGTATAGGCCTAATTTGTTTCCAAACAGTATGATGGTATTTTAAAAAGTACTGTAGAGTTAATAATTAAAGAATTCAGACAAGCAGCAGAAATGCTGAACTTTGCACAATTTTACCAAACTAAACTAGGCCGTATGCTGTGAGCAATGAGCTCACTAAATGAAACCCCCGTCTCCCATATGTGGATCCGAGATAAGTGTCAGATGGCATTGTGTAATAAAGAAATCTGTGAAAGTATCATTAAGTTATATTCAGTGGTATAGGAGGAGTTGAGGATAAGAGATGGGTACCCTTCAATATTATAGAAAAAAATGGCCTGCTCATGTTTTGTTCCGGAAAACCCAAAATTTGTGCCCGATCAAAAAGTAAAATAGAGTCGCACAATGGCACTATATAACAAAGACCTTGTCTGTGGGAGTATCATTTTCACTCAATGGTAAAAGAGGATCATGGTACCAAAAAGCGTAACAGACGGAAAGGCGGACGTACGGAAATCCCGATCACTATATACCCTCCAGCTTTTTCAAGCGAAGGGAAAAGAAATAGGAACAAGAGGAACATGTGTTGGACGATAATATCATGAATGAATGTCTTTTCTCAGAGCGGGGGATTGACATCGCCTTGTACGCCTCCATTCTTTAAGATTGCTCATTTTAAATAGCAGTAAGATTCAAATGGATTATTTGTAACAGAAAATACAAAATTAGGACAGTTGGTTTATTAATTGACAAAAGGGATTGGACGAGGTTCATGTCGATGGCGTATCTGTTTTTTGTTTTTGAAAAGTGGAACAAGTTCAGATAAAAATATTTTAATGACTTAATTATAGGCTTGTGAAAAAATATTCTGGAAATTAAGATAATTTATTTGCATTTGTCTATCCGTTCTCGTTCGTCTAGCTGTCTAACTCTCTGTCTGCATGGCTGTTTGTCATTCTTTCAAAGGCATTGTTCAATAAGATTTATTATTAATACGTCATAAATGAGCACCGGAAAGTAAAGAATACCCATTTTCCAAGCGCCTTTGCCATTTTCTTATAAAGTACAAGTTTTTAGCTAAGGAGAATTGAAATGCATGATTTTCATTGGTATATCTTTAAAAATTTCACCATACGAAAAAGTCTAATACATGTATTTCTAATGTTTTGCTGAGCGGGTATAAAAAAATCAATATTTGACCGCTGAATGAGATGTTTGACTGCTTACGTTACAGAATGAGCGGAGCTTAATCTCATTCCTTGGTGTTCAACAGTGACGGACCTGACTGAGGTTGCATCCTGGAAGACAACTTACAAAATACATGTATGTCAAAAAATTAATGAAGGTATAACAAAACATTTATTGGCTATGTTCTCGGGCAAAATGCGTTTTGTCGATCCTCGAACCAAACTTTCTGCCTTCGGCCTATTGGCCTCGGGCAAACAGTTTAATTGGTTCTTGGGTCCGACAAAACACATGTTGCCCTCGAACTCAGTCAATAAAAGTATATTGTTATACCTTTAGAAATTTGTTCCAGTACAAATCTATACGAAAAAAAAGTCTAACATTTCTAATTTTTTGCTGTGTGGGCATAAAAAATTGATGTGTGACCACTGAGCGAGATGTTGGACCTGTCGATGAGATGTTGGACAGCTTACGTCACACAATGGGCGGAGCTTAATCTCATTTGCATTCGTTGATTATAACAGTAACGGACCTGAGGTTTACATCATGGAATACAGTACAACATACGTATATGAGTGTGATGAAAATATAAAAATAGGCGGAAAGGAAGAGGGTGCACACGGCTGTGCAATAGAATAGTGGCGGATCCATCAAATTCAGACATTCTTAATCTTTTGGCTTACACTCTATCTGAATAGTTGAATCCACACTTTTCAAAAGTTATGTCCCTTGGCCGCCATCCTAGGGGATAAACCCATAGAATCCTCACAGTGGCCTTTGTAGTTTTCAGGTCTGTAACTTTGTCATTTGGCTTGGGAAAACCGTTGCATAGTGTATACTGCATGAGTGCCCCATGTTGGGGCTACCCACACATCCAAAGAAAACAATTTAAACACAGAGGATTCATCACAGCCCGCCAAAATGTTTGGAAGCATAAAGAGGACAAATGTTATTTTTTTCCCTTTTGACAAAAGGGTTGATGCTGCAAAGGGACACAACTTTTGTAAAGTGTGGATTGGTCTATAACTTTGTTAAGGGTTGCACACTCTGATTTGTTTATAAATGTTCTTAGACAAGCACCATTTTCATGAAATATAGAATAAAAATGTTGCTTTGCATGTAGCTGCAATAATGTAGCCCTCTCCCTAGGCTACAACTCCTTAGGATCTCTGTAATGGTGCAAAGCAGGAGCGATTCACTCCCGCACGGATTTCGGCTTAAATTGTCAGTAAGTGGCTATTTTATTTATATGTCTTACCTGGACTTCCAAAATGTACTTATCCCAGACATGAATCGATTCAAAAATATACAGAACAATCCATATATCTGTACTTTTCGTGTATGTCAACATCACAGCTTAAATTTATCCGCCATGTTTACTGACCTTGACTGATTTTATTTTGGGACAGTCAATGAGATTAAGGATTTATAGGGAGCGGATTTCTTTGGAATTACCTTATTTTAAGCTTAAATATCGCTGTTTACGAAAAAATAACACATGGAATGATTTTATTTATCAATGTTTAGTATAACTATTCATTACAATTATTTATAAACATTGACATTTGCTTCATTTAGTTATGCTAAATTTCAAGCGCAAGTCTCAGTACGTCAGGCGTGAACTGTCATGGCTGCTGAAGTAAACACACAGGTTTATTTTATATGCTTTACGCGTTCAACGAGCTATGATGTCGACAGTGAATAAAAATTTCGTCTTATTAGAAGTAAGTTGAATGTAAAAACAATTTATTCTGCCTGCAGTCGCCCGTATGTAAAAAATATTTTTGCACAATTAAGGAGATGCTGTTGAATTGTAGCCCTCTCCATAAAACATCAGATAAAAAAAATCAGAGAGGGCTACATTATTGCAGCTATGCTGATCCCAGTCATCAAACCTGATTGAGATGGAAGTTTACTTTGTAGATTGTATATACTCAGCGATTTTTTTCCACCCATTGGGAAAGGGTCTGGTACCGGTTCAGTTGGGAAATATAACATAGAAGATGAACAATGAGAATTTTCTCTCATTTATGCAAATTAATGCAACATATTTTGCGTTAATTCCAACTTAATTACGAATTACTGCTTGCTTTAAAGAAGAAGCAATAAGTACTAATTGTTTTTTATATCAACGTCTTATGTTTTCACATTATCATCATGATCATGCCTTCGATTTGTCAAAATGTATGACACTACGCTGTCTAAACCACAGGTCCCGCCAAATTATGACTTTCTCTCTTTTAGATACAAGTGGAAGTGAAACAATTAGTCAACTTGTACAATGTTTCATTTAAGAATACATATGATGTCGTCGTGGTCTGTTGCTTATAAGAACAGCTTAATTTTTCATAAACATACTAAAAACAAAAGGATGAATAATATTTCACATTTTTCATTTCATTTGAAGTAGAAATTTTAATAATTGCTCAGTCTGGAAACCTTTCTGAACTGCTCCGAATTTCATCGGTTACGAATTAATATTTTTTCCAGAAGTAAACAATGGATGATGCGTACGCAGTCATAATAATACGCAGGATAATACTTCGTGCACTAGTGTGATTTGCAGTTAATATTTTCAGTTTTAAATTATCAAAATACTTCATAAGTTTGAGTTTGAGTATGTGTTATAACAATGGCTTCCGTTTTGAGGCCTCTGACAGTAGACTAAAAGACAGGATCACGTGACCCCGTCCAAAAATGTACCTTTAAACATGTAAATCTGCTAATTTAAAGGTGAAATTGCATAAATGTGTATAAATGTCTTTTAAATGTGTAAAATGTAAATATAAGAAATGTTTAGTGTGGCACAGAGATACTCTTGTTCCTCTCAAATTTCAACAGAGCCTTACACATCCCCTCCAGTGTCTACCATAGGTCCCTAAATAGACTAATATCAGCAGGACAGAATGGTATAAAGCTAAGAGCTGTAATTGTGATGTTTATCATGAATGTTTTGTTACTTTATTTCAGTTTTCCTTTACCCCGTTTATCTGAGACACACCTTTGAACATGTCATTTCCTGGGCCCCTAGTTTAATCAGATCAGTGGCAAGTCCTGTGTTTATATGATACAAACCTTTGAACAGGTCATTTCCTGGGCCCAAGTTTAATGAGATCAGTGGCGAGTCCCATGTCTATATATATAATACAAACCTTTGAACAGGTCATTTCCTGGGCCCCGAGTTTAATGAGATCAGTGGCAAATCCCGTGTCTATATGAAACAAACCTTTGAACTCGTCATTTCCTGGGCCCCGAGTTTAATGAGATCAGTGGCAAATCCTGTGTCTATATGATACAATCCTTTGTACACATCATTTCCTGGGCCCCAAGTTTAATGAGATCAGTGGCAAATCCCGTGTCTATATGAAACAAACCTTTGAACACGTCATTTCCTGGGCCCCGAGTTTAATGAGATCAGTGGCGAGTCCAGTGTCTATCTGATCCAGAGTCTCTTTTACGATCCTCTCCATGCATTGCAGCAAGATCACTCGGTGTTCTTGAGCAAGCTGTAAAAATTAATATAGGGAGTTATAGTGTTATTAAGCAAGCTATAAGACAAAGAAGGGGTGTAGCAATAGAAAAACAAAGAGATTCTGCATGAAAGCTTTTGATTTTAGACATAAAGTAAAACATGATAATCAAAGATTACAAAGCTCACCTTGACAATTGTTATCTGTAAGGCAAACCTCACAAAAATTATTTTTCTCATTAGCATACATTCTGAGATCAATATCCATGAAATTTTGATTTAATTCATCGTAGAAAGACACGGGTCTCTCTATAACGGGAAAGTGCTTTGCGGGTCAGACATCATCATGTGGAAATACATCGTCTCTCAAGCCATGGGTTTTGTGTCTGTTCTATTTCCACAAACCAGGATTGAATGGACACAAAACCTATGACTTGCTATCAATGATGGTTTTAATAAGGACTTACAGTTACCTGGAAATAGACCTACTTATACAAACTTGCTACGATGGTATTAATAAGGATACAGTTACTTGTGTACCTAGAAATAGACCTACTTATACAAGCTTTGTCTCATTTTTAGCAGCTGATTTGTACTGTTTATTGCAGTGGTCATCACAGGCATTTTGATTTACATCTTTCAAAATCAGCAGCATAAAACAAACCATACATGTATGTAGCCATACCTTGGTGTGTTTTTTCAGGTACGAGTAGCAGCAGCTGAGAACCAGGGCTGGTTTACGTTTTCCGAGGTCAAATAGCGCCTGGGAAATCTGTTCTTGTCCCTCCTCTGTTCTGTCATTGGCTGAATCAATCAGGGCCATCGTCATGTCTGTATGAAGAAAACATTTCATAAGACAGACATTAACTCTGCATAGTATTCTGAAAGTTGACATTTAACACAAAAACTTTGCACCTCATTAATTTCATTTCAATTTGACACATATTTGGAGTTTTCCATCGAAAAATAAGGTCACTCAAGCCGCCATACTTTCTACATGTTCTATAATACTGGGATACCTATGTCATATTCATAACTCTACCACAGAAATAAACTAATGAGACTTTCACAGAATCTTTAATGCACGTTGCTATTGTTCATCTCTAATTTAAGTTTTGATTGAGTCTTCAGCTTTGTTGAGATTATAAAATGAATGCATAATACCTGATAGGACAAGGAATAACTGAACTACTAGTATTTATGATATTAAAACAAAATATAATTCATACTTGTTGACATTACAACATAAGCCATTGCCCCAAGACTTCTTGTTTTTGTATTACGATACATTCTACCTTCAACATTAAATATGAAGACTAGTGTATAAAGGATTTAACTGTAAATTTATAGCAATGCTGGGATCTTCTTGTCCACTCAATAAGTGATTGTGAAATTTACTTGAAAATTATCATATATTAAAAAAGGACACTGAGACTCAAACCCTGCTTTACAAGTTTTTTTTTTACACATATATCAAATAATGACACTACCACAATAAATTGTATCATCTGTCCTAAGTATCAGTAAATGCTATATTTTCAGTATACATATGTTTCAATCATATTTAATGTGAACACATGCACCAGTGATAATCCCTGACCCAAAAGAAAAATTCTCAACCCTTTAAATACTACAGAAGGATATGAAACTGATTTGTCCCTGTATAGAAAGGTAGAAAACAAAGTCAACGACGGCTATATACTAAGAAATATGTGAATATGTTCTGTTGTATTTTAATCTGAATTTTTTCAATCTCATATTTGTTACTTTGTATACTTATTTATTTGATCTGTGTTTAGTTTCCTGTTATTAAGTTCAGTTCATGCTGAATGCCGACATGGTAATTGTCAATAAAGTTTAATTGACTTAAATGAACAATCAAAATTCTGCCTGAATTACGAAAAAAGTACACTGTAATCGAAGCTTCGAAAGACGTCCGTAAATATAAATATTACAAAACCCATTCCAGAAATAATAAAAATCAAATCTGTTCCGTTTTTTATATACTTAAATCCTCACAAATAATTTACATTCTCTGGAAAATTACAAAGCTTACAAAAATCTCCTCGGTATGAAAGAATTCGAGACATCTGCGATGGGCAATTCAAAAATCATCATGTCGGATTTCATCTGAAAGGATGCAAAAAGGTTGGAATGGATCCCAAAATTGACATCCATTCTATATCAACACCTGGAGAGCTCAAGTCGTATCCACATGTCATTTTCAGGATTTCTTTCTTAATTTTTGAGCTAACATAAGCTTATGGAGGATTATCTCAGTAGGAAGTGATTAATTAACGTCATTCTTATACCTACATCCTACAGAGACACAGCATACATAAAGCACTCACAGGCAGTCAACCAAAAAGGGAAAAATGTACAATGGCTTTACATCAGATCTGAAATTTTTAAAGTAAAAAAAAAGATAAATGAACATAGATTAATACGAAATTGTCAGCTTATTTATTGCCAGCAAAGTAATCGTCTTTAAAACAGTAGTTTCGGGTGACGGTGGGTTTGTTTCTCGAGGCCCAAATTTTAAGCCTCTGAGTATCGATTAGCACATATACGAGGGTTGTCCCGTAAAATCGTGGACGAAGTGTTTTTCTCGAAAAGTAATGGGCGCACTAAGCTGAAAATTTCAGTAAATGTTTATATATCAAAAGCTAGAATATACACATCTGAAAATTACAGGTGGGTTATTATTGGTCCATTTTTAAAACTTAAATGATGTGATGTCATACAGCATTAATGATGTGACATCATACCCCTAATTTCCCAATAAGGAGGTAAAAGTATGATAAGAAGACTTAACAATTACTACAACAGGCTCCTAGTCTTTAATAGGTAATAGTGCAAATATAAACTTTTTGGATAAATTTTTTTCATCTTATCTTTGATTTTACATTTTTTATGGAAATAACTGTTTCAGTGCTTTTACCATTGGAATGAATAAATACATGACTGTACTTTTTTTTGTGGATTATATTACTAGAATTTTGGACAATCACATCTGGCTTATTTACTTGAGGCATTCATTATAAATAAAAGAATTAATATTACTGCCATTAATAGCATAAAATTAATATTTTCCATTCAAAATATTACTGTCTTCACAGAATATTCTGTCAATTGAAATTTGAAACATATTGTGGATACTGTAGTCAAAAATGGAACACATATTTTGATTATATTTCATATTCATAATCTCTGTATTAAAAAAAGATTTATTGATATTGTAGCATTTCTAATTACATATATCAATCTGACCTAAATCCATTGGTTATCACTGTAAATGATATGTTTTACAGTTACTGTCCAAAAGTTTGGATGTGGTGGAGAGTGAGGACTGGATTGCAGATTTGGGAGAAACTTTTGGAAGTCAGCTTCCTTTATACAATTGTTACCCAGAGGAGAAGGTAAAGCAATTACATCAACAGAAGGAGAACTCAAGCAACTAAACTTAGAAAATGTACTTGTATTTAATGAGTTAAAGCTGCAGTGATATTGAATTGTTGTTTCAGAATTTTGCATACAAGTGCATTGGCATCATCATGAGAAAATCTACCAAGAAAGACTTTGTCAATAAGCATTTGGATTTAATGTTTAGCACAGTCAAGCACACAGACCAAGTGGAAAGGGAGGTAACCAAATTTGAAACATCACTTTGAAGGAAAATTTACATTAGGATAAGATATGCATTGAATATGGGCATGTTTAAGTGTTTTGATGATAGACAACATAATACAATTCTATTTGTATTATTGTATGATACAAGAAGAATTTGAGCTATGAATTTGAAACTTAAATTTTATCATAGATTAAGTAACGGTATTGTGCATTTTTTCTGGCTTAGGGTGTTGCTATAGCCATGGGCTTCTGTGCTGCATCCCATCTAGACCCTGTCTTAGGAAAGCTGGACTCAGTGGCCAAAAACGATATGGTTCAGAAATCAGGGGGACTCTTCAAATTCATGAAAGTGAGACATTCTAAGCTCTGCCTTTCAAAGTATTCAGTCTATATCTGCTAAATTTTATATTTTGATGAGAAAATCTTATGCAACTTTATAGATGTTATAACTGTACATTAATCATGTACTATGCATTGTCAAACTGGGTAAAAATATTTGACCTTTGATTGACCTTTGATTGACCTTGTTTCAGGACAAGTCGGAGGTGGATATAGAGCGTATTAAGGCCACCCTGATGCTGTGTTATGGTTATGTGGCTTTATTCTCCCCGATCAGCTTAATTGTGTCCAGGATGGAGGCCACAATCTTACGCAGCATCACACCACACTTTGTCAACGTTAAGGTAGGTCAATACTTAGGCTATTTCTGTACATTAAGAAAACAAACTTTTACCTTTGTAATAATCAAGAAATTATTTATGAGGGTCTTAGAGACAATTTCTGGCTTAATAAATGATTAAGCTGTTCTTATAAATCGTTAAAAAAAAAATCACATTTGTGAAATCTAGCATGAAGATTATTTTGACCCCGTCTTTCAGTACTGTCTCAGTACTTCGATTATTAATGTCTCTGACTAGGAATATTTCCTAAAGTGTGCTAGCGTGCTTCATGAACAATAGGCCGACGTGCAAGCCTGTGTATTTACACACCAATAATTCACACTAAACTCTAAAACATTTCTTATATTATTTTATATTTTACATGACTAAAAGCAGCAACTGCCCTATATTGTTATATTTTTACGAATGTCTCTGTAGCCTCATTGTGAGATCACGTTAGTACAAGTTTCTCAGTGTATATTTCTTGGCGCGAGTATCCATGAAAATGGTATCAAATCCATGTCACAGTTGGCTTACTTAAAAAACCCCACAGCAAATATAAATTTATGAAAATGGAATTCAAATCAATTTCACAGATCAGGCTTAATAGTAGAAAAACACAGCAAATGTAATTGGTAGATGAAAATGAGAATTTAATAGGCAAACAATTGACAACAACCCACATCCATTTTACTGCATGTAATTACAATTGTCTATTTTCTTGAACAAAAAAAATAGCCAGACAGGGATTGCCCTTTCTGTTCTTCCCCCTCTGTGTGGACAAGCTGAAATTACACTGAATTTCGTTCGCAAATGTACTGACTTCGACAAAAAAACACGGGGACTGCAAAGAAAATACAAGATGTCCATCGCTAAAAAGATTTGCCTTCACTTTAAATTTGTTTTCACATCTTTAGGTAAAAAGGAATTAAAAAATGCTCTATTGTTTCGGAATTTGACAATCACCTTGTCAGTTTAAAATATTCACAAATTTGACGATAAAAAAATTTAGGCACCATACAGTGACTAAATTATGCTACATAAAACTAAGATAATGGTTCTCAGGCCTTTAACACTCATCCCATTTGAGGAAGCCATATTCCAAATTTTATGGTATTTTTGATAAGATTTAAAAGTAGATAATGCTGAGACCAATCTCAAAAAAAAGTTCCATCCTTATTTCTTTTAGTTTAGTACTTGAGTATTGTGTCTGGTAGACATTTTCAAAGAGATTTGGCTACTTTGTTTAAAATACATTCAACATGTATAATAAAGGATACAATGTTCGCACATTGATAAGCAATTGATAATGCAAACCTGTTGATCAGTTATGGAAAGTATATCTATGAACAAAGAATTTTAATCATTATTTTATAAAAATTTTTGGTATAAAAAAAAGTACCTGGCGCATCCACTTTATCGTCAATTATGGATAAATGATAAGAAAAGAGCCTAGCTCCCGCCCCCGCATCTCTTTTGGAGAAAATTGCCTTGAAAACCAGAGAGTGAAATTTATATAGCCATAGTCCCCAAATTATAACCCAGATACTCTTAAGTTGAAACTGTTCTTACACATGTTAAGAATTCTATGATGCAATAATTATATCAGTAAATGCAATAATTATATCTACTTATTACAATCACATCTTTTCTTTCTTGAATCAACACTTACAATAACAAAAACTCAGATGGGGTCTTTTATTCTTAGTTTATACCAACTGTGTATTCTTGATATAGAAATGTATATTAAAAGATATTTGATTTTTAGGAAAAAATTATCATCAACTAAGGATAGTTTTTAGATAAAGGTACAGGTTAACTTTGGTAGCCATGTCTGGATATTAAAATGAGGAAAAACAGGATTATGTGGATGGGAATCATTGATTTATATATGACAATTTAAGTTTAAACTTTGTCCTACTGTACACATGTATCTCACTGAATTCATCATAATAAGATTTAAATGCAAACATTTGATCGTCAGTCTACCATGGATATATCAAAGTAAATTTGAAATCACAACACTTACCCTTTAAGTATAAAATCCACTGATATCTCTAACTTTTTTCTTGGGTTTGAAGACTGTATAGTAGAACTCCAGTATCGCGAACACAGTGTATTTGTCGAAGTCATTATTCCTTAAGTATTTTACCCTGGATATCTCAAATCCTCTGTTATATCCCAAAGTTTTTTCTTGGTCCCTTCAAGTTCCAGATTAAGAGGTTTGACTGTATATTGTTTTGTTTTAATGAAAACAATGATCGGTTAACTTTAGTGGAATAATTACAGTTTGCTTTAAAAAATATCAAATATATGAATGCAGATTTTACCTGTCAGGCTTGACAAAGTTTTATCATTGTGAAGGTTAAACTTAGTTTTCCCAGTACAATTTCAATTTACCCATGCAGTTACTGGGTAATTGCTATAAAATATAGTTTGCTTCTTTAGTGGGTGTAAAATTTGCCAATTTGCTTGCTCAAAGAAAGTTCCGTAGCATTGGATATGAGAGAAAATTCATCTTCAAGAAAAGTTGTAGTAAGTTTGATATGTTTGAATTATCCAAAAGTTTGAGTACATACAATTCCAGATGAAGGATAACAACAGACTGATCAAAGTTATTAGGGTTCATAAACCCTCTCATATAAATTTTTTCTCTAACTTTTATGATTTTCCAAAGGAAATGTATATGCTGAATAAAATACAAACAATTATAGCATGGCTTGCAGGGCAAAATTTGACAAAAAAGGCACTTCAACTTTACAAATTTATAAGGGAATAATAGACATTTGTGTCATTAAGAGTTATCTCTCTTATCAGAGTATCAATGTACCTTAAAGTTATTTTTTAATTGTTATAATTGATCAGCATGATTTATTATGGCAACTTTCTTCATTGTGACAGGAAGTGGTCCCTGATTGGCAGAACGCGGCCAGTGGTCTTTTGGTGGCTCTCGGTGCCCAATATTGTGATGAAGTGATGGCAGAAATGTTTGAAAGATTTCAACCCGGCACACTGCCACATTATTTTATTGTCAGGACTATTGGCAACCTAGCTCAAGCAAATGGTAATAATGGCATCAAACCTTTGACTATAATGGCAGTTTGCTTGGTTCAGTGAAAGCTATTGCTTATTCAAGCTATGAGTACATGTAGGCTTATATAAATGGTACACAAGTACTTGAATTATTGTTACAAATTATAATAAATTCATTATCTATTTGCAACATTAAACGGGTTCAAAAGAAAGTTCTGCTTCAAAGTATAAAATTTTATGTTTTGTTTTTGCTTCTATCCTGTTTGAGTATTTGATTCCATTATTCCTAATAATGAATGACCAGTGACTGAGTTATTTCTTGACAGTGTACAGAATGGTGCCTCACCTGACGGCTGTTCTAAGTACCACCCTCCCAATGCTGGGAATGGTCAAACACGACAACATGAAATGGGTCTTCTCCTCAGGTAGGCTGCTGTTACTATTTATAGACAGGGGAACCCTGAAACTCACCCTGCAGAGTAATGCATACATTAAGTTTTGACTCTTACGCTCATGTTTAATGATTTTTAGCTATACTTGTCAAAGACCAAAAGAGCTTATGCGATAGTAAGGTGTCCGTCTAGCTGTCTAGCTGTCTAGCTGTCCAGCTGTCTAGCTGTCTGTAAACAATTTTTCAAAATGCTACTCCTCCTACAATTTTGGTCTGATTTCAATCTAACTTGGCACACAAGTAGACTACATTAAGAAATATAATTCTATTTATTGCTGCCCAATGGAAAGTTCCAAATCCAAGTGCTACTTTTCCTTTGTAATACAAACAGACCAGTAGAGCTACAGTCTCATCAAAGACCTCTGGTTCTATGATTTTGCCATGTACATTTAATTTGAATAGCTGGCTAGTGGCTTTTAATTATCACCCAATGCATTTATATATAGAAGAAAATAAGGAACCATCTATGTATATTTGACTACATCCCTGTCTTTTAAATTTTCAAATGTTCTGATTGGCAGGCAATAATTTTTTCATATTTGACTGATTGTTGATTCAGTAAACACTTAGAGTTTTGGATTTTCCTAATTTTATGGACAGAAAAAGAGCTCTGACAATGATTATATTATGATAGGAATATTGGATAATTACGTTTCTCTTTGAAATAATTTTCTTTTTCTAAATCTTTTTTTTTTTGTGCAACAAAATTGAAATTATAAAATAATTTTAATTTCTTTGAATACACAGTATATTTGTAATTTATCATATCTTTAATTATATTTAGACATTTATTGTATGGTTTATGATTGTAGTTTAAGATTTAAATGAACAATTTAAACATGATTGAACATGCATATATACGTAAGTCATTACCAGTTCAATATTTAAATTTCTTAATTTTTCCTCCACAGTATGAATAACAGAAAGACATTTATTAAAACAAATACTAGTAATTTAATTAAGTTGTTAAACAATTTTTACTTATATACCATTATTAAAAGCTGTCAGAAAGTTCTTGAATGAGGACAAAAAAATAACTGAAAAGCCACTGAAAGGTCACAAAAAGGTAACCTACCCAAAAAATGTGTCCACTGAATGATGGCTGAAATGTTCCTGAATATTGTTGCTGGAAAGTCACTGAAATATACCTGCCATTTAATGACTGAATGGCCCCTTGAAAAGTAACTGAAAGATTTAACTGAAAGGTCCTATTGTGATTTAGCCACCACCTCTAACGTCTAATGTCCAGTTTATACATTACAGCTCTGTCCAAATTCAGTGAGGCCATCATTGAGTACTGTGCCAACATAGACAAGGCCCCTGACCAGACCATCACAAAGGACCGCTTCTCCCAGGAAATAGGCTCCGCATTCGATGTCCTGTTCTCTACCTGGCTACAGTCCAAAGAGGCCAAGGTCAGTCTATGGTGGGGGAGGAGGGAGGCAGTTAGAGGAGGACTTTAGATCTAGGTGTGAGGGAGGAGGCAGATAGAGGAGGACTTTAGATCTAGGTGTGAGGAGGAGGCAATTTGTAGGAGGACTTTAGATCTGTGTGTGAGGGAGGAGGGAGGCAGTTAGAGGAGGACTTTAGATCTGGGTGTGAGGGAGGAGGCAATTTGTAAGAGGGCTTTAAATCTGTGTGTGAGGGAGGAGGCAGTTAGAGGAGGGCTTTAGATCTGTGTGTGAGGGAGGAAGGAGGCAGGGGAGGGCTTAAGATCTGTGTGTGAGGGAGGAGGCAGTTAGTGGAGGGCTTTAGATCTGTGTGTGAGGGAGGAGGGAGGCAGAGGAGGGCTTAAGATCTGTGTTTGAGGGAGGTTGCAGTTAGAGGAGGGCTTTAGATCTGTGTGTGAGGGAGGCTGCAGTTAGAGGAGGGCTTTAGATCTGTGTGTGAGGGAGGAGGCTGTTAGAGGAGGGCTTTACATCTGTGTGTGAGGGAAGGAGGCAGGGGAGGGCTTTAGATCTGTGTTTGAGGGAGGAGGGAGGCAGAGGAGGGCTTTAAATCTGTGTGTGAGGGAGGAGGCAGTTAGAGAAGGGCTTTATATCGGTGTGTGATGGAGGAGGGAGGCAGTTAGTGAAGGGCTTTAGATCTATGTGTGAGGGAGGAGGCAGTCAGAGGAGGGATTTAGATGAAAAGATCTGTGTGTGAGGGAGGAGGGAGGCAGAGGAGGGCTTTAGATGAATAGATCTGTGTGTGAGGGAGGAGGGAGGCAGTTAGAGGAGGGCTTTAGATCTATGTGTGAGGGAGGAGGTGTTCAGATGAGGGCTTTAGATATGTGTGTGAAAGAGGAGGGATTTGATTTTGGTTCTACTGCTCAGTTAATGGTGAAGGGACAACTCTGATTAGGTTTGTGAGCAGTATGTAAGGGTCTGATAAAGACTGGTATTTTTTCAGTTATGGGGTGAAGGGAGTGTTTGATTAGGCTTGTTGTCTAATTTGTTTACTTGAGAAAATAACAATCATTTTACAAAAGGTGAGACATCTACCTGTTTTACTTATGATTTCTGTAAAATGGATTACATAGGTGTCTATTAATTAGACAATTTTCACTGTATATAAATTTCATGGTCAGAATAGAAATGGTGTTGGATTACTTGTTGAAATACACATGGAAAATAGTAAAATCGAAATGAAAATAAAGGTCGGAATTCACAGTGAAATGGATTGCACTGGTGTCATATTGGACAGTTTTCACAGTATATAAATTTCATGTTTAAAAACCCTAACATTAAAAGAAAATGACAGATCCAGTTACAATGTGTTATGAGGAATGACATTTTGAACTAACTTTAGATATTTGGGGCACATCCGAAGGTAAGGAGCATTTATAAGAACCTTGTATGGAGAATGAATACCTAGAAATTATAGCTGATCAGTCTTGTATGTAATTTTATACTGTTTTATATTGCTGTATATATCTAGCAATTGAAGATCACTTATAAAGCAAATTTCAGCTTCTCTTTGGATAAAATGCATTTCTTCATGTTCATATGATTTATTCCTGAATATGTGGCTTTAGTAGGTACTATAGACCTTCTGCCAAACAAGTTAATTGTACAGAGGAACAGAGGATATTCAAACAACAAATATAGTACAAGAAATATACCCAAAGCAAGCGAGAAAAAAAACCCTCGCCGTAAATAGAAGGTTTTTACAATGCTTAGATTGGTAGCTCTCTGTTTTTTTTTCTCTGAATTTTCTCAACTGGATAGCCACAGTTCTGCCACCTTGATACACATCTGTCCACTTACTGTTTTGATGAATGTTTTCAAGACTTCTAGAGGATGAAGGGTGTTTCAATTCAGAACAGAACAAATTCTCATAGTCAATGTAACCAATCATGTTTTGCATACTGTTAGTCTTTGAATAATTAAAATTTGATAGTTGATGATAATTTCGTTTTTAGGTCACCTGATTTACTCAGGTGACCTATTGCTATCTGTTTTTGTCCGTCGTCATCCGTCGTGTGTTAACATTTGAACATTTTCAGCTTCTTCTCTAAAACCACTGAACCAATTTCAACCAAACTCGGTATACAGCATTTATGGATGAAGGGGAACAAAAATTGTGAATTTTATGGTCCCCACCCCCCTGGGGCCTGAGGGGTGGGGCCAAAACCACCAAAATTATTGCAATCTTTAAAAATCTTCTTCTTTACTCCTGGACATCAAGCAGGCAAACTGTTGGCATGAATGTAATAAGCATTGAGTCCTCTACCAAAATTTTGAAATTCATGGCCCCAGGGTCTGGGGTTTTTGTGCTAGGGCGGGGCTATATAGATTATATAGTGATTTTTTGCAAAATTTTGAAATATGTGGCCCCAGGGTCAGTGGTTCCTTTGGGGCGAGGTGCACAACTGGTTATAAAGTGGAATTGCATTTTCTCTTTGTTACTCTGATCTACATTTGGGTATTAGGTAAATAGAGTAAGCATGCTAAGTTTATAATTATAAGCAATGGTGCCTCTTTCAAAATTGTGAATTGTGAATTTCATGGCCTCTGGTTTAAAACACGAACCAATTTTAATTGTTTGAAAGTTGTTGCAGGATAATCAGGTGACCTATAAGGCCCGTGGGCCTCTTGTTAAATGTTAAAAGCATATAAAAAGGTAAGCTTGACCTAATTTGGAAATAGAAGATTTTTCATGAACATTTCAAAAGTGTATCTGTGCATGGTAAGGCCTCAGGTCCCTTATCATCAAATCTTTGTGATAGGATGCATCTAGGAATGAAGATTTGTTAAGTTAACAAAAAGTCCTAATTTTGGAATATGATTTCCTTATGCTACTGACCTTTATATTAATGATACATTTCATTTACATGCAGTTGCTACTATATTTAATGTATGCATAAAAATAATTGAGGCAATACATTAAAATTCTGGTGTAAAAATGTATTATGCATGGTTTATTCATATGAATCAAAGTACAAATGTTATGTCAAATGTTTGAATGATCATTTTACACACAAGAGCTACATGTAACTCTGATATTATTGAAACTCAGATTTGTGAAATATACAATGATTTGGTAAGTGAAAATAGAAGATAGGTCAGACTTACATGTAGGTTAAAGGTGACTTAATTGTGCTACAATGGATTACATGAGGCAGATCATTTAAAATTATTTTTGGAATGAATGATTTATTTCTGAACTAACATGTTAAACTAAAAGCTATTTAGTGAATAATCAAATAAAGTATTGTCCCAATTGACTAATTAATCTAGTACTCCTCTATACCCTTAAATGATGCCAAATTTTTTCTAGAAGGAAGAGAGATTTTTTAATAAATATAATTCAGTGTCTCTTTGATTTTAGTTGCGTCTGACCATTGTGGAAGCCATGGGTCACATGACACACCTTATGGCCAAGGAAAAGTTAGAGGAAGTGTTACCAAGGGTGCTGCAGGGAATTCTGG
Organism: Saccostrea glomerata; assembly: GCA_003671525.1. Lineage (NCBI taxonomy): Eukaryota > Metazoa > Mollusca > Bivalvia > Ostreida > Ostreidae > Saccostrea > Saccostrea glomerata. The sequence continues at coordinate 2,213,513 of PRKT01000032.1, forward strand.
GATTGTACAAGAAACATCCAGAACCATTTCATATCACACAGGTACATTTGAATATTTTACCAACACGCACACACATTTATTTGATGCAGTGCTTGGTACTAATCATATGATATATGAAGATGCTAAACCAATGAACCAATCAGTTCCCATAGATAAACCATGTAAAAAAACACCTGTAACAATCACATTACATAGGTAAATTAAGTCAGGTGCTATAGATTCCTTTTAGGTGATATATTTTATAAAACATTGCATTACACCTGTTTCATTATTACAATGATAACATTCTTTGTTTGATTACAGGGATTTTGTAATGTTCTGGATGCTGTTTGTACAGAAGGGAACACATTACATTACACCTGTTACATTATAACAATGATTACATTCCCTATTTGATTACAGGGATTAAATTATGTACTGAATGCTGTTTTTACTGAAGGGAACACATTACACTTGTTATATTATTACAATGATTACATTCCCTATTTGATTACAGGGATAAAATTATGTTCTGAATGCTGTTTTTACTGAAGGGAACACATTACATTACATTTGTAACATTATTACAACGATTACATTCTCTGTTTGATTCCAGGGATGATGTAATGTTCTGGATGCTGTTGTTCTAAGGGGAACACATTACATTACACCTGTTACATTATTACATTGATTTCACACCCTATTTGATTACAGGGATTATGTAATGTTCTGGATGCTGTTTGTACTGAGGGGAACACAATTCTGGAACCACAGCTGGAAGGACTCCTGGCAGCTTTATTTCCACAGGTGAGATAACGAAGCAGGAATTACCTGTTTTCACAGGTGAGCTAGACACCTGTTTATCACAACTTAACTGTAATATTAATGCAGTTGTCTCAAGGTTGCTAGATTTGAATCATTAAAATAAAAAAACCCCGGAAAAACACAAGTTTTATTGGTATTAGAAATGCCATAAGCCTTAAGTTAATATATCCTGTACTCCTACATGTGATCAACTCAAAGACAGGATGAATGACTTTTTGTTGTTTGATATTAAAGTCAATGTTCAACAAGTTAAGTACAAAAAAAAAAAAAAAAAAAAAAAAAA
>PRKT01000032.1:2215065-2242435 GCA_003671525.1 Saccostrea glomerata
AGAGCTGCCAACCCTCACAGTTTTGAGCTTAAGACTTACAGTCTGGGCAACAAAAATAAGCTTTAGGATTTATCTGTTTCTCCTCATGATCTCCACTTATCTCCATCAAATGTTTGAATCACTGGTGTCTTAATAGTGTTCCACATTCAGTTTTTACTGATTAAAATATGAAAATAATTCTGCTTGCTTGTATTGTATTGCTAATTTACAATCTATATTATTTCAAAGAAATTAAATGAATATGAACGACAGCAAGGGGTCTATGCAGCTTCTGAACTTCTTCATTAAGATTTTTCATTTTAGGAAGTTGGCAGCTCAATATGTTTCTGATATTTCTTATAATACACAAGGTTTAAGACCTTGCAAGTAGGTATTAACAATTGCTTACATTAAATGTTCATAACTTAAAATATAGAAAGATGTTTATAGTTCTTGGGTACTTGAAAGTAATGTATATCTTCACAGCCCCCCAGCTGCTTCAACATCGGCAGACACTGCCCACATTTTTATCTAGATTAACTTATGGGGTCCAGGGGGGATTTCCTCCTAAATAAGACCATCATTTTATAGTGTGAAGTTAAGAACAGTTCCATAAAAAACATATTGTGAGAATCGTGATAAAAACAAATGTTTTGATAATTAATTGAGCTAACTTATTAAGAATGACAGGGTATACGTGTCTTTATAGGTCTTCAACCCCCCTGACTACAACAATCCACTGAGTATCAAAAACCACAACGAAGTGCTCAGGTGCTTTGCAATATTAGGTAGGAATTTTTTTTTGTGAGTTTGCTTTTGATAAATGAATTGTTAAATTGGATTTACATGAGCCATTATATAACTGTTGGCTCTGTTGATCACTTCTGTTGGATCTCAGTTGATAAGCTTACTATTATATTTAATACCTTGTGTTAGCCAATGGTTTTGAAGGTCACTCCCAGCTGATGATTTTACTAATTGGGTTTGTTTTTGACTGTTTATGGAAATATAAGAGGTGGTCATTCTCATATAAATTCTCATATAAATTGCAAGATGAAGCCAATCCTTTTAAGATCCTATCAGTCATATTGACACTTTTAATTATTTATTCAAGGAGAGTCCTGAAATTTGCTATCAATTTCTTTAATCAACTTACATTAGATGTGAACATGTTTGATGTTTTTACTTCCTGGTTTGTTTGTTTGTTTGTTTTTTTTTAGCTCACCTTAGCTTTTCTGAATACCTTTTGTTTGTCGTCCGTCCGTCTGTTTGTCTGTTAACTTTTCTCATTTTCAGCTTTTTCTCAAGAACCACTAGGCTAATTTAATCAAAGTTGACATAAAGCATCTTCAGAGAAGGTTAATTTATATTATTAAAATGAAGGGCCAAGTTTTGTTTGAAGGGGAGATAATAAAGAACAGAAGAATAGGAGGGCTCATTGGGAAATATTCTTCTCAAGAACCACTGGGCCAGTAAAACTGAAACTTTGGAAGCTTTCTTTGATCATTTAGATTCTGTTTTGTTCAAATCATAACCCCGGCTGTAGGATGAGACTACAATAGTGAATTTGAAGTATTATATGAAATATATAGGAAAAACCATAAAAAATCTTATCAAGAACCGTTGGACCAGAAAAACTGAAACTTGTGTGGAAGTATCCTGGGTAGTATTAATTCTAAACTGTTCAAGTCATGACTCTCTGAGGTAGTATAATTAGTATGGGACCACTAGGAATAGTACAATGGGGAAATCTGTTAAAGAAAAGCAGGACCAAAGTTACTCTGGTAAGTATTGTGGCCCATGGGCCTCTTTTTCTGATACAATACTACAATACTGTTCATGTAATTTTGTGAAATCATCCTTTCTACTGTCTTGGGATTTTAGTCATTGCTCGTATATTGAGTTTAAGATATCTGATATTTCCAGATTGTATTCATTTTACTTTTTCTTCCTTTTATTTAAAATTTAAAAAGATTAAACTTTTTTTCAGAAAAGTTGTTTCTATATCTTTATGATCACATGATTTAATTAATATGTTCTTCTGAGTGATATTTAGAGATGAACTGAGTTGATTTTGTTTTTTAGCCAGGCCTTTTTCTGGGAAGCTGACTGGCATTCTTCTACAGAGATTGGAACAGGGGAACGAGAAAGTCCGTATTGGAATCCTGACAATCTTCAAACACCTGATCAATGCTGCTAGTATGTGGTTCTCATGATCAGTATGTCAGAGCTGGAGTAGCTGTAGTTTGATTCTATTATGTCACCTAGTATCAGCTAAGTGAATAATATCAACTAGAATATTGCTTAGAATATCAACAATTCTAATATTTTAACAAACCAGACTTCTGTAGGCAGTCCAGCTGATGGTTAATATAATGATAATTTACAAAAACTTCAAAATGTCAACATTGGTTATATTCACATGACATCAGCTTGTACTGTCATGTATTCATGCTGAGTTCAGTTGGATGAATGATCCCTTAAGTACAAACATTTTCAAGAAATTGCACATTTGGCCCATAATGAGCCAAAAATATTCAAAATAATATGTCATTTATTGAACCCGGGTTCTATATATCGTGCGGTACCAAAATATTAGATGTCTATTGTATGCCCCTCCCTATTGGCTTCCAAGTTTCTTCATTCATGTATCGTGGACCTGTTCTAGTCAGGGTAGTGCCTCAATAAAGGACATCAAGCCCAAAGTTTGCTAGATGAATGAAATGCAAAACTGAAATGTTCATAAGATTCATTTCAATATATCCTCATAGCTGGGGATAGGCTGAAATAGGGATTTAATAGTTTACATGGTAGTCTTTATTTTCAGTTCATGTGTTAAGATTGATAACATTCGAAGGAGAGTTGGACACCTAGACAAAGAATTAACTGATAAGGTGTTGTTTATTGTAGGCGAGGCAATGGAGGATAAACAGGAAGTTGTCGTTTCGGGACTTAAGATGATGCTCGGGGAACAGAACAACAAGGTCAGTAACCATCGTAACCAAAGGTCACACCAGCGTTGGCTTCAAACCGTTATTTGTGGCCGCAGTACAATGATTATGTTTTAATGGATTTTTTAATTTTTTAAAAAGAAAATGGAAAAGTAACTTCATGGCTATATTTCAGTATATCAGATACTTAGTCACATAGAGACATCAAACTCTGTCAGTTGATGCATCTTGGATCCTAACATTTTGTTCACCAGATTGTAAGTCACAGTGACCTACTTTTGGAGTTTCAAGGCTTCACTTAAATTCATAGTATACTAAGAGGTTTAAAATAGAAGTGATAGGCTGTACAATTTATGAAAAGAGTGATTCGATATAAGCATAGATCTTGATTGTATTATATGATACTTCAATACAGCATTAAGTAAGCAGATAGACATATATTCCTGCCGACGGAAATACAAAGTAAGACATTTAAGGAAATGTGTGGGTAGCACAGAGCATGATGTTGTTCGAGTGGGTGGGAAGTTTTCTGTAACCTTTACCACTTTGTGTATAGATCTGATTAGCTGGCATTTTATGATGATGTATGATTTTTCATAACCTATTGTTAGGGATAATGTTTATTTATTTATTTCTGTAATCTTAACCACTTTATGTAAAGATCTGATTAGCTGACATTTTATGACTATTTGTGAGTTAATTTGTCAGGGATGATTATAAATGAAGCCATATAAACAAATTGTTTTGTTATACAGCTGAAGAAGATATTTGCTCAAGTAATAATAGCCATGGCTCATCATGGGTACCTGGAATTAGAAGGCGGGCATCAAATGATAGAGTTTATTGTCAAGCAGTGTTCCCTCCCAAACGATCCACCCGTAAGTACAAAAGCATTGTTCCCTCCCCAGTAATCCACCAATAAGTACAAAGCAGTGTCATCTTCCCAGTGATCCACGCATAAGTACAAAACAGTGTTCCCTCCCAAACGATCCACATGTAAGTACAAAAGCATTGTTCCCTCCCCAGTGATTCACCTATAAATACAAAAAAGTGTTCCCTCCCCAGTAATCCACCCATGAGTACAAAGCAGTGTTCCCTTCCCAGTTATACTCCCATAAGTACAAAAGCAGTTATCCCTTCCCAAGGATCCACCAGTATGTACAAAAGCAAAGTAGCCTCCTCAACAATCCACATGTAAGTACAAAGTCAATGTTCTATCTGTTGGTACGAAAACAGTGTTCCCTCATCAGCCATCTACCTATAAGTGCAAGAAAAGTGAATCATCCCCAATGATTAATTGTATGTAAAAAAGCAGTCACTGTTTTCTATGTCCCATAATCCTACCTGTAAGAACAAAGCATGCATTTACCTAACCTAAAATGTGTGACATATTATTTTGTTTGTCATAAATCAATTTAAAAATTAACCTGACCCAAAAAAAAAATGATATTACATGCACTTCATTTGTTTTCAATTAGGGCAAGCGTTCACCTGACCCAGAATATGTGAGTAACCAGGCACTGCGACTAATGTGTGACAATGTTCTACAACTCTTGGCTACCACTGTAGAGGAAATGGAACCTGTAAGTTAAATTACCACCTGACTCTTATGCTACTTTTGTAATTATGAAAAAAAAATATTTACAAAATACTTTTTTGGTAATTTCCTAGTATGAATCTCTTTTTGATGTCAAAGATTCAGAAATGTATCTTAGAAGTTATTAAGTATCCACTTTTCAAAAATATTTTAAGAAATTAACATAAATGGATTAAACAAGTACTTCCCTCTGTAATTGTTTGTTTGTAGGTGTTGTGGCCCTTTTTGCTGGAGATGATCGTACCAGAACAGTACACAGAAGCGGGCTGTGTGGTCTGTAAATGTCTGGCTCACCTCGCCAACAAGAAACGAGAGGAGAAGGCCGAAGATTACGATCTGGACTACGACGTCCTGGGTAACAACAATATCAGCTCTCATTCAGTAGACATAATTTCTTGTGAAGTTCTAGAGGGTATAAGCATTAAAATATTTATTTCTCTTTTTCAGCGAACACCCCAAAACCAAATGTCATGATAGCAAGATTAATGGTGTGTATATAAGTTGTGTACAATTTATAAATGTTTCTTAAAAATGTTCAAAAATTATAAATGATGCATTCTTTACATGTAAGTGTTATAATTTTTGAGATTTTTTTGAGATGTATAGAACTCTTTAGTGATTGTTAAATCAGCTTAAAAGTAGAATACATTTTAATGCCTATAAGTGCATGATAATTTATGTGGCAGTTTAGAATCTTTGTTTGTTAAAAAACATTATGATAATGGAAATCCTCTTGAATGTCACATTCGTTTATCTCACATACGGGTTTCTTACATATTGTGCCTTAGAAGACAGAGAAATGAATTCTATTAATTAAATTATTAAATAATATTTAATTTAGGTTTTAGCTGGTTGTCCCAAAAACAACAGAGATAGGGGGATTCATGTTCTGCAGCTGATGAAGGGAATGTCTCCAAACCTCAATGACAATCTAGTGGAACTCTGGGATACAGTGATTCCCAAACTCACTCAGTATCTAGAGGGTAAATCCCAAATCTGTAACATTTTCTAGGGGGTAAGTCTCAGAACCTTCCCAAATCTGTAACAGTATCTAGAGGGTAATTCTCAGAACCTTCCCAAATCTATAAAATATCTAGGGGTTAAGTCTCCAAACCATCCAAATCTGTAATAGTATCTAAAGGGTAAGTATCGAATCCTTCCCAAATCTTTAACAATTTCTAGGGAGTATGTCTCCAAACCTTCCCAAATCTGTAACAGTTTTTAGGGGGGGGGATAAGTCTCAAAACCTTCCCAAATTTGTAACAGTATCTAGAGGAAAGTCTCTAAACCTTCCCAAATCTGTAAATCTGTAGCTGTATCTAGAGGGAAAGTCTCCAAACCTTCCCAAATCTGTAACAGTATCTAGAGGTTAAGTATCCAAACCTTCACAAACCTGTAACAGTTTCAAGATGGTAACTATTCAAACTTTGCTGGAATAATATTCTACAAGGGTTGTTCGAAAAGATCTAAATGATGTAAATTTTGACTGCCAGTGAACATTGCCCCCCCACAAATAATTACCACTGATCAATTTAATTTTAATTAATGTGTGATATAAATTAGTGAAAGGATTAGTCTACAGTTGTCATGAATGTGTCTGGATTGCTTGATAATTTTTTTTCTGGTATTTGAAATCAATAATAAAATGAAGAAATGAATAAAATTTGATATCAGTTCTGAAAATTGGAAGGTGTGGCACACAGTTATTGATATGTTTGAATCAATGAAATGACTTTTTCTGGAATATCCAGTAAAAAAAATTTCAAGATGATATATCATTCAAGTGAAGCTGGAGGAATACTGTATAGTTGTCACGAAGCGTCTGGACAGTTTGTCAAAAGTATAAAAAAAATCTTGTTTATACTCACGTAACCACTCATTAATTACTGAAGAAATTAATGTAGAGACTATATTATAAGTATATAACGAAGATGGACTAGCAGTAAAAAAACACGTAGGTTCATTAAATGAATATTTTTTAAGGTGACCAAAATTCTTACTATTGTAATATTGTTACTAAGTGTTTATTTTAATATTGATAATGTTTACATTAATTTCTCACCTTTAGGTGACCTTTTGTTATAGAGGTCGTCCATGACACCCCGTGTGGTCCATTAACAGTTCAATGTTTTTAATTTTTTTCTTGAATTTGTTAACTATTTGACCTCCTTCTTGGCCAATGGTATTCAAATTTAAAATGAAGTCGGCAAGGGAAAAGATTTATGTAAATTATGATTTTCTTAATCATTAAACATGTACAGATGTACATCTGGAACCTAGGGACTAGAAAAAAAACTGCTTAATTTTTTTTTTTTTTTCCTCTTCCCATATATATACTCATTTTGAAGGAAATCTGAATGTATGATAATAATAAGCTTTACATGTATGCTCTATATAAAAAAAATTAGGTTTTTATACATTGATTCGACCTGCAAAGGTTTTTCTTAGAGTGGGCTAAAATGGTCATATGGATAAGAGGATTGAATGCTACAACATTCAGTTTTTATTTTTAGAATATGATGGTGAATCGAAATGATGTCACTATCGTGATCTTAAGTTTATTAGATTGATTATTTATATTCTAGATGCCAGTAAAGAAGACAGCTGGTCACAGAAGAACTGGGAGGATCTAGCACTGAAGGTAAAGATTACAACTGATGTTAACATTTGGACACTGATTATTTAAGACAAGGTTATCCTATTCTCCACCTACAGAGAAGATGACAAATTTTAATTTATTTTGATTTTTAGCTCTACTGGTCAGAGACCAGAAGAGCTTATGCGATAGTAATGTGTCCGGCGTCCGTCCGTCTGTCCGTCTGTCTAGCTGTCCGTCTGTCCGTCTGTCTGTAAACAAATTTTCAAAATGCTACTCCTCCTACAGTTTTGGTCTAATTTCAGTATAACTTGGCACACAAGAAGAATACACTAAGATACATAATTCTGTGTATCGGTTTTTGATTAGGATGAACGGTGTTGCCGTGGTTACTAAAAATAGAAATTTCTATGAAAATCTTTCAAAATGCTATTTCTCCTTCAGTTTTAATCTGATTTCAGTATAACTTGGCACACAAGTAGAATACACTAAGATACATGATTCTGTGTATCGGTTTTTGATTTCGATGAACGGTGTTGCCGTGGTTACTAAAAATAGAAATTTCTATGAAATTCTTTCAAAATGCTACTTCTCCTACAGTTTTAATCTGATTTCAGTATAACTTGGCACACAAGTAGAATACACTAAGATACATAATTCTGTATATCGGTTTTTGATTTTGATGAACGGTGTTGCCGTGGTTACTAAAAATAGAAATTTCTCTGAAATTCTTTCAAAATCCTACTCCTCCCACAGTTTTGGTCTGATTTCAGTATAGCTTGGCACACGAGTAGAATACACTAAGGTACATAAATCTGTGTATCGGTTTTTGATTTCGATGAACGGTGTTGCCGTGGCTACTTAAAATAGAAATATCTGTAAAATTGTTTCAAAATGCTACTCCTCCCACAGTTTTGGTCTGATTTCAATATAACTTGGCACACAAATAGACTACACTAAGAACAGAAAGAGACTTTATCAACGATCATTATTCTATTTTTTGCTGTTGTAAAGTTTCAAATCCCAGCTGCTTAAGTACTTTTCACTTCCTTTGCTATAAGTTCAAACAGTAAAGCTTCAGTCTCGACAGAGACTTCTGGTTTAAATAAAGGACTATCCCCTAATCATGGAGAACTATATAAATGTATGAAGATGTTTACTGGTAACTATTTAGCAAGCGTTTTTGAGTTCCACTTGTTTTTATACACTTTATTGAAAGATTGGCTCTGACAGTTTATCCATCTGTCTTTTTGTCTGTAAATAAGTTTATTTGTCCACAAAATGAAATTGAATTCGATGGAGATAGAGTTTTCATATTTCACATACCAGGTCTTAGATTTTCCAGTGATAAGGTTTTTAGCTCATCTTAGCTGAAAGCTCAAGTGAGTTTTTCTGTTCACCTGTTGTCTGTCGTCCGTCTTCAGGTTTTCACTTTTTTTTTCAAGAACCACTAAGTCAATTTAACCATGATTGATACAAAGCGTTCTTGGGTGAAGGGGAGTTTAAATTGATAAAATGAAGGACAAAGCCTCCTTAAACGGGGTCATAATCCAGACTAGAAAAAATACAATGTCGTCATTAAAAAATCTTTTTCTCAAGAACCACTGCACCAGAAAAGCTGAAACTTATGTGGAAGCATCCTTTGGTAGTGGAGATTTTAAATTGTTCAAATCATAGCTCCTGGGGGTAGGGCGGGGCCACAATTGGGAATCAAAGTTTTACATATGTAGGAAATTTTTTTTCTCAAGAACCACTGGCCCAAAAAAGCTAAGACATATGTGGAAGCATCCTGTGGTAGTGTAGATTTTAAATTATTCAAATTATCACTTTTGGACTGGAATGAGGCCACAAAAGGGAATCCTAATTTAACACTGAAATGAATTGAAAAAAATCATCTCAAGAGCTACTGGGACAGGAAAGCTGAAACTTATATGGAAGCTTCTTGGGCTATGTAGTGAAGATTCTAAATTGTTCAAATCATGGTCCCTTGGAGTAGGGCAGGACCACAATTGGTATTACAAGGGGGGGATCTGATGAAAAACAGCAGTGCCAAAGTTACTTAGGTGAGCATTTTGGCCCAAGGACCTCTTGTTCCTTGATACCACCATGTATGACTTCTTGACCTTGGAGTTGAATATAATTTTACAAAAATTTATCCAAACTAACTCAGACCATAACTCATAATCGATAAAATCATTATTAATTGTTACACATGTTTCATATCTTACACGTGTATTCTTTGCTACGTTATACACATTTTCTGGCACACCTCCTTTTTAACCTGTTTAATTATTAAAGAGATATGATATTTAAATGTTACTGCATTGCATCCATAAAATGTTACACTAGTTGGGTGACGTCTATTTTATCTAAGCCAGAAATTTTAAATCTAAACAAAATTATGAACTTTCTGTTATCAAATCATTTCTCTGAATAGAATATATAAGCTAGAATATACACATCTGAAAATTACAGGTGGGTTATTATTGGTCCATTTTTAAAACTTAAATGATGTGATGTCATACAGCATTAATGATGTGACATCATACCCCTAATTTCCCAATAAGGAGGTAAAAGTATGATAAGAAGACTTAACAATTACTACAACAGGCTCCTAGTCTTTAATAGGTAATAGTGCAAATATAAACTTTTTGGATAAATTTTTTTCATCTTATCTTTGATTTTACATTTTTTATGGAAATAACTGTTTCAGTGCTTTTACCATTGGAATGAATAAATACATGACTGTACTTTTTTTTGTGGATTATATTACTAGAATTTTGGACAATCACATCTGGCTTATTTACTTGAGGCATTCATTATAAATAAAAGAATTAATATTACTGCCATTAATAGCATAAAATTAATATTTTCCATTCAAAATATTACTGTCTTCACAGAATATTCTGTCAATTGAAATTTGAAACATATTGTGGATACTGTAGTCAAAAATGGAACACATATTTTGATTATATTTCATATTCATAATCTCTGTATTAAAAAAAGATTTATTGATATTGTAGCATTTCTAATTACATATATCAATCTGACCTAAATCCATTGGTTATCACTGTAAATGATATGTTTTACAGTTACTGTCCAAAAGTTTGGATGTGGTGGAGAGTGAGGACTGGATTGCAGATTTGGGAGAAACTTTTGGAAGTCAGCTTCCTTTATACAATTGTTACCCAGAGGAGAAGGTAAAGCAATTACATCAACAGAAGGAGAACTCAAGCAACTAAACTTAGAAAATGTACTTGTATTTAATGAGTTAAAGCTGCAGTGATATTGAATTGTTGTTTCAGAATTTTGCATACAAGTGCATTGGCATCATCATGAGAAAATCTACCAAGAAAGACTTTGTCAATAAGCATTTGGATTTAATGTTTAGCACAGTCAAGCACACAGACCAAGTGGAAAGGGAGGTAACCAAATTTGAAACATCACTTTGAAGGAAAATTTACATTAGGATAAGATATGCATTGAATATGGGCATGTTTAAGTGTTTTGATGATAGACAACATAATACAATTCTATTTGTATTATTGTATGATACAAGAAGAATTTGAGCTATGAATTTGAAACTTAAATTTTATCATAGATTAAGTAACGGTATTGTGCATTTTTTCTGGCTTAGGGTGTTGCTATAGCCATGGGCTTCTGTGCTGCATCCCATCTAGACCCTGTCTTAGGAAAGCTGGACTCAGTGGCCAAAAACGATATGGTTCAGAAATCAGGGGGACTCTTCAAATTCATGAAAGTGAGACATTCTAAGCTCTGCCTTTCAAAGTATTCAGTCTATATCTGCTAAATTTTATATTTTGATGAGAAAATCTTATGCAACTTTATAGATGTTATAACTGTACATTAATCATGTACTATGCATTGTCAAACTGGGTAAAAATATTTGACCTTTGATTGACCTTTGATTGACCTTGTTTCAGGACAAGTCGGAGGTGGATATAGAGCGTATTAAGGCCACCCTGATGCTGTGTTATGGTTATGTGGCTTTATTCTCCCCGATCAGCTTAATTGTGTCCAGGATGGAGGCCACAATCTTACGCAGCATCACACCACACTTTGTCAACGTTAAGGTAGGTCAATACTTAGGCTATTTCTGTACATTAAGAAAACAAACTTTTACCTTTGTAATAATCAAGAAATTATTTATGAGGGTCTTAGAGACAATTTCTGGCTTAATAAATTATAAAATAATTATAAACTTTGTAAAAGAAGATTATGGGTTTGATATACTGAAAGGATCAGAATAAATATACACATAAAATGTTTTTGTTTTTTAGTACACTATAGTTATGAAAATTTTGTCAGAATTCTGTAGGTTTAATAAACTGACCAAATAAATAATGTATTTAAAGACACCATTTCAGCAAGAAATTTTTTTTTTTAAGTCAACTTTTGTTAGTTACTTGGATGCAAGCTAATGGACACAATTACCAGGAGTGAAAATGCTTCCACAAGCTACATTCTATCATATGGAGATAAAATCAAGAAATTGTATATTTTAGTCTACTAGTGCAGTGACAAACCTGGCATGTTATTATTTGAATCTCGCATTTAATTTTGGGTAAAAAAGATGAGATAAAGGTGAGATAATGACAAAGTTGACAATCACAGGAGAATAGTGGACGTTGTCACAGAATTTGATAAAAATGATTTTATTTTGACATAGTTTGGGGTCACGTTAAGGTTTGTATACATTGATTAAAAAGAAGTATAACCTAGTTTAGCATAGTGGTCCCTGCAATCTTGTTGTATATGCTTTACAGAAATCTTCATTGTTTTCAGACTCTACACAGCACTGATCTCAAGAAATGTATCATACAATGTATAGGTCTTATGGGGAAAGCCTTCCATCCAGATCGAGTCAAAGATCTCAAATTCATCTTCTCCCAGAGGCACGAGTTCCTACTCTGTCTGAAGGTAAGGTCTGTCTGACAGGATTGGTAATGACTTGTTCTGTTTTTATAGGATACAGCGGTCAAGACTAACTTGATTAGAACTCTTGATCTCATTGGACGAGCCCTTCATCCTGATCATCTAAAAACCCAGTACAACTTTACTAACCGCGGGGAGTTTATCAATCATATGGAGGTATTTTAAGCCTCATCCTTGCCCCCCCCCTTCCCCCGCCCCGTCTCCCCCTTCCCCCTGAAAGCACCATCACTCCAATCCACTACCTCCAGAAAGCAATCCTAGCATTTTTATTTTATTTTAAATCAGCACATTTATCATATTATCCACAAAGGTTTTTAATTCAAGAATACTTCTTATTTAATGACCATTTTAAGGCAATATCTGTCAAGGTTTGAGCTGCAATGTACTTTTAAATCATTTATTTTTGTGGAATCAATTTTTTTTATAGTTAAAAGGATTTGAACTCATGGTTTAAGATGTGTACAATATGTATAGCATTTCCTAATGGACTTGAAGTCAAGATTCTGTTTGTGCCACGAAAACAACAAAATTTTAACACGACAAAAATGAGTGATATTTACAGTAGGCAGAAATTGTTCACACTTCAAGTATAATTTAAACCCTTTTTGAAAATCATGATAATAAATGCAAAGTTTTATTTGAAAGAAAAAAGCGCTCAAAGTGCTAAGGTGAGCTATGTGGTTCATGGTCCTCTCGAAACTTTTTTCTGATTTTGGCAAATTACTTATAACTATCTTTCCTTCAAATATTTTACACACGTCAGCTTCTTTCTGGTGAGATGAATTTTAACTGTGGCAAACTTGTGTGATTTGAACTTTTCACTTATTTGTACTTAGGCCATGCAAAGTGAATTCCTTGGTTCTCAGGCCTTTTTTCAAGAAATATGATGAGGGAGGGAGGCTTTTTTTTTTCACTTTTTATTGCCCCAAAACATGATGAGGCAGCTTTTTACATTGTACAAAACCTCAAAAAATGATGAAGGAGGTGATTTGTTGTTTTTATTTTATCATTTTTATCAATAAAAAGGGTCAATGAGGCACCATTGGAAGAGATGAGGGTGGGCCTGAGAACCAGGAAATTAATTTTTTTTTGCCTTAGATTAGACTTCTTTTCCAGATATTTTTTATTATCATGAAATTTTCCAGAATGAACATAATAAAAAGTGCAAATTGCTCACAACTAAATTATATGGACAAATTTTATTATAAGATAAACAAAAAAATTTGTTTATAATTAATTATGATATTGCTAAACAAAAAAATTAACACATTTCATTACTGTTGGTCTGTTATTAAAAAGAGTGAATTAATTCAATAAGGTAATGGAAAGAGATCATGTCTACCGGAATTCTCACATCATTTTGATCAATAATTTTGAATGTGAAATCATGAGAGGAAAACTAAAACTAAATATAAAATAAAAAAACGAGATCAAATCGATTTAATTTTTTTGACATCTCCAGACTCACAGAGTCAAATTGACTAGACTAGTCACTTGCCAACAAAAATCCTTGGGTGAAGGGGATTCAAGTTTGTTTAAATGAAGGGCAACGCCCTCTTTCAAGAGGAGACAGGAGAGACATTGTGAACATTCTAGTGAATTTAATGCATTTTCAGTAGGTTTTTTTTCAAAAAATAAACTTGCTCATTTTTTCCATCAAAATGAAGTTTGAGGGTATATAGTTATGTGTTTACATGTGGCATGTGTAACGAAAGTTATGCAGTAATATTTACATTTACAAAATAATATTTCCCTTTATATAACACTACAGAGAGCTATGCGTATCTTTAACTGTATTAATACAGGTTCTACGAACGTCATAAACATTCGACGTAATTTCTCAGTGACGTCATAATGGGTCGACACGCAATAAGTGGATTACAGACGTGCAGTTGGGTTCGAAAACATAAAAATCATAAAGCCCTTTGGGCTTTATGGAATTTGATCTCATGACCAACCCGTATTTATATCCCGATAGATGTTAAAAAATGATACCTTATTTCTTAAGTAATTTATATTAACCAGGATCATGTGCTCTTTTACAAGGTAATGCTTAGCCATGTCCTTGTTTGAACAAGAAGCAGGCATTAAAATTTGATGTTTTCCCCTTTTTGATGAAGATTTCAGAAACTTCATATCAAAATATTTTTTATATTGATATAAATATACTATTTTGGGTTTCAGAGTTACATGAAGGCTGAGAGCCTAACTTCCTTGACGACAGAGACTCGAGCCCTAGCGATGAATGCTTGTGCTACATTAGTGTATCCTTAGGCAACTTGTGTAAAAAATCTCCAATTTTTTGATGTCTTTTTAAAGCAATATGGTTCATAGATCATATATACTATAAATTTATACTTGTATGCCATTAAATTTTTTGTTAATATTTACTTAATATTCACTCTGACTAACTACAACCACCTGAATTGATTCTGGGTATTCATAGAGTTTAGTTTAACTTACACTATAATCTCTATCTGGTACATGTATAACCTTGACCTCCCCACAGTAGACTAGATCCTAAGTTGTCGGAGGCTGAGGAGTTTGACCTGATTAAAACAGCTACTGACTGCTTGTACCCTCTGCCAAAAGAGGGCGCTGCAGTGAAGAAGGGTAAAGACGAGGTAGAACTGGAGGTGGAGGTCCTACTGGAGTCCTCATTTGAGGCGCTCTATGATCTGCTGAGGGAAATTCTCAATAAGGACCTCACCACAGAGGGGCTGGACTCCATATTTAAGGTAGTTATAACCACCATCTTATTGAGTGACTTCTTCATAGCAAGGAGTACAGTAAAACTCCTGTAGTACCAACAGCGATATTTCGAATTCACTGATATAGCGAAGTTATCTTGGATCCCTGGCTATACAAATATAAAGAATTCCTTATACAGATATAATGAATTACGGTTAAAGCAGAGTCATTTCATAAGTCCCAGTGACTTCATTATAACAAGTTTTACTGTGTACAACTGAGTAAAGTTATGATTGGCCACATTAAGAAAGATCTCAACAGTTCTTAAGGTACATGTATAATGAATAATTGGAAACTTCTGAATGTTTTTCAGCACCTTGTTCCATGGCTATTATCCACACACAACCATGAGAGAGAAAGAGCCCTGTGTACCTTCCATGTTTGTGCCCAGTTCCTCTTAGAAAACATGGATCCAACCAAAAGTGTAGGTGCATCTTAGTAATCCAGCTTCAATTCATCTACCCCTCATACACACAAAATAAACTATTAGGTACTTTGAAATCACCATATTGTAGAAAGTCAAGGTCACAAGATTTAAAAGCATAGAATTCATCTTTTAGATATAATTCTATAATTCGAACATAAGAAAAATGCTGTTTTACCATTACATGGTTATAAGGTTATTTTTTGTTTAACATTCAAGATATTGATTGCAAATGTCATAGATGTATTTACATAAGTATGCTGTAATAAACACTTCCATAATGACTGGGAATGTTTGATTCAGTATATTCACACTTGTCTCAGAAATAGTTTTCTTTTTAAACTTATTAAACTGAGATTTAAAAAGACAAAAAAAGACTCCCCTTAATGCAGTAAGTTGAAATTTTTTTTTTAGGTAATGCTTAGCCATGTCCTTGTTTGAACAAGAAGCAGGCATTAAAATTTGATGTTTTCCCCTTTTTGATGAAGATTTCAGAAACTTCATATCAAAATATTTTTTATATTGATATAAATATACTATTTTGGGTTTCAGAGTTACATGAAGGCTGAGAGCCTAACTTCCTTGACGACAGAGACTCGAGCCCTAGCGATGAATGCTTGTGCTACATTAGTGTATCCTTAGGCAACTTGTGTAAAAAATCTCCAATTTTTTGATGTCTTTTTAAAGCAATATGGTTCATAGATCATATATACTATAAATTTATACTTGTATGCCATTAAATTTTTTGTTAATATTTACTTAATATTCACTCTGACTAACTACAACCACCTGAATTGATTCTGGGTATTCATAGAGTTTAGTTTAACTTACACTATAATCTCTATCTGGTACATGTATAACCTTGACCTCCCCACAGTAGACTAGATCCTAAGTTGTCGGAGGCTGAGGAGTTTGACCTGATTAAAACAGCTACTGACTGCTTGTACCCTCTGCCAAAAGAGGGCGCTGCAGTGAAGAAGGGTAAAGACGAGGTAGAACTGGAGGTGGAGGTCCTACTGGAGTCCTCATTTGAGGCGCTCTATGATCTGCTGAGGGAAATTCTCAATAAGGACCTCACCACAGAGGGGCTGGACTCCATATTTAAGGTAGTTATAACCACCATCTTATTGAGTGACTTCTTCATAGCAAGGAGTACAGTAAAACTCCTGTAGTACCAACAGCGATATTTCGAATTCACTGATATAGCGAAGTTATCTTGGATCCCTGGCTATACAAATATAAAGAATTCCTTATACAGATATAATGAATTACGGTTAAAGCAGAGTCATTTCATAAGTCCCAGTGACTTCATTATAACAAGTTTTACTGTGTACAACTGAGTAAAGTTATGATTGGCCACATTAAGAAAGATCTCAACAGTTCTTAAGGTACATGTATAATGAATAATTGGAAACTTCTGAATGTTTTTCAGCACCTTGTTCCATGGCTATTATCCACACACAACCATGAGAGAGAAAGAGCCCTGTGTACCTTCCATGTTTGTGCCCAGTTCCTCTTAGAAAACATGGATCCAACCAAAAGTGTAGGTGCATCTTAGTAATCCAGCTTCAATTCATCTACCCCTCATACACACAAAATAAACTATTAGGTACTTTGAAATCACCATATTGTAGAAAGTCAAGGTCACAAGATTTAAAAGCATAGAATTCATCTTTTAGATATAATTCTATAATTCGAACATAAGAAAAATGCTGTTTTACCATTACATAACTATAAGGTTATTTTTTGTTTAACATTCAAGATATTGATTGCAAATGTCATAGATGTATTTACATAAGTATGCTGTAATAAACACTTCCATAATGACTGGGAATGTTTGATTCAGTATATTCACACTTGTCTCAGAAATAGTTTTCTTTTTAAACTTATTAAACTGAGATTTAAAAAGACAAAAAAAGACTCCCCTTAATGCAGTAAGTTGAAATTTTTTTTTTGTCCAGAAATTCACCAATCAGAGCTCAGTGATTGCTCGACTTGTTCCACGATGTACCGATCCAGATTCAGAAGTTAGACAACTCGCTATCGACTGTATTTACATCTCACTGAAAATTGCCTCACGAATAGAAGGTAATCATAATTAATTATATAATACCATTTGGAACAAGCTAATTCAGAGAATCTGCATTCCCTGCTTATGAAAAAAGAACAGCATGCGCAGATCTAGAATAGGGGGGCCAAAGCCCTGAAAGGCATGACACTTGAAGAGGGGTGGACAGTGCAATAGGGAAACATGTTATAAAATTTCATTGCAGCTTAAAAACCTCTTGAGATATCACCCAGAATCAAAAATCAAAGAATGTATGAATTTTCAACCCTTGAGCTTTGACCTTTTAACCTCAAAATCGGAAGTGGTCTTCTTTGACCAAAGAGAGTTGTTAAATTGTAAAGGACAGAATAGGGTAACGGCTGAATCTGGCCCCTTATTTGATGTAAAAATCAGAACACCGGTAAAATTGTTTGTAGTTAAGAAGTCAAAATGATGCTTACTTTGAAACAAGAACTAATATTTAGATTCAAGGCTTACATGGAAGCCACTAGAGGGTGAAGAAGTTGGATATTTCCAGAATTCCTCAATTCTGGCGGAATTTCATCATATTTCAGATACTTTTCTCTTCGGAAAACATAGAGCACAAGCTTGCCTATCTGAGATTTTAACACATAAACTGCAACTTATATTAATAGTTTATAAAATAGAGCAAATATTGTTGTAAAAAGTAGATAGGCAAACGTGTGCTCTATGTTTTCTGAAACAAAATGAGCTGTAAAATCGATGAAAATTTGCATAAAAATGAAAAATGTTGAAAATTTACCTATTTCCTGACCTCACTGTGACCTCTGTATATTCTAAATTGCAGAACCAATACTCATTCTGTGGCAGGGGTGACAACAGGTTTTTATGGATAAACTTTTGAATCTTTCTGAAAGACACCCAAAATCAGGGGTCCAATATCTTGTCCTTTGTTGCAATAGCTCAAAGGCTTTTCGAGATATTACAAGTTACAAACTGTCAGAAATATAGCTAGATGGAGGGATGGATGAACAGACAGACAGACCCAAATTAATATCCCCCACTTTCATTGAAAATATCTGCACTAATGACTTGATTTTGAAATGGTAGATTCTTCAGAAATTGACAAAACACAGAACATAAACACATTGAGCATTAAGCAACTGGAACAGAGTTTGTTTTATTTAGGATTAGATATAAATATTTATGTAAATATTGTGTTCTATAGGTTTTGTAGCCTTATTTTTTAAGATAATAACTACCGGTAAGTAGATAAGACAATTCACACCTGGATATTGTATATCATACCTTGTGTAATGAGTATAAAAAATTGTTTTCATTATCAGACCGAATTTTTTAAATTTGATCAACTTTAGTAGTTCAAGGTGTACATGTAAATCTGATGAGCCTTTGGCTTAAAGAATAAAGAAAGAAAAGAAAGAAAAAGGTGTTAATTGATATTCATCTGTTATTAATGAATTAGGGAGTGTCAGACATATGAGTTATGTTTCGAGACAAGTACAGTCAAACTTGTCATAGCGGTCACATCTATCCAGTGATCACCTGTCCTATGTGGTCACTTTATTTCCTCCCAATGAAATTTCAATAGAAAGTAACTCTGTTAGGTGGTCACTTGTGTAACATGGTTAATAGTCATCAAATTTCATGTAGAATTGCCATTTTGAATCATATTTAATACATTTTTGTTGGAGTACTCAATACATTTTTTGTTGAAGTTATCAAATTTAGCTCAAACTTAATTTGACACTGATTAAAGTTTTAAAAAAATCTTGGGAAGACCGTTAATGTCCAATACACATCTTTCTTTACTACATGTATTCTATAATGTCACAGTAGTATTATAAAACAGTAGAACTAACATAAACAGAGAAAGAATTTTTTCTTGAAAAAGTTGAACCTCTATTCTAAGGTCACCTCTCTATAAAGGTCTCTTTTAATGGTCCCCTCTGGTGACTGCTTAATAAATTTAAGGAGTGTCTTGTCAGACATATGACTAATGTTATGTTTGTTTCAGGTCACCCGGCCGACTACAAGGACACAATGATTGAGGCCCTCCCCACACTCAAAGAGAGGCTAGTTAAGGGAGATCCCAACATTCTGTTCAGTGTTATCAATGACCTCTCCAAGGCAAGTTGCAGCTAGAAATCAAATATATCTCTCTCTGATTGAGTGAGAACCAAAAAATACTATATTATATTCACCTGCACATGACATTCTAGATGAATATAAAAAAATATGTGTATTGACAATAAAACATTATGCACTGGATGTACCTCATGGTAAATGTAAATATTTATACTCTGCTACCTACAAATTTTGTCTGGAAGGTAAACATTTGAATTATCAGTGTCCATATGAATGAGGCTCCACTATATGTGATCATGTTACCCCATGCTTCAGATTGTTTGGGGATATAATCCCAGTGTCATGCATTTGTCTGTGTGTCTGTTGATGTTAGGCTTAATTTAGTATTTTGACCACTTCCTGCCTTATCTCATGTATCCAAGGTTAACATGTAGATATAAAGCTTGTTTAAATGCTTTCTCTGAGAGTTCTCTTACTATGTTTCTTCAGGTGATTGCTAAGAAGATGCCCTCTGCCCAACTGCAGAATTTCCTGGAGGTCTTACAGGAGGGGCTACTTGACCCCCAGTCTCACAGTTCATCAGGGGCGTGTGTGGTTCTGAATGGCCTGCTGAAGACTCGCGGGGCAGAGATACTTAGTCAGGTAGGGGTGTAGATATGAGGGAAAAAACTGAAACTTTTTGAAGGCTTAAATTGAAAATTTTACTACAATATTTGCTTCAATCATCAAAGCAAGTATTTGGAAATACAATATAAGTTGGTTTATATTTTGGAATTTGTAACAAAGCTGTGAATAAAAAAAATCCAAATAAATTTCACAACTGGTTAACAAAACAAATTAATTAACCCTATATTTTAAAATTCAGATTTCTGGAAAAATGGTAAAAATAACAAAATATTACATAGGCTTCAGGGATATTTGATAATCAAAATCTGCGTTTGAAACTAAACGTGTTTGTGCTTTAAAATTACAGTTGTGAAAAAAGTCAAAATTATACTTACATTGAATCCTGAACAAAATTATTCTTTTAGTTTCCAGGGATGTTTAAAATTTTACACACACAAAAATAAGTTAATAAATGTGGTGACTGTATATTTGAATGCACATGCACGTGTGTTTTTTGTATCATGAAATATCTGAAATCTATATTTTGTCACCTTTGTATTGGTATGGTTGCTTTTATAATTGCATCTCTACATGTAAATTCTCAGTTTCTGGTTTTATATTAAATGACATATTTAAGGGTAAATCATATATTCTGTACAGAATGGCTGGGACATTTGGGTTCAGTGATCAGACTTGGCATTTTCTGATCGTTTTCAATATTTTGCATGGACTAGACATGATGGTTTTACAGAATTGTAAACAGGCATAAAACATATGTCAGACTCCTGACTTCCAATGTTTGTAATCTCTCTTTTCCCCATGTTAATTTCTCTTGGTTATGAATGCTTGGTTATATTTCTACCTTTGTGTATTCTTTAAAAGAAGGGGTTTTTGTTGTTGTAAAAGTGGATTAAAGTCTGTGATAGAAATTATTTAGCATTATATATATTCACCATTCCCTGTTATAACAAGAGAATGTTTAATAAAGAAATTATTTAGCCAGTGTTATATAATATGAAATATGCTGCTCGTCTTTTACTGCAGGTGGATAACATAGTTACCTCCCTTCACAGTAAACTCGCGAGTATAGACTTCACACAGACTCGGACTGGGACATTGCGCTCGATTCGGACACTCGCTACTCACCACCTGAGCTCAGTCCTTAAAACATTGCTCAATTATCAGCTGCCATATGACAGGTTTGTACAAAATCTCATAGACTCACTTTTAGACTCGTATCCTAAAATACTGGTCCGCTAGCCCATGTCTGGTAATATTGACAGAACAACGTTTGAATCCAATGAAATTTTGTGATCTGAAGCATGTATCAGTCAGAGCATCATCTGAATCAGGTGCATTTCTTCAGGAAACTGATAAAATGCTAGCTGTCATAAACCTTTAGTTAAGAGTCGTCTCTTCACTGCACACTAAAGAGTTCCAATTCTTTGGTATTTTTCTGCAGTTAGAGTGATCTACCCTTAGATTTAAATTCTAAAAAAAAAAAAAAAAAAAATGAAATTAACAGTATATTACTGAATTTATATTCAATTCAAGTATTCTTAGCATTTTTAAAGGTCAAGATAAAATAATTGAACATGTTATTAGCTTGTATATCCTCCATGGAAGTAAACAACAGTAATTTCTATTCACTGATACTGTGTTGTGTTTGAACATTTTTCCTGGGGGTAAATGCCACGCACCATATACTGATAATTAAATAGATAAACTTGATATTAACATCTTTATACAATATATTTTTCTCAGTGACATTTTGGGCCCTTAACAGTCACCTAGACTAACATATTGGCAATCAAACACTCCATGCCACCTTTTATTTGCGAGAACTTTATTTCATTTTTGCATAATTGCATGAGATGCTCTCTTCCAAAAAATTATTCTGGCATGTATTTTTAATGGTATAGATTATGCAAAATAAAAACCTGAACTTGTAAAAATAAATTTCATTGCTTCTAAATACATGTGTTCTGAATACCTATCTTGCCAAAAGATATAGTGCATCAAAATATGTTGATCTGCAGTATTCTAAGAGTCATCAACCCTTATCAGTTATGTATCAAGACCATGATAGATATGATTTATTAAGTTCTTTACGGTAATAATGATTTTGTTTTGAACTTTCATCCCACACAGAGTGACAGGAGCAATTACCCCCTTGAAGGTTTTTACATTGTTTTGGTCTCTGAATTATCTTTTGTCTTCGTTTGGTGCCAGACTTTTAAAAGATAAAAATTAGAGCTTTGTTCTAAGAACTATTTTAGGAAAACATGCATGTTTATTTGATATTTGGCATTAAATCAGTATATGATGACAAAAATAATTAATGATTTTGTCCTCAGCTTTCATAATTTTTTTAGCTCACCTGAGCTAAAAGCTCAAGTCAGCCTTTCTGATAACC
The DNA here is from genome assembly GCA_003671525.1 of Saccostrea glomerata. Taxonomy (NCBI): domain Eukaryota; kingdom Metazoa; phylum Mollusca; class Bivalvia; order Ostreida; family Ostreidae; genus Saccostrea; species Saccostrea glomerata. The sequence continues at coordinate 2,237,477 of PRKT01000032.1, forward strand.
AAATGTCCGTTGTCCAGCTGTTTGTCTGTCTGTTCGTCTGTAAACTTTTGAAGTTTTCACATTTTCAACTTCTTCTCAAGAACCATCAGGCCAATTTTAACCAAACTTGTACAAAGCAGCCTTGGCTGACATGGAATTTAAATTATTAAAATGAAGGGCCAAGTCCCCTTCCAAGGGGAGATAATCAAGAAAAGACAAAAATAGTGTGGGAGGTCATAAAAATCTTTTTCTCAGGAACCACTGGCCCAGAAAAACTGAAATTTATGTGGAAGCATCATCGTGTAGTGAAGACTCTAAATTGTTAAAGTTATGACCCCACATGGGTAGAGCGAGGCCACAAATGGGAATACAAATTTAATGGGGAAATCTTAATAAATCTTCTCAAGAACCACTGGGCCAGGAAAGTTGGTTTGTTTGTTGACAGGTTTGTTTGTTGTTATACGTCCCTTTCGAAAATTTATTTACTCACATGCCAAGACACCACGAAACACTCTTAATTAGTCATGGTAAATTTTATCATTGAATTGTTTCAAGGATGAAGAATTCTAATAAGCTAAAGGTATAAGAATGAGACGTCGTCATTGTTTTATGAAGAACTATAATTCTCTGTAATCACATTTGGGCACCATTTTCTTTCCATCAAATGCTTGAAAATCACAATAGAACAATGTCAACCGGTCTGATAAAAACTGATTTTGATGAAATTGTATTTTATAAAACTTTGTTAACAATAAAAAAATAATCTTATTTAAAAAATCTTTTCAGTGGGCGCGATTTAATTGGGTCAGTCGTGTTATGGGAAACAAAGGTATTTTTTATTTTGGCCTAGGAAATTTCTTTAAAAATCTTCTCAAGAACCACTGGGCCAGAAATGCTGAAAGTTATTTGGAAGCATCCTTGGGTAGTGTAGATTATAAATTATTCAATTTATGACCCCTTGGATAGGGTTTGGCCACAATTGGGAATCCAAGTTTTACATTTAATTATAAAGGAGAAATGTTTTTCTCAAGAACCACTGGGCCAGGAAATGTGAAACTTATTTGGAAGCATTCTAGGATGGTGCACATTCTAAATTGTTCAAATCATAGGTACATATTACATGGGGAGAATCTGGTGAAGAACAGCATGGCCAAAGTTACTCTGGTTAGTGTTGTGGTCCATGGGCCTCTTGATTTACCTCGCATGGTCTTAGATTTTGCACTAGGAGAGACTCGACATACCTTTTCCTTGTGCATTGTTATGATTCTTGACCTTGAAGTTTGATTACTTATTCAAAATTGTTAGCTTTGACCCTTACTTTTATACCAGAAGGGAAATGGATTTCATATATTTTACATATTTAAATCTTTGTTCTAAATGTTGCAGAAGAACATATTGCTCAAAACATTTTTTAGTACCAGGTATAATCATGATGGACAGTAAAGACAGGACATACAAGATGGTTACAATATGCCATAAGTCATTGCCCTCTAACAAATAAGGCCCCCAAAGCAGGAGACCACAATTCTTCTTATTTGTCTCTTCCAATAATTTTAACTTGTTTCAGCAGTCTTTGAAGATAAGATTTTCTATCAGAGTTCCCAGTGTTACTGAGTATATGCTTTCCAGGACTCCATGTGGAGCTGGCTATGTGTTGACTTGTACTGTTTATATCTATAGTGACATGGTAGAGATTTGGCAGACCCTCTCCCAGGACCCCCTGCTTACCACAGCCATGATTGACCACATGCTGGAAAAGCTTCATAAAAGTCTGCCATACGAAGAGAGACAGAATGAAGAGGAAGTAACAAGGACAGCTACCAGTTTACCTATGGCAGTAAGTATGTTAGACCACCAGTTTACCTATGGCAGTAAGTATGTTAGACCACCAGTTTACCTATGGCAGTGAGTATGTTAGACCACCAGTTTACCTATGGCAGTGAGTATGTTAGACCACCAGTTTACCTATGGCAGTAAGTATGTTAGACCACCAGTTTACCTATTGCAGTGAGTATGTTAGACCACCAGTTTATCTATGTTGGATTCTGTGGTTATGTATAATTTTTGAATAAACATTGAAGTACAGTGTATAAAAATGCTTTTTTGCTAGAGATTGTAAATCATATTTAATTTTTGGGTATATTTAAAGTGAAATTTAAGCTGGAAAATATAAAATTAAGATTACAGGTGAAGACAATATTCATGTACCCGGTAGGTGAAATGCTAAACATGCTAAATGGCATCTGAAATGAATAAGTAAGAAAATGTTCACAGAAATAGACTGGGCCAGGGTGTTTCTGTTAGAATAGTTGAAAACAGATTTTATTCAATAAAGAAGTCATTTTGTACTGTAGTACTATTGATCTTTTTAGGTGACTTGTGCTCTGAAGATAATATTTGACTGTGAAGAAACAGAGGAGCAGGTGTTGAAGGCGTATCACACTCTGATGGGAGCACTGATGCTGAGGATTGGTTCATCTGTAGGGGTCAAACCAGTCAAGCAGAAAGAGGTGAGCATGAAAACTAAACATGCAGAATAAGTTTTATTTGTAAGAGAAACAAAGGATTTGTAGTGTGCATTGGAAGTGGAAAAAATACACACTTTTGACCTCAGTAGCTTGAACATGAGAATATGTCATATTATACAATGATTAGACTACAAAATAAACTGGGCATGCATCTCTTTTTATTATACTTTCATGTTAAATACTACAATCTGATTGGTTTAGACGCAGTTAACAATCCGTTCTATTACCCTCAGCCGTAGCAACACACGTGGCAACGGGTAACACAACGGTAATGCCACATGCGTGGAAATTATGCGTGTACGGTTCACCGTAGAATTCTCAAGACCTCTGTTGCGCGTTTGAAAGATCGGGAATAAACTTGACGTCGATAAAAGCTCGTCTCCGATGTAGCTTTCTTGAAAACAACAAACGACAGACGAAAAATGCTTGTGAGTGCAGAAATAACGAACCTTTAGATGATAAAAGAGTCTTAGAGCATCAAATTAACAATAAAGAGGTCAGTTAAATCTTTTTCGAAGTAGCGGGGAGTTTGAATGCTTTCTAAACGTGAACTTAAAGACGATCGACGATTTTGTTTTTGCTGACATCCTAAATCAAGAAGACATTCAGTATAATAAAATAAATGGTGCCTGTTTTAGAGGGTAACAGTTGAAATTGGCACCCCAAGGAAAACCATTGTCAACCTCCGCTGACGCGGAGGTTGACAATGGTTTTCCTTGGGGTGCCAATTTCAACTGTTACCCTCCAAAACAGGCACCATTTATATAATGGTATATAATAGAGAGTGAGAATAAGAAGAATTTTATAGCATACAACTTTCATTTTGGTTTTCAAAAAAGACATATAAAGTTCTAGAGAGATTTTGACACCCCCCCCCATTCATCAGAATCACAAGCCAAGGTTCATGGAGCAGATCTCTTTAAAAGCAACTGTTCAAACAAACATGGAGCAAGCAGAGAGTTGACAACTTTTTTTTTTAAATAAATACATGTAAAATGATGCTAGATTTTTTTTTGCAAAATTCTAGAGTCTATTTGGCCTTCACTGTAAACTATGCCATGGGTCCAGAACTGTAGCAGTGAAATCGAATTGCTATATAAATATTCATGTGTAGGATTCAAAATTGAAAGGGAATTAACGTGATCAGTACAGTGAAGTTATGACATCAAATTTTTCTAGCTTATGGCCTACACACACACTTACAGCCAAAATAAAAGAGGCAGATGTTGAAAAATAGGTTACACTTTGTTTTGCTTCTTTCTTATTATGGCTTACGAAGCCATATAGCTCCCGGTGTATCTTTACGGCAAAGAGTTCACCATGTATTCTAGTAAACATGAGCAAGATAAAAAAAAGTCCTCGTCTTTTCTTTAATTCTATTCTACCTTTGTTGTGAAAATTACTCACCAAATTCGTAATCAAAAACCTTGTTATTTTCATTTAATTTTCGCTACTGAAGACAAAATAAACCAAATTAAAAAAAACAAACTAAATTGAATAAACTCTTGTGAGGACGCGGAAGAATATCTTCTGACCGTATGTGCCATCAGCGCCACCGTGTAGGTAAGTCGATCTAAATGAAAGAAAGAGATAGTTCGTATGAGTACAGATTAAATGTATTTTACCTCACAAACTGGTTAAACAGCTGCTAAAAGCAGTGATTTCCGAAGGCCGTTTTTGCATGGCGGTAACGCGATCACGATCTCCCGCCAACTCAATGTAGTGAACTCAGTGCGAAATGCAGCAGAACGGGGTATGATGCAATAGCCTAGCTGTCAATTTTTGTTCATTGCAATTTAATTACTGGTATATTACTTAGTATCAAGCTTGTTTGATGAAAATATTAATTAATAACCATAAATATGTAATTGATGGCTGTCAGATAGTACGAACGTAAAAGCAATACACTTGTTAAGGGTAACATGAATCACTGGAATGCCCCGTAATCACCGAAATGCCCCTAAAAATCACCGAAATGCCCAACAAAATCACCGAAATACCCTTACATATGTTTTTACATGATGTTTTTCATAAAAATTAATGCCTAATTATTTCAGTAAAGCATAACTGACGGTAAAATTAATTATTTTCATGTTTTGTGCTTAAAGCGTATCATACTTCAAAGGGCGATAACTCGTTTTTGGTGATGAACTTCTAAGAAGTGAAGTCTACGATGTTTTTAGATATCAAGAATATACGTAAATAATATTACAAACAGAATTTTCATTGATATGGAAAATATGACTTATGTTTAGAATATATTTAAAAATAAAAATTAAAATAAAAAAAGACTATTTTGGCACGTGCCTTTAATCAGTGATAGTTATCTTTCTTAGATATAATAACATGCACAATCTTCTGTCCAAATAAGAATACTTACGCTAAAATTATGAAATTTTTATTTGGTATCTCAGCTCTAGAACAGTTAAAATTATCAATATTTATAATTTTT
>PRKT01000032.1:2243741-2266172 GCA_003671525.1 Saccostrea glomerata
ATACGGTTAAATAATTACAAAATAAACACGAATACAACAAGACTATAAAGATTGAATTTCTTAATCTTAGCTTTACTTTTACGATCTTCAATCCAATTTTATCCGAACAACCGACGATATTGACCAGTAATGCCAGTATTACTGTATTTATCCATTTCCTCCATTTGTTTACCGCGCCCTATCGTAAGTCGATCGTACTTGTAACATTACTATTAGAGTCATGGTTGTAGTTAAAGATGCAATCACTATACAACAGAACAACGCTCTGACAATGTCAATTAATTAAGATAATTTATGAAACCCTTCATATGTCTTCGATTGACTGAAAAGATTGATATAGAGTATGGACATTTCTGACGATGTCTGGTCAATTCGAACTCTGACTCATTCGGACCAGGACACAAGGCTATAAGGCCCTATACTGTATTTTTGTTAAGACTATTTTTTGAAATTTTATCATTATGTTACCGGAGTCACTCACTTGACCTATCTGCAGATCTTTTGAAATTGTTTTTCTTGTTCGACGCCATTGAAGCCTTTCAGGCTTTTGATTCGTTCAAATTATGATCCCTTTGGGGTTAAAATTCAAGCCCCCATCCCCTCCCCAACTTAAGTTAAATTTCAGGTCTGATCTGATATGTGTTTTTTCCTAGCTGATGTGCTCAGGTGAGCGCTGTGGCCCCTGGGCCTCTTGTTTTTATTGTCGCTACACGTGTAGTGACAATAAAAAAAACAAAGGAGGGGATCGACGAACTGATTTTAATCAGATTGTATAAAATAAACTCAACTGCCAAGAAACACCTCAGGTCGTCAATTCAGCGACCCCCAACCCTTGCATTAAGAAATTTCTGGGCAAAACTTTAAGTAATATTCTAGCTAGTATACTACATTTTACATCAAAAATAAACTCAACTGCCAAGAAACACCTCAGGTCGTCAATTCAGCGACCCCCAACCCTTGCATTAAGATATTTCTGGGCAAAACACTAAGTAATATTCTAGCTAGTATACTACATTTTACATCCATGTCAAACACGTAAGCCATAATGGCCCTTCAGGCCTTTGATTTTTACAAGGGTGTAGAATGAACAAATAATTTATTTTATGAACAAATAATTTATTGTAGATGGAAAAAGAGGACAAATCTAAAGGGAAAAAACCAGTACCTGTAACCAGTAAAAATCCTGAACCAAGCAAGTAAGTCATTATTAATAGAAAAAAAATGAACAAGGACATATAAAAGTGTTCAAGTTCGGTATACTGTAAAATCACATATTCATGGGAACAGATTTTCGTGGTTTGAGTAAAAACTCTTGGTTTGTGGGGATTTGAATTCTTGAATGAAGAATTGTTGAGTAGTTATGTATGTAGCATTTTACATTTCATGGTGGACATGAATTCGTGGGTCTTTTCATACCTCAAAATCAATGAAAATTAAACCCCCACAAGAATTTGTTAATTCAAAGTATTTGTATCAAATTAAGACAAAGCCTTTCTTGACAGTATTACATTTTTTGTCTGAATTGGAAAACATCAGTGGATGTATAAAAAATTCTTTCAACTTGGATTTAAGCTGTCCCAGACATTTTTACTTTATACCAGTATATACTGCAAAATCATAACGTAATGCCTATACTTGCTGTGTTTTGACATACTGGATAATAGAGAATGATATTTTTCAGGACAGCGGTAGAAACCTTCAGATCTTTCCTGGTGAGAACGAAGAGTACTGATGTCATTGACATTCTGACAGAAGAGGAATGCTGGGAAAAGTTTGAGGAGGAGGAAAATTATCCCGAGGCCTTTACAATACTCACAAGGTAATAACATTGACCTTTTTGGCCAAGTTTTGAAATGCTTGAGCTTAGGTCATTCAGGCAGTTCAGGGTAATTGGTAAATAAATTATTAAAATCTTATCAAGGTCATTAATTTTGTCACGGAAACTATACATGTACGTAATATAACTTACTAAAACTATGCATTACTATCTCAATTTTATAATTTTACATGTTTGATAGTCACTTTGAAAAATAGGGCAAAAATTCAAACCTGTAATGTTTTATAATGTATTTCATGAATATTACCATAACTCTTGATGAGAATCACAGTAAGTAGAGGTACTGTCCCCTCAGAGATTTGTGGTTTTTACAGGGCCTTGGTTTCCAGCAGTGTGGCAGCCCCACACGTGTCTAAGATTGTGGCTTCCCTGACCTCCGCATTGTCCAGTCTGTATGATCCACAGAGAGTTGTGGTGGCGGCATTTTTTGCTGAGGTAAGCTAACTTTGTATAAATATCATAACACATAATTATCAAGAATATTGTGTTCAATTAATTTCATAAGAATATTCTTAGAGGAGGTAAATTTTTCTCTTCTGTGAGCAATGTGTGAGTCATATTGATAAGGGCACTTGGAGATCAGATATCTTTACCAATCTAACCTTTCTGATCATGATGTAGCTATTTTCCTAACTTATTTTGATTTCATGTCTACAACTTTTTTTGGGAGTTTTTCCTTACCACTTGAGCTGGCAGATCTAAGACAGATCTTAAATGGAATTTGAAAAAAAAAAATCAACCATTTCACCATATTCACCTGATCCCTTACAAAGTCTAGACTGCATGAGGTTATTTTTATGCATGGAGGTGGTTTACTGGCAAATAAATGGAGGACATGCAGATAAATGGAATAAAAACTTTTCTTTTTGTGCATTTGAGTACGTGATTATTTGATTTCTTATTGTAACATTGAAAGTTGGTACATTTTTCTTCAACACCTTTTCCATATTGTATAACATGTCATTATTGTGATTCAATGACCTTGTCAGCAAATGCAATTTACTATTGAGTCGAATGCTGATATTTTTCATACCCATTGTAAGACCATTATTTACACACTGAATTATCTATAGATTTCTGTTTACTGGATCCTGACATTGAGTATAAGACTTGTGTGGCCGGTCAGCAGGGAATGCTCACTCCTCCTTAGCACCTGATACCACTTCTGATGGTTTGAGGTCTTGGGTGTCCTGCTTTCGATTTGTATTGTTTCTTTCGACTTTTGAGCTAGATCATTGTTTCTTATCTCCATGTTCTCTCTTAGTGATGCAAATGGACTCATTGTTCTCATAGATACAATGTAGATAAACTGTCTAGTAGATTTTACTTGAAAAAAATATTAATTATGCTTCTCTTAATTTGTAGTTAATTAATCAGAAGTGTATGGATAATGCAGACCTAGTAGAGCTGGTAATGAATAGTTTGTTGGGAAGATTGGTGGATTCTTCACACAAAGTCCGTATGCTGTGTATCAGGGGACTGGGAAACATAGCTAGCGTCAGCTCAGAACTGGTAAGTAAACATAGCTAGCGTCGGCTCAGAACTGGTAAGTAAACATAGCTAGTGTCAGCTCAGAACTGGTAAGTAAACATAGCTAGTGTCAGCTCAAAATTGGTAAATAATCATAGCTAGTGTCATCTCAAAATTGGTAAATAATCATAGCTAGGGTCAACTCGGAACTGGTAAGTAAATATAGGTATAGTGTCAGGCTAGAAATGGTTTATAGTAAATATTTTTTGGGGGATATATGGTATTATGTTTTTATAATGCATAAGAATTATTATTTGGAATAGTTTATTAGAATTAAATATATTTTATCTAGGTCAAAAAATACTCTACGACTGTGTTGTCTGCCATGATGGCGGGAATGGATGATAAGGAAGATCCAGATGATGACATCACCACGGAAGCCATGAGTGGGTTGTCACGGATACTGTGTGAAATTGAGGAAAGCCATATCCGTGCTATTCTTATCAACGTCTCTCTTAAAATTCGCCCATGTTTTGAAAAGGTACATGTATATATTAAAATAGCAACTAGTATCAACCTATGTTAATCATGTACTAAAATAAATTTATATTTTCAACAGTTCTAAAATACATGTACCAGTAAAGTTTCTATTTTCAACTTTTAAGACATTAACATTTCTTATAATGTTATTTATAGTCTATATACTTAATCTCTTCTTCATGCTCTGTAGGAAAAGCCAGCTGTGAGAGCTCAAGCTATTATTTTATTTGGAAATCTTTCCCGCTTTGGAGATGGTCCCTCCAAAGCTCCATTCCTAGAACAAATCCATAGCAACCTAGTCAGTCTTCTTCTCCATCTGAATGATCCCGAGATAGAGGTCAAGAAGGTCAGATCATTGGTCAAATCAGACAGAAGTGGTGCATACCTTTGATATTCTTTACAGTGCTTTTATTGATGTTCTTCTTTTGTAGGCTTGTAAATTCTCACTGAGGTTATTAGGCCCCCTGATGGGGTCAGAAGCCATTAACAGCAAATTCCAGCGCCACCTTCTGGAGGATGCTAACCTTATCTATGGAGAATTCCTAAATGACCTTGCTAAACTCATGGTATACTTGAAAACCTTTTGCACTGATTTTCTATAAAACATTTCTTTTCATAATTTCATCTTATGTCCTGTTTTTAACCAGATTGTATTTTTTATATAATTTTAAAAAAAAAATTTCTTGTATAAAAATACCACATGCTTTGACATTATTTTAGGCTGATATTTAAAAAAAATTCTTAATTTGTGAAAAATAATCAGAGTATATTAATTAATTACAGAATTTTTTTTATGTAGATTACGTGTTATTTAGAGTGTTTAGATTATATGTAATTTACAGTGTACATAATTATCACCAAAAAAAAAATTATGTACAGTGAAAAGGACAGATCAAATGATTTTTCTCTACCATAAATACTATCATTTTCATCCAGAATTTATTGAAAAATGTGACATGATTTCCATAAAAATTACCAAAGGGCTCAGACATTGAGGAGTTAATATACCTGGTAGTTACAATGAATGGAATTGTTTATAACCAAAATATGTTACTTGTTAAAAATTTTACGAACAAAATATGCAACTTGGTAAAAAAAATTCACTACAACCAAATGATCATATTTTTTTTTTTAAACTGAATATTCTAAACAGATATAAAGGATTCTTAAATATTAAACTGTCAGTTTAAATATACTCAACAAAAAAAGTTAAGGGTTATGTATAATATACTGTAATTAAGTAAAAGAAATTTCAATTCTGAAATTTATCATAAACTGATGTGATCAATCAAAATTCTGTGTGGATTTTAATTATGGAAGGTAACGAGTGTGGAGACGGAAGAATGAAAGTTTTAGTGACTGTTGCGTGGCTCAACATAATCGCTTTGGTGGAGGTTCTGTTATGGTGTGGGGAGGCGTTTCTATTCAGAGGTCCACGGGGTTGTACATCATCAGAAATGGAGCACTGACCGGTATCAGATACAGGGATGATATTCTTCAGCCAATTGCAAGAACATTTGCCGATGCAATAGGGACAGAATTTGTTTTAATGGATGATAACACTAGACCAAACAGAGCAAACATAGTGAACCAGTACCTTGAGACAGAGACTATCTATAGAATGTGGTGGCCCTCGAAGTCACCAGACCGCAATCCTATTGAACATGTCTGGGATGTTCTTCAAAGGCAAATTCAGCAGCGGTATCCTGCTCCATGCAGTACCAATGGACTTGAAGTTGTTCTTTTAGAGAAATTGGATTGGATACCACAAAGAACCATCCGTTCATTCATTCGAAGTTTCCAAAGGCGATGCAGGGCTGTTATTCAGGCAAGGGGAGGCCATACCAAGTTTTGAGAGTTGTTGGATGATTGTCAGTTTTGAATTAAACAAATCATGCAATTACTGTATATGGAAATTCACTTTGAATAGGAGGGTATCCATAACTGGTTATCTTGTTCTTCTGTCCAAGTGAACAATTACCATTATTTTTTATCAGATGTGTAGGAACTTTACAGAGGAAACTATGTAATTCATTTTGAATAAATATACTTTTTCGATGTAGAAATTATAAATGAAGGTTTTGATAACCCTTAACTTTTTTTGTTGAGTATATTATGACTTTCCATGGAAAATATGAACTGTGGTCATTTTATTGATTTTGTTTTGTTTTGTATTTTTTATTTGCAGATAGAAGAATTTCCCGACAAAATCAACTTTTATGTGATGGGCTGCGTTTCTTTCTTTAAAAGCCTCTGGCCAGAGATCAAGAGCAATGCTGCTCTCTTTGTGGGTAAGACTCGGAGTAAATCAATCAATGTACTGGTATGATAATAGTCGTTCTACATCCCTGGGAATTAAGAGCTACCGCTCCCACTTCTGTATGACCGTTTTCTTTTTATTATTCTCCAGTTTGTTATTCCCTCACAGTGAAGTGTGAGGGGATATAGAGTACTAATTTAAATGTACTCTGAGTGTGTGGGTGGGTAACCTAGTGCTTGTGTTTTAGAAATAATAAAATTTACATGTGGATCTATATGCTCTTTTGTGTGGGATATGATCTCATTTGTTGTGCACTTCCTTTACAATTTTTTATTTCTCTTAAGAAAAGGTTTATATTTTATTGATAATTTTCAGCACTTTGGTACACATGCAGTACTTTGATAATTCATTACCTAAATAGGTTGTCAATTTTGATCGAAAAGTTGTATGAAGCATGAAAACAAACTGGTAAAATAAAATAAGTGAAGACTGTTTAGTTTCTATTACCTTGGAGATTTTGAAAGTATAAACATCTTGATGGTTATTATTCAGTTTTACTCATTCAGTTAATACCTCTTCGGATGATACATGTACATGTATTACACTGATGTTACTATTAATAGGTTATCTACTGGGTAACTTGCCAGAGTCCAGACAGAACTCGATTTCAAAGGAGCATGTCTGTTCAGGTACACTTATATACACTTAACTTTCTTTGTGAATGTTCAGTCTGTACTCTTAACTTTCATAACACATGTTCATGTGCATTGTGCACCATTATCTTTCATAACTCTTATTCTAGTTTATGTACAAAGTGTATCATTAAATTTCAATCATAAAACTAGTTTTTGATCAGTGTGTACCATTAACTTTCATAACTATCAGCCTAGTGTATGTACAGTGTGGACCATTTACTTTCATAACATACTCTAGTTTAGAAATTTTAAAAGTTTCTGCTACCTTAAAAGTAAACTTTGTATAAATGATATTCCTTGATTTGATTTTACAGATATAAGGAATGACTTTGTTACTTTTGTTTCAGCTCTGATTATGTTACTGAAGGACCAGACACCAGCTGTGCGATGCAGAGCTGCAGAAGCCATGAGTCTTTTGTACAGCTATTAGACTTTCTGTTAATAACAGTGACTGTTATATTCCTGCTAGCTACCAGCTTAGAACATGTAGATAGAGTGTCAAATTCTCAGTGATCATATCACAGTGTCGACAAACCTTAAACACTAAAATGCTTTCTTTGAACTTTTTGAGATAACTATTTGAAAATTGTATGATTCCTTCATAGAAGAGTCAGTCTCGGTGAGAAAGCTTTATAAACCATTCCTTCACCGAGGATTATGCATAAACTGTGATAAAAGAAATCCAGCATTTAAAACAGAACCAGCTCCTTTTATAGGGATAGATGTGTGAAGGCTCTACTGGTGCGGTTTATTATTTTATTCATATATGAAAATTCAAAGAAATAAGTTGATTGCTATTAGTGATGTGTACATTGATGGTTTAAAACTTGTCATAACATTCCTATTGTGAACACTATTTTTGTGCACATACATGTAATTACATGCATTATTTTTACTTAGGGGAAATGTGTTGGGCTTTTTGTGCAATATACCATTGTTTCATTTAATATCTATCATTTATCCTTGTTATTTTTTGAATGAATGTTTACAGATGTTATGAATTCAAAGATTTATGTATTAATTTTATGTTACCAATTTTATTCAAGTTGTATCCGTTTTGGGGTTTTTTTTGAGAGGGGGGGGGGCATTGATAGCAAATAAAAACTTTTATGATTAAGTCTTCCTCATCCATGCAAATAGAGTTGTGAGATATCTGTACTGTCTGAAGCATGATTGTAATTTAAATCTAAATACTGTAAACCAACTTTTATTAGCGATTTGTCAGTTTGAATCTGCAGTGATTAATTTTTGCAACTGAGGAACCATTCTCTACTAAAACAAAGCAAAATAAATGCTTCACAGTGATTAATATCGGCGAGTTAAGTAGGTCGCAAAACTTGCGGATATTTCTTGCACATGAATAAAAGTTGGTTCATAGTACGTGCAGTTTGAAATGGATGGAAATGATTGTGTATTAAATTATTTTATAAATCACTATTCAGTAAATTGTGAATTTATTTATTTGTTTAAGCCAATAAGCCAATGACCTTATATATATGATTTAATGAATATTAATGCATAAATTTAAGTTTTAAAAAATGAACAAAAAATCCTTTATAATATTATAAATTGTGTACAGTGCCACTGCAGGGTCTTACAATGATATATATACATTGTACATTTATATCTGTTCCTTTAAAAAAATTATATCGCTGTTAATATTGTGTATGAATAGCGCTATTTAAAAAATGATAACATTGTGTGTAAATAACACAATTAAAAAGTGAGGGGCAATAACATTTGGTTTGTTATTATTATGTTAGCTGCAGAACTGCAGCATTATTGTTTTGTATTGTTACAGCAATCTTTGACCTTAAAACGACAGATCCCATAATGAAAAAAAATGTGAAATTTACTGCGCAAGATTTTCTGCACACTCTTGGTGAGAAACTCTCCAATTTCCAGCATTGGTGTAACTTACAAAAGTGTTTTCTTGTTTCATCAAATTGTTTTTCCATAGCTTGAAATATATTTGAAAGAATCATACAGTAATGTGTTTTTCTACTTTCCCCAGTCTCCATCCCTTTTGAGTGGTTTTTCTAAAGCTAGCAGACCTTTGGCTCTTTTCCTCAGATTGCTAGTAAATCGCCACGTCCAAAATGTGTTTGTACAAATCAAAATGAAGAACTTAAGAACAATACTGTGTACACTTCAAATGAAAGATGCAAAATAACTTTTAACAGTGACAACTGTTACTTTGGCAGTTTTGACAATTAATGTACTGTTGAGACTAAGAATTTTCTCATATGAAATTCAATTGATAAAAAAAATTAAAAACTGAAGAAATTTGGTTTCATTCCGTATACAAAAAAATGTAGATTTTTAGATCACATGAGTAACTCAGGTGACCTTTTGCTATGCGTTTTCATCCCACATCGTGCATCATGTGTTAACATTTGAACATTTTCAGCTTCTCTGAAACCACTGAACCAATTTCAATGAGCAAAAGTGCCTCTTCCAGAATTGTGAATTTTATGGCCCCAGGGTCAGGGGTTCAGGTGTTAGGGCGGAGATCTATTAATTATATGGGGAAAATGCATTTATTCTTTGAAAATCTTCTTCTCTGCTCCTGGTAATTAAACTAACTAAGCACATACTTATGATGAGCATGAGTGCCTCTTCCAAAATTGTGAATTTTATGGCCCCAGGGTCAGGGGTTCAGGTGTTAGGGCGGGGATCTATTGATTATATGGGGAAAATGCATTTATTTTTTGAAAATCTTCTTCTCTGCTTGTGGGTATTAAATAAACTAACAAAGCACATAGTTATGATGAGCAAGAGTGCCTCTTCCAAATTGTGAATTTCATGGCCCCAGGGTCATGGGTTGTGGTGTTAGGGCAGGGCTCTATTGATTATATAGTGAAAATGCATTTTCTTTGATAATCTTCTTCTCTGTACTAAATAAGTACATAGTTATGATGAGCAAGAGTGCCTCTTCCAAAATTGTGAATTTTATGGCCCCAGGGTCAGGGATTCTGGTGTTAGGGTGGGTCTCTATTGATTATATAGTGAAAGAACATTTATTCTTTGAAAATCCTTTCCTTTGCTCCTGGGTTTTATGCCAATGATCCAAGTATATATATTTATGATGAAGAAAGGTGCATCTAACAAAATGGTTATCTTTTATGCCCCCTGGGTCAGGGCTGGGGGTGGGGGGTTACATAGTATGAAAATAAATCAATGCTTTGAAATCTGCTCTTTGATATTAATCAACCATTTTATGATTAAAATTTGCAAAATTTTGAAATACTAGTATGTGACCCCAGGGTCAGTGGTTCCTTTGGGGTGAGGTGCACAACTGGTTATAAAGTGGAAGTGCATTTTCTCTTTGTTACTCTGATCTACCTCTGGCTATTAAGTAAATAGAGTAAGCATGCTTAGTTTATAATTATAATAAGCAATTGTGCCTCTTTCAAAATTGTGAATTGTGAATTTCGTGGCCTTTGGTTTAAAACAAGAACCAAATTTAATTGTTTGAAAGTTGTTACACAATACTCAGGTGACCTGTAAGACCCGTGGGCCTCTTGTTTTAATATGTAATATAAAAATCCATTTACATAATCTTTTACCAAGTTTATTATTGAAAGAAAATTATTAGGTCAATAATCACTGTCTATCACATCGAAATGTCAAGAACGGTTAATATCCGAATAATACAAAAAAAACTATAGAGAATACTAATTGTATATTGTAATCTGACTATGGTATGGAGCGATACTAAACAGCCACATCATGACAATGGACTAACAAAATATAATTTTATATAAAAAAAAAATGACATGATCTACTTGTGGTGAGGCCTACCAGTATTAATTACTTCTCTATACCGTAATTAGGTTTAGGTAATTAACCCGATTCCTTTGTGAAGGAGAAACTTCAGGAGTACCATGCAAAAATTCATAATGTATATTAATCCCTTGATTTTACCAAAATCAAAATCAACAACATAAAACTTACGACTTTTCAACAACATAAAGCTTAAACGTCTTTTCAACTTTATGTCAATCTTAATTTTCATTTACACTCAGTAACCTGCCCAAGGGTATATAGGAAAAAACCTTCTCTGACAAGAACAGCGATGGCATTCTCAGTCATTTTGATATCGAGGCATCCTCAGATATTGTAGATTAAAATTTGTTTAAATCATGGCCCTTTAGGGTTGTGTGGGGCCACAATTGAAAAAAAACCCAACATATTAAGGTCATACGCAACATAGTTGGATCTTTATTGGGCTCTTCCCTGGAGTTGAAGAGTTCCACTAAACGAAGGACCTGTGTGCAATATATATCTATATATGGATTTCTACACTTCTAAAACAAATTTTGATGAAAAAGTACATGTAAATCTGATGAGCCTTTGGCTTAAAGAATAAAGAAAGAAAAGAAAGAAAAAGGTGTTAATTGATATTCATCTGTTATTAATGAATTAGGGAGTGTCAGACATATGAGTTATGTTTCGAGACAAGTACAGTCAAACTTGTCATAGCGGTCACATCTATCCAGTGATCACCTGTCCTATGTGGTCACTTTATTTCCTCCCAATGAAATTTCAATAGAAAGTAACTCTGTTAGGTGGTCACTTGTGTAACATGGTTAATAGTCATCAAATTTCATGTAGAATCGCCATTTTGAATCATATTTAATACATTTTTGTTGGAGTACTCAATACATTTTTTGTTGAAGTCATCAAATTTAGCTCAAACTTAATTTGACACTGATTAAAGTTTTAAAAAAATCTTGGGAAGACCGTTAATGTCCAATACACATCTTTCTTTACTACATGTATTCTATAATGTCACAGTAGTATTATAAAACAGTAGAACTAACATAAACAGAGAAAGAATTTTTTCTTGAAAAAGTTGAACCTCTATTCTAAGGTCACCTCTCTATAAAGGTCTCTTTTAATGGTCCCCTCTGGTGACTGCTTAATAAATTTAAGGAGTGTCTTGTCAGACATATGACTAATGTTATGTTTGTTTCAGGTCACCCGGCCGACTACAAGGACACAATGATTGAGGCCCTCCCCACACTCAAAGAGAGGCTAGTTAAGGGAGATCCCAACATTCTGTTCAGTGTTATCAATGACCTCTCCAAGGCAAGTTGCAGCTAGAAATCAAATATATCTCTCTCTGATTGAGTGAGAACCAAAAAATACTATATTATATTCACCTGCACATGACATTCTAGATGAATATAAAAAAATATGTGTATTGACAATAAAACATTATGCACTGGATGTACCTCATGGTAAATGTAAATATTTATACTCTGCTACCTACAAATTTTGTCTGGAAGGTAAACATTTGAATTATCAGTGTCCATATGAATGAGGCTCCACTATATGTGATCATGTTACCCCATGCTTCAGATTGTTTGGGGATATAATCCCAGTGTCATGCATTTGTCTGTGTGTCTGTTGATGTTAGGCTTAATTTAGTATTTTGACCACTTCCTGCCTTATCTCATGTATCCAAGGTTAACATGTAGATATAAAGCTTGTTTAAATGCTTTCTCTGAGAGTTCTCTTACTATGTTTCTTCAGGTGATTGCTAAGAAGATGCCCTCTGCCCAACTGCAGAATTTCCTGGAGGTCTTACAGGAGGGGCTACTTGACCCCCAGTCTCACAGTTCATCAGGGGCGTGTGTGGTTCTGAATGGCCTGCTGAAGACTCGCGGGGCAGAGATACTTAGTCAGGTAGGGGTGTAGATATGAGGGAAAAAACTGAAACTTTTTGAAGGCTTAAATTGAAAATTTTACTACAATATTTGCTTCAATCATCAAAGCAAGTATTTGGAAATACAATATAAGTTGGTTTATATTTTGGAATTTGTAACAAAGCTGTGAATAAAAAAAATCCAAATAAATTTCACAACTGGTTAACAAAACAAATTAATTAACCCTATATTTTAAAATTCAGATTTCTGGAAAAATGGTAAAAATAACAAAATATTACATAGGCTTCAGGGATATTTGATAATCAAAATCTGCGTTTGAAACTAAACGTGTTTGTGCTTTAAAATTACAGTTGTGAAAAAAGTCAAAATTATACTTACATTGAATCCTGAACAAAATTATTCTTTTAGTTTCCAGGGATGTTTAAAATTTTACACACACAAAAATAAGTTAATAAATGTGGTGACTGTATATTTGAATGCACATGCACGTGTGTTTTTTGTATCATGAAATATCTGAAATCTATATTTTGTCACCTTTGTATTGGTATGGTTGCTTTTATAATTGCATCTCTACATGTAAATTCTCAGTTTCTGGTTTTATATTAAATGACATATTTAAGGGTAAATCATATATTCTGTACAGAATGGCTGGGACATTTGGGTTCAGTGATCAGACTTGGCATTTTCTGATCGTTTTCAATATTTTGCATGGACTAGACATGATGGTTTTACAGAATTGTAAACAGGCATAAAACATATGTCAGACTCCTGACTTCCAATGTTTGTAATCTCTCTTTTCCCCATGTTAATTTCTCTTGGTTATGAATGCTTGGTTATATTTCTACCTTTGTGTATTCTTTAAAAGAAGGGGTTTTTGTTGTTGTAAAAGTGGATTAAAGTCTGTGATAGAAATTATTTAGCATTATATATATTCACCATTCCCTGTTATAACAAGAGAATGTTTAATAAAGAAATTATTTAGCCAGTGTTATATAATATGAAATATGCTGCTCGTCTTTTACTGCAGGTGGATAACATAGTTACCTCCCTTCACAGTAAACTCGCGAGTATAGACTTCACACAGACTCGGACTGGGACATTGCGCTCGATTCGGACACTCGCTACTCACCACCTGAGCTCAGTCCTTAAAACATTGCTCAATTATCAGCTGCCATATGACAGGTTTGTACAAAATCTCATAGACTCACTTTTAGACTCGTATCCTAAAATACTGGTCCGCTAGCCCATGTCTGGTAATATTGACAGAACAACGTTTGAATCCAATGAAATTTTGTGATCTGAAGCATGTATCAGTCAGAGCATCATCTGAATCAGGTGCATTTCTTCAGGAAACTGATAAAATGCTAGCTGTCATAAACCTTTAGTTAAGAGTCCTCTCTTCACTGCACACTAAAGAGTTCCAATTCTTTGGTATTTTTCTGCAGTTAGAGTGATCTACCCTTAGATTTAAATTCTAAAAAAAAAAAAAAAAAAAATGAAATTAACAGTATATTACTGAATTTATATTCAATTCAAGTATTCTTAGCATTTTTAAAGGTCAAGATAAAATAATTGAACATGTTATTAGCTTGTATATCCTCCATGGAAGTAAACAACAGTAATTTCTATTCACTGATACTGTGTTGTGTTTGAACATTTTTCCTGGGGGTAAATGCCACGCACCATATACTGATAATTAAATAGATAAACTTGATATTAACATCTTTATACAATATATTTTTCTCAGTGACATTTTGGGCCCTTAACAGTCACCTAGACTAACATATTGGCAATCAAACACTCCATGCCACCTTTTATTTGCGAGAACTTTATTTCATTTTTGCATAATTGCATGAGATGCTCTCTTCCAAAAAATTATTCTGGCATGTATTTTTAATGGTATAGATTATGCAAAATAAAAACCTGAACTTGTAAAAAAAAATTTCATTGCTTCTAAATACATGTGTTCTGAATACCTATCTTGCCAAAAGATATAGTGCATCAAAATATGTTGATCTGCAGTATTCTAAGAGTCATCAACCCTTATCAGTTATGTATCAAGACCATGATAGATATGATTTATTAAGTTCTTTACGGTAATAATGATTTTGTTTTGAACTTTCATCCCACACAGAGTGACAGGAGCAATTACCCCCTTGAAGGTTTTTACATTGTTTTGGTCTCTGAATTATCTTTTGTCTTCGTTTGGTGCCAGACTTTTAAAAGATAAAAATTAGAGCTTTGTTCTAAGAACTATTTTAGGAAAACATGCATGTTTATTTGATATTTGGCATATAATCAGTATATGATGACAAAAATAATTAATGATTTTGTCCTCAGCTTTCATAATTTTTTTAGCTCACCTGAGCTAAAAGCTCAAGTCAGCCTTTCTGATAACCAAATGTCCGTTGTCCAGCTGTTTGTCTGTCTGTTCGTCTGTAAACTTTTGAAGTTTTCACATTTTCAACTTCTTCTCAAGAACCATCAGGCCAATTTTAACCAAACTTGTACAAAGCAGCCTTGGCTGACATGGAATTTAAATTATTAAAATGAAGGGCCAAGTCCCCTTCCAAGGGGAGATAATCAAGAAAAGACAAAAATAGTGTGGGAGGTCATAAAAATCTTTTTCTAACTTTTATATGAAAGCTAAAAAAAAAAGATCTTCTGCAGATAACAAGCACAAATTATCCAGATTTAAATATAACCAATATAAGTAACATTACTCTTCTGACTTTCAGCAAGCCTCTATAACTTGTATTTATCAACAGAGCTGCCAACCCTCACAGTTTTGAGCTTAGACTTACAGTCTGGGCAACAAAAATAAGCTTTAGGATTTATCTGTTTCTCCTAATGATCTCCACTTATCTCCATCAAATGTTTGAATTACTGGTGTCTTAATAGTGTTCCACATTCAGTTTTTACTGATTAAAATATGAAAATAATTCTGCTTGCTTGTATTGTATTGCTAATTTACAATCTATATTATTTCAAAGAAATTAAATGAATATGAACGACAGAAAGGGGTCTATGCAGCTTCTGAACTTCTTCATTAAGATTTTTCATTTTAGGAAGTTGGCAGCTCAATATGTTTCTGATATTTCTTATAATACACAAGGTTTAAGACCTTGCAAGTAGGTATTAACAATTGCTTACATTAAATGTTCATAACTTAAAATATAGAAAGATGTTTATAGTTCTTGGGTACTTGAAAGTAATGTATATCTTCACAGCCCCCCAGCTGCTTCAACATCGGCAGACACTGCCCACATTTTTATCTAGATTAACTTATGGGGTCCAGGGGGGATTTCCTCCTAAATAAGACCATCATTTTATAGTGTGAAGTTATGAACAGTTCCATAAAAAACATATTGTGAGAATCGTGATAAAAACAAATGTTTTGATAATTAATTGAGCTAACTTATTAAGAATGACAGGGTATACGTGTCTTTATAGGTCTTCAACCCCCCTGACTACAACAATCCACTGAGTATCAAAAACCACAACGAAGTGCTCAGGTGCTTTGCAATATTAGGTAGGAATTTTTTTTTGTGAGTTTGCTTTTGATAAATGAATTGTTAAATTGGATTTACATGAGCCATTATATAACTGTTGGCTCTGTTGATCACTTCTGTTGGATCTCAGTTGATAAGCTTACTATTATATTTAATACCTTGTGTTAGCCAATGGTTTTGAAGGTCACTCCCAGCTGATGATTTTACTAATTGGGTTTGTTTTTGACTGTTTATGGAAATATAAGAGGTGTTCATTCTCATATAAATTCTCATATAAATTGCAAGATGAAGCCAATCCTTTTAAGATCCTATTAGTCATATTGACACTTTTAATTATTTATTCAAGGAGAGTCCTGAAATTTGCTATCAATTTCTTTAATCAACTTACATTAGATGTGAACATGTTTGATGTTTTTACTTCCTGGTTTGTTTGTTTGTTTTTTTTTTTTTTAGCTCACCTTAGCTTTTCTGAATACCTTTTGTTTGTCGTCCGTCCGTCTGTTTGTCTGTTAACTTTTCTCATTTTCAGCTTTTTCTCAAGAACCACTAGGCTAATTTAATCAAAGTTGACATAAAGCATCTTCAGAGAAGGTTAATTTATATTTAAATATTAAAATGAAGGGCCAAGTTTTGTTTGAAGGGGAGATAATAAAGAACAGAAGAATAGGAGGGCTCATTGGGAAATATTCTTCTCAAGAACCACTGGGCCAGTAAAACTGAAACTTTGGAAGCTTTCTTTGATCATTTAGATTCTGTTTTGTTCAAATCATAACCCCGGCTGTAGGATGAGACTACAATAGTGAATTTGAAGTATTATATGAAATAAATAGGAAAAACCATAAAAAATCTTATCAAGAACCGTTGGACCAGAAAAACTGAAACTTGTGTGGAAGTATCCTGGGTAGTATTAATTCTAAACTGTTCAAGTCATGACTCTCTGGGGTAGTATAATTAGTATGGGACCACTAGAAATAGTACAATGGGGAAATCTGTTAAAGAAAAGCAGGACCAAAGTTACTCTGGTAAGTATTGTGGCCCATGGGCCTCTTTTTCTGATACAATACTACAATACTGTTCATGTAATTTTGTGAAATCATCCTTTCTACTGTCTTGGGATTTTATTCATTGCTCGTATATTGAGTTTAAGATATCTGATATTTCCAGATTGTATTCATTTTACTTTTTCTTCCTTTTATTTAAAATTTAAAAAGATTAAACTTTTTTATCAGAAAAGTTGTTTCTATATCTTTATGATCACATGATTTAATTAATATGTTCTTCTGAGTGATATTTAGAGATGAACTGAGTTGATTTTGTTTTTTAGCCAGGCCTTTTTCTGGGAAGCTGACTGGCATTCTTCTACAGAGATTGGAACAGGGGAACGAGAAAGTCCGTATTGGAATCCTGACAATCTTCAAACACCTGATCAATGCTGCTAGTATGTGGTTCTCATGATCAGTATGTCAGAGCTGGAGTAGCTGTAGTTTGATTCTATTATGTCACCTAGTATCAGCTAAGTGAATAATATCAACTAGAATATTGCTTAGAATATCAACAATTCTAATATTTTAACAAACCAGACTTCTGTAGGCAGTCCAGCTGATGGTTAATATAATGATAATTTACAAAAACTTCAAAATGTCAACATTGGTTATATTCACATGACATCAGCTTGTACTGTCATGTATTCATGCTGAGTTCAGTTGGATGAATGATCCCTTAAGTACAAACATTTTCAAGAAATTGCACATTTGGCCCATAATGAGCCAAAAATATTCAAAATAATATGTCATTTATTGAACCCGGGTTCAATATATCATGCGGTATCAAAATATTAAATGTCTATTGTATGCCCCTCCCTATTGGCTTCCAATTTTCTTCATTCATGTATCGTGGACACTTCTAGTCAGACATTTACATAATCTTTTACCAAGTTTATTATTGAAAGAAAAATATTAGGTCAATAATCACTGTCTATCACATTGAAATGTCAAGAACGGTTAATATCCGAATAATACAAAAAAAACTATAGAGAATACTAATTGTATATTGTAATCTGACTATGGTATGGAGCGATACTAAACAGCCACATCATGACAATGGACTAACAAAATATTAAAAAAAAAAAGAAAAAAATGACATGATCTACTTGTGGTGAGGCCTACCAGTATTAATTACTTCTCTATACCGTAATTAGGTTTAGGTAATTAACCCGATTCCTTTGTGAAGGAGAAACTTCAGGAGTACCATGCAAAAATTCATAATGTATATTAATCCCTTGATTTTACCAAAATCAAAATCAACAACATAAAACTTACGACTTTTCAACAACATAAAGCTTAAACGTCTTTTCAACTTTATATCAATCTAAATTTTCATTTACACTCAGTAACCTGCCCAAGGGTATATAGGAAAAAACCTTCTCTGACAAGAACAGCGATGGCATTCTCAGTCATATAGATATCGAGGCATCCTCAGGTATTGTAGATTAAAATTTGTTTAAATCATGGCCCTTTAGGGTTGTGTGGGGCCACAATTGAAAAAAAACCCCAACATATTAAGGTCATACGCAACATAGTTGGATCTTTATTGGGCTCTTCCCTGGAGTTGAAGAGTTCCACTAAACGAAGGACCTGTGTGCAATATATATCTATATATGGATTTCTACACTTCTAAAACAAATTTTGATGAAAAAAAATCTGGAATTTATGTTTTGTAATTTTTAGTACATTTTTCTTTGAATAATGCAAAAATTTTCACAATTTGATATCTTTTCAAGACTCCTATTAACGCATGCTGATTTTTTGTCTAAGAACATGTAATGGTATTATAAGTTTAAATTTAGAATATCTTGAAAAATTATCAGTAGGTAAGGTACCATGCGTATGTCCTTAATACATAAGTAGTATAACGGGCCTAGCCGGCTGGGTCAACTGAGTGCACTTTTTATGCAAATGAGGTCAAAAATGGCGGATTTTGATTTGCTGAGCCCCTGGGTGGGTCAACTGAGTGCAGTCCTAACCCTAACCCCTCTAACCCTAGCTCCCTAACCCTAATCCCCTTAACCCTAACTAATCCTAATCCCCTAGCCCCTTAACCCTAACCCTAATCCCCTTAACCCTAGCCCCCTAGCCCTAACTAACCCTAACCCTAACTAACCCTTACCCCCCCTAACCCTAACCCTAACCCTAATCCCCTTAATCCTAACCCTAACCCCCCTTATCCCCCTAACCCCTTAACCCTCTTTACCCTATTGGGGACTAAGGTGTATCAATACATAGATAACCCTAACCCTAACCCCCCTTATCCCCCTAACCCCTTAACCCTCTTAACCCTATTGGGGACTAAGGTGTATCAATACATAGCTCCCTAAAAATATAGTGTTTTACACTCTACGGTGCGACTTTTTTTTTTATGTACACATTTAAAAAATACTTGGCAGCGACTCAAAAGAATGTGATTATGACGTCACGCATTCATTCACAGTCTAGACAGCCTAGTCTAGCCAGCCTAACCGGTTCAAACTGGTTTTACTGAAAAAAAGACAAGAACACACACACAATACTAGAACAAGAACACAGATTTTTATTCAGAATGAAAAATACATCCAATTACATTTTCTTTTTCTTCTGTCCCTTATCAGTCATCAGGGGTAGTTTCCTCTTGGTTTCCCTCTCCTTTTTCTTGAGATTGTTTTCCTTCAGGCGATAGAGGGATGCGACAATGTACATACACTTTATAAATAGACCTATCGAAAAATTCCTATAAGCTTCTTTTCTTCCCTAATCCTCTTTTCTCCCAATTGATGAAAACAATCAACAAGTGAAATTTTCCAGGAACTCTTCTCCCCACGATAAGGTCCAGTCTTGATCTCCAATTGGTATTTTTGATAACCGTAATAACCATTTTTTCTCTCCTTTAGACAGTATTTTTCCTCTCTGGTGTCATAGTTGGTCTCATTCCAGGAACTCTTCTCCCCACGATAAGGTCTAGTCTTGATCTCCAATTGGTATTTTTGATAACCGTAATAACCATTTTTTCTCTCCTTTAGACAGTATTTTTCCTCTCTGGTGTCATAGTTGGTCTCATGATCTTCAGGATCCAATTCCACTCTTTTTACCAACCAAAATTTTTTGTACTTTAAATTCGGTGGCCATTTTAAATAATTTCTGTTGCGTTCATAAAAATTCTGGATGGCTTCTTCTTTAGTTTTCATCGATTCTCCAAAATGTTCTCCATTAATACACCAAGAATACACCGTTTCCTCTGTCATATTTTTTGTCTGCTCCATTTTTACCTGTGTTCACTTCCAAGTGCTCACACAGAATGATCCTTCATGTCCAGCCCTGGTTTATATATATAGCATGGGTTTATTTTAGGGCCGTGTGCAAAAAAAAAATTAGGGTCGTGTGCAAAAAATATACCTTTTACCTACCTTTTCTTATATACCTGTTGCATCATCTGTAAAGAACCGTGTGCAAAAAATTAGGGTCGTGTGCAAAAAAAAAAGGTTGTACTTACCTATGCATTGTGACGTCATCCACTGTATAAATACGGTTTTTCTCCGACTTTGGGTTCATTTTACCCTCAGAGCCATCAGCTGTTAGACATGGATTCTACTAGAGAAAAACAGTTACAGGCTCAACGATTATTGAGAAGGAAAAGAACCGAGAGAGAAATAGATTTACCACCTAAACCCATTTCTGAGTATTATCAGAGGAGACTAGCTGATGAAGCCCACTCTCCAAAATTTAAAGCGCATCAAAATAATATATCGTTCATTTCAATGAATATCCAGAAGAAGAAAACACAGGTTTCGTTCGGCGATTATTCAGAGAAATGTTACAAAATTTCAAATCTGAAATGCAGTGTAATCCTAACGATTACCTCCGCCTGAACATACGTCACCAATCTTTGGATTCAGAGATTTGGTACGAGTTTACGCAATGTAAAGATTTAAACGAAGACCTTATTTTAGATAAAATAGAAGCCGTGCAACAATCCAAAAAGGAGTTCAAACTGGGCGACGGCTCCCTGGAATTCCATCTGTTTCATATCGAGAATACCCAGGGGAGTGGTGGAAACAGAACCAAACATTTACAAGTGAATAAAGAAACTTTCAAGAACAATAAACAATCCATCGTTCGGATCGTCAATCCCTGGGAAAAATATTGTTTGGCTAGAGCCTTCGTCGTCACTCGATTACACAGTCAAAAACCCGAAATGTTGATATGTTTGACTTTTTTGAATTAAAAAAAAAATTGAATTGTTTTTATGTGGTTTTTTTTCTTCTCTATGAAAAAAGGTATTCTATTTTCAAAAAAATGAAAAAAAGATTTCTGTGTTCACTATAAATAGGACCCTGAACCCATCTCTTCTTTCATTCATCAACATGTATTCCGAGGAGACACCCCTCCCCTCTTCTCAATTGAAACACGAATTTACCATGATGGTTGCAGGACCCTCGAAATCGGGCAAAACAGAATTTGTCAAGTCATTAGTGAACAATGTAGACTGGATCACTCCCAGGCCCGAAAAAATCGTCTGGTGTTATCGGGAATGGCAACCCTCTTACACTTCTTTAAAAGATAAAGTATGTTTCATCCGAAATATTCCAGAAGACGACGAGAAATTAGTAGCCAATTTAGAGGAAAAGCCATCGAATCGATTGTGGATTGGTTTACCCGCAAATCCCATCATCGGAATACCAGTGTGATTTACATCACTCAGAATTTATTTGATCGAGCCGCCTCTCATCGCACCATTAGTTTGAATGCTCATTATTTAGTCTTATTCAAAAATCCCAGAGACAAATCTCAGATCAGTGTGTTGAGTCGTCAGCTAGCTTTACCTCATTTGATGTCTGCTTATCAAGAAGCCACACAGGTACCTCACGACTATCTTTTCGTGGATTTGAGTCCCCAGACCCCAGACGAATACCGATTATAAATATAAATAAAAGTGTTTCACACTCTTCTGAGTCATTATTCATTTCACTCTCATCATGGCTCCATCAGCCAAGAGTAAATTAGTTAGAACCTTACGACGTTTACAGCGGGAACGAGATCCCGAGAAGCGAGCCCATTTAATCGAATTAGGGCGTAAAGCATTATTGAATTGGTTTGCCATGGGAGCTCGCAATTTATTAAAAGGGGTCTTACCTATCAATAAACAGACCCAAAAGTTTATCGATCATCATCGTCAAGATTTAAAGATCATTGCCGATCAATCGGCTGGTGATGAAGACAGAAAAACGGCTATTTTAAAACGCGGAGGAGCTGGATTTCTAGGTGGAGTCATCATTCGTCATTTATTTAAATGGAATAGTCCTAAAAAACGACGGGTTCGTCGTTTAAAGAGTGTAGTGGTAAGAGTCGATAATAAGAAACAAAGAGTGTTTCCGGATTGGATGGTCCGTGTCGGAGGAGCAGCTCAAAAGAGT